>JAEQBA010002525.1:18827-124632 GCA_019434445.1 Phalangium opilio
ACAGACAAAGTTGTTTAACAGCGACCGCACTTTGTTGTGAAAGTGCAAATTGACGCTAAGTGGGTCGAAATTCAACAATTCAGCCACCGTCATCGACTCTACTCCCGGAACGTCTGAATTCACTTTCCTCAAGTGATCGTGCAGTTCCATATCATCGTACTCGGCCGGATTAAAAGTTAGAAGCCAGGTGGGAGGACCAAATTCCCGAATCATCGCCAAAACGTCCCTAAGAACTTTATACCAGTAGTCTTTTGTTCCTCGAATATGACCCAAGAAAGTAGCTAAATTACTCTCAAGTTCTTTATCGCCAGATTCAACTCGATTGAGCAAATTTTCAACACCAATTGGCATGGGCTTTTTAACACGAAGTACGTAGTTCAAACTGCTAGAAATCGCTTTCATTTCGCATTCTTGATAAGAATGGAACAAATAGGCGTAATCTCGTCTAAAAATTGGACTTTTGTTCAAAATACGGGATAAACGATACTCGGTTTCCGTTATTTTCCCAAATGGTCTATCATCGTGCTTGCCAAAGCGACCCCGAGGGAACAAATGAACGAAGCTCATGTATTCCAGTTTTTTGTCCCAAGTGCTAACCGGCTCGGCCTCGACGCGCTTCATTTGGTAAGCACCCAATAAATCCTTCGGCGGTTGGACGTTCACCGGATGAATAGAGTAATGATCGTACAGATCATTAGCTTCGCCTTCAGAAAGTTTTCGCAACAAAGCCTCGGGTTGCGTTAGAATTTTGTAGGCGTCGCCTGGTGCAAGGCTAGACTGATTTTCATCCTGCTCCTGCATGTTCGAAGCGTTTTGGTCACCTTGGACGCCGTGACTACTATCCGCTGGTCCTTCTGTTGGAAGCGCAGCGGAAGCGCGTGTCAACGCATCAGATCCATCATTAATTAACGCAAGTGGATCTGTTACGCTCAGTAATTCTTCTGGAGTCAATGAATTTTCATTTCCATCAATTTCTTGCGTGCCACAAATATATTCCTCATTCATTGTCGAAATATCAATGTCTTTGTAAAAAGGGTTTATCTTTTTCAGCACACTGAAAGCTTTCAACACTTTTTCGAGGCAAACAACCTGCTGCCAAACCTTTTTGTCCGCAGTGGGAACGCCGTTCACCAAGATATGCAGTTCGTGATTTTTGGGCAACGTTTTGGGAATCATCTTCAGATTGATTCCACTGGTATTGGGAGATAAATTACTCTTCCCTTTAAAGCTTTAACCGTACCAAACTTCACGTTGGAATTGGTTTTAGTGCCTAACCGCACCACAGTGTGGAAGGGCTTCACAAGCTGAATTAAAACTTTCTCGAACATGTTTAAGTTGGTGACATCTGGCGGAGGATTGTCCACTGCCAAGTTGTTCAGAAAACATCTAATGGGAACTTTACCCTTTCCCAAATCCGTAGCGCAGTAACGACATAGAAGCATATCCGCTTCTCTAGCGTCCGAATTATTCATTATCCAGCCAGCTCTTAAAATCAGATAGGCCTCGTTATCAAAAACAGCACTGTTTACTAGTTTTTCTACAGCTCTTAAATCAGTTTTTTTCAGTAATCTAAAACAGCAGTCGCAAGGCGTGTCGTGAAACTCGTTGGTGTTTAGCATTGCCCGAGCGAATTGATTCTCGTAAAGACTCAAGATTTCACTTTCATCGAGAGTCGGCCGAGGAGCGTTAACGCTTCCTGTGGGAGCATTATTTTGTTCGGTATTTAAATTTTTCCCACGTGTGGCTAGGATTTTTCTCGATTGCACCATGACATTCGTCAGAGAATCGTAATCACCACTTTCAATTTCAGTTGAAATTTTAGTTAACGCGTTGAGCAAGGCTTTGACTTGATACATCTTATTCAGAATGGTTCTAATTCCCGAATAATGTGGAGCCAATTCAGCGAAAGAACGCAAATTACTTTGGCACTCTTCGCTATCAGCGCAGTAAGAGGTGTGTCCTAGGAACGGAACTATTCTCACCACTACTTCGTCCCCATCTGGTGGTATAAACAAGTTTGATTTTTTGCAAAATTCTTTTCTTAATTCGCAAAGGTCCAAATCAGACTCAAAAATTTTAGTCAAAGATTTTTCATTAGCATTGGCAACTGTGTTTATGAAAGCTAGTACTTTTGCAATGGCTCGAGTTCGAACATTACAAATGTCACTGCATTCCCAGTATACAGTTTTGTTTCGGGTTTCAATAAACCCCCCTTCATTGATCACAAAATTTGCTTGCGGATTCTTCTCTTCAGTTTCAACAATTTTGAAAAGATTCGTAACAATTCCCGACTCATTAACTTGTAAAACTCGTTCTACGTTACTAGTCTCGTTATTGTTTTTTATGTCAACGAAATTTCCCATTTCGTCAACAAACAATTCTTTAGTCGAACTCGTAACACGGTCTCTCAGAACTTTTCGTACACGACCATTAGAATCCAATTGAAAAATTTTGGCGTAATGTGACTCATCGCCAGTTTTCAATATTTTACCATTATTTCCAATCAGATAATAGGAAGTTTCATGGAAATAGGCCTCTTTCATGCTACTGTGAAGCTTTTTCCCACCCACAACTTCTGCCAAATTGTCAGGATCAATGGACCCAATTTCTTTGATTTTCTTGACAAAATCCTTAAATTCACTAACAATGGCTGTTAGTTGGGCGTGATAAGCGGAATACAATTGCCTTTTTAAATGCAATATTCTACCAGCTAGCACTTGGCATTTTAGCTTGTGAGAGATAGACTTCGTGCGTTGTTTTTTAGTCTCACCGTTAAAAGACTCTGACGCCGCCAGTCTTTCAGTTAGACGTTTGACTAAAAACCTTTTATAGCTTTCGGCTATAATTTTTTTGTTTTTCGTTTTGAAAATCCCTGCATTGAGGAGCTTTTTCGCAAAACCAAATTTATCTACTTTAGTTGGTTTATGTTTGGGTTTTAATTTTTTTGAACGGAAACCCACATTAGTGGTGCGACCTGGTGCCATGGCACTTTTACCACCTTTTGCTGTGCCACGCGCAAGTTTATGCTGAACATGGCTATTTGCTTTTCTTTTCTGCAAATTATCTTTGTTTTTCAAATAACATTCCTTATTCTTAACTCGCTTAGCTTTCTTTTTTTGCAAAGCTTTACTGTTAACTAACAGTTGCAATTTACTTTGCGCTCTTTCTTTTTGCTTTGCTAAGCATCTATTTTTTCTGTTTATTTTCTCCCGACAAAACATTATGAAAATTTACGAATCGCACAAGAAAGCAAATCTTATTCAACCCCTGCAGAGTTCTAGTCAGTACAAGCAGTACCGTATTTGACACAGTTTGCAATGGGTCACAAGGAAACCTTAATCCCACACTGGAACTTGCAATTTGGATACACAAAGAGATCCAATTAATGGGAACACAGAGAACCCAATTAATGAGAGCACAGAGAACCCAGTTAATGAGAGCACAGAGAACCCAATTAATGAGAGCACAGAGAACCCACTTGCCAAACACAAAGAATTGGCCGAATAATAGGTACACAGGGAACCTTTTAGGCGCACAGAAAGAACCCAGTGTCAAAAAAAAACTTCTGACAAAATTGCAAATTGTAAAAAGAAAAAAAAATACAATATAAATTAATGAAGATAATATAATTAGAAGGGAAAGTGAAACCTATTAAGACTAAGAGTAAATAAGACAATTTCACAATCTGAAATGAGAACAAAAGTTATTGTACAATAGGAACATAAAAAAACCAAAAATACTTAAGTTTATAAATCATATAAAACCTTAAAAATTAAGATTCGTGGCAATTAATATTCTTTTACAAGTCTTCGGAATTGTAAGAGAACGGAACGAGGTGGAAATTGTAACAATTCCCGCCAAAATAGAAGCCAAGGCTGCCAAGTGCCGAGGGAATAAGGCATAAGCTACTTGAATTTAGTGCCCTCTGGAGTAGTAGCATGGAGCAATTATAACTGGATACGTTGCTGTAAAATCTAGTCTCCAATCCCATTTTATTGCTCTATGCCGCTTCTCCTAGCCCAGGGAATTTTTTTGGCGGGAAAGTACTGTTACCAAAGCCCCTGCCAAAGCTATTACTTTATTTAAAGCAAGCTAGCGTATATCAACCTCGTAAGTATGTTTTAAACACAATTTCTAATAGTTAAAATTATTAATTAACGGGTTTTGAAGCTAAGTCATAAAATTTGAAGTTATAATGTTTAAATTTATTGTTAAACTTTAAACTAGATAGAAAGTAATTGATTGTAAACTATTCAATGAAATTTCTTGTTTGTCGGTTTGGGTTTAGTAATGGAAGGCAAAAATATAAAAGTAGTAAATGCCTACTTTTACGGCGGAGGCGGACTAGGCGGCGGCGGTCGCGGACGGGGCGGAGGACGGGGCGGAAGACGAGGCGGAGGACGGGGCGGACGACGAGGCGGCGGTCGCGGACCTTGGCAATGGGTCCGCACTTGTTATAAGTGCAAACAGGCCGGCCACATAATGCGGGAGTGTCCGCAAAACCGAGGTACTAAATATTTTCGATTGCTTTTCCAAGGGCTACCTAAAAACTTCTATGCACTTCGTTAAAGGTCTCATTTAGGGAAACTAGTTTTAAATTTAATAAAATGTTATAGAGAGCTTTCAGTTGGAGCTGAGTCTCGTGACATAATTTACGCTGCCATATTGGAGGGTTTAAAGTAGGAATGAAGCCGAGACCACCCAATATGGCTACCAGAACAGCGGTAAGAATTGGGAGGGTGTGACGTACTACTATCCCATCTGAAAGCTCCCTACTGAAAATAAAAAAGACAGTGAAGTTCCCTGCTATCCCTAGGTAGCCCTAATGCAAGCAAAATTAGTTAGAGCCTGTTATTGCCATGGCTTTCATAGCGTAATTTTGTTCTAATATTGGCAATGGGGTAGAAAGATATTCTATGGTATAAAAGTATCTAGAGAAAAGGGGATATTAGACTGAAATTGTAGGGCAGAGAATCTCTGCATGTAAGACCAAAATGAAATATATAAAAAAGTATATCGCACACAAATCAGCCAAAGGTGTTAAAGGCTCAAGCATATATATATAGTTGTCTTATATACGGTTACATGATAGACGACCCGTTGCCGGTCAATACCACCACCACCACTACCACCACCACCACCACCCCAAGCACCACCACCACCACCACCACCCCAAGCACCACCACCACCCCAAACAACAATATGGAAACCCCATTGTAAATATTTTGTAAGTATTAAACCACATTTAAAAAAGTTAACACTTTTATTATATTGGGGCACAGGAAAAGAAGTTACTATTGGGGGTTTTTTTTTCATTAATATCTTGAAAGCCTAAGTTTTAAATATTTTTGCATTCTCAATTCTTTTCTTGAGTTTCAATTAAAAATTTTCATTGAAGATAATTAATATATTTTTTCTTATATTTTTTGTAGCATCATCACCATATTAATTTTCATTCATTTTTTTTGTCAAAAAGCATTTAACAAAATAAATTAATTTCATCCAAAATTATTGCATTCTTTTTAATTCATTTTAATGGACTAATATTCCATTCTTATTAATCCATTTTAGAAAAGTTTTATTTCCTTTAAAATAATAAATGGTTACCCCAATCATTTGTTTATGCTTTGAACGGGAGAAATGGTTTCCCAGCCATTTTGTAATACCTTAAAGCAAAGCGCGGGTCCAGTGGATCCCCTACAAGTTTGCTTTCCTCCTGAACTCCCGTTCTGGCTTGGCAAAGGCTAGTGGGCGGGATTTATATGGGCACTTATAAATCCCGCCCACAAATGCCTCCTGCCTTCTCCAAGCCAAAACTGGAGTTCGTAAGGAAAGTCAACTAGTCATCTTTGAGGGGATCCACTGGACCCGCGCTTTGCTTTAAACTTAAGACACTTTTGACCCGCAATTACGTTATTCCTTGACTTAAAAATGGTTATCTCTTGAACCAAATAATTTTTTCCATCAATATTCATCTATTTAATAAATTAAAGGACCGTTCTAATTAATCCATTTTAATAAATTTTATCCCTTGAACTTAAGAAAATGTTTCCCAGTGATTTCTTTATCCCTTGAACTTAAGAAAACGTTTCCCAGTTATTTCTTTATCCCTTGAATTGAAGACTCATTTTCCCAGCCATGTTGTTATTTTTTAAAAAATTCAATTAACTTTCCCATCATTATTCCATTCTTTTTGATCCATTTTAATAAATTAATGTTTGTTCTAATTAATCCATTTTAATAAATATTATCCCTTTAACTGAAGAAAAGATTTACCAGTCATTTCATTACCCCTTGAACATAGGAAATGATTTCCCAACCATTTTGTTATCTTTTGAAAAAATAAACTAACTTTTCCTTCCTTATTCCATTCTTTTTGATTCAAAAACATTTAGTTTTCCAGTTATCTAAAAAATGGTTGACCCGTTTGAAGCTACAAATATATTTCCTAAAAATATTTTCTTATCCCTTTAACTCCTATTAACAGAAATAAACAATTTATACCAATATGAAAGTATCATTAATTGCTGTAAGCAAATATTAATAAATGAAACAATTTCTTTATCAACTCGCGTTAATCAATTTCTTCAATCTTCATAACTCAATGAAATTTTGTCGAATTTTAAAGCAAATAAATGGTGTGGTTTCGATTAAACAAACGTTAATAGATGGTCCCGTAGTCCAAGAGTGGGGTTGACAGGGTTTATTTGTTTATCAGTGTGTAAAGGGATTTAATTAGCCTCTATGTTTAATTGCTAATTAAGTCATATTTGTCCAATTGCTAATTCCAATTAATTGCTAATTCCAATTGAATTAGTTGCCAGTTAATTAGCATAGCTCTGGTTTTTTTGGTGACACGGTTTTGTGATCGTGCGACTTAATCAATCATTTATTCTACCAGCAATTTGACAAACAATTTATCTTCGTAGCAGTTATCATTGGCACCTGGTGAGAATTAAAAACAGGCTATTGCTTATTGTTTTCTTGGGCAATGTTAAAATAATCATTATATAAATAAACTGGTCATCGTTTAATTTTTTCTTAGGTAACTAAAAATAAGCACTAAAAAAATAAAAAATTTAATAGTTACCCAACAAAAATGATCGGAAGAGTCCGAATAAAAAATATTAATTGGTTTGTTGACAGGGTTTAGTGATCGTGTGATCTATCGATTAATTTACCAGCAATTTCAACGAACAAAATGATGTACGTATTTGTTATCATTGGCCGGTGACACCAGTTTAGAAACCTGTTAACAAACCCTTATGCGTAGAGTTTGCAAAAAGACATGAAATTTAGCACTTAAACTTAATTTTTCTCAAAATCCTTAAAAATGGTCCTAGAAAAAGGTTTAAATTTTCATATGCAAGGCCTAATACCGTTTTGCTTGACTGCATGTCGCCGTCAAATTCCTTTTAAAGCCTAGATCATATAGGATAGTATCCACCCTTGATTTTCATTTCGCAACACACGTTGGATTCGTAAACCTCGACGCGCACAACGATTAGAAGCATTAAAATGCAAACACAACAACACACTGAGCGCATACATTTATTATTATAGTAAATAAAATTTCTCACTACAGCTGTTTTCAACGCTGAAGCGACCGAAAGACGGCGGTAAAGAAAAATTCTCCGGCCCATTAAAGGGAGGGAACGAAATTCAAATGCAAGGCGCGTCCCATCAACAAACAACATTGAATTCGTTTTACGCAATTATAATATTGAAATTTTATACAATTAAGTAATATTTAAGAAAACAAAGCACTACTTTCAAAGTCTAAACTTAAGTACGACGATACGACAAGGCGAAGTAATTACGGGCAACGAGAGGTAAACATTTTTTTAAAGGCAAAAATTAATGGTAAGCCAAGGCTTAGCGCAATTTCACCGCCTTAAAAAGAGTGCCAAGTTTAGAAATAGATTGTGGGACAATAAAAAGGTGGAAAATTATGAAATTAGGCTTATATTAAAGCTTGAAACCTACTTTATATTATATTTAAAATCCATCCATGAGCAAATCCTCAAAAAATATGAAAATGGCAACGAAAAAGGACCCACTCTCAAATTTTTTTCCCCTTAAAAAAAATGGCGGCCACAAACGGGGTAATTTGTCACGGCGGCAATATTAAAGCAGTCTTATCTCACTATCGACTCACTATCGATAGGCCATTTCAACCAAAAGGCATTATGAAAAAACAATCGGATTATTATGACGCAACTATACGTAAAAAAAGGCCAATATTGGTCTCGCTGATATTTACCAATAAAACAGCGTATCCACGCTAAAATATCGCAGATTGGGGTAGTTTTTAAAATTTAAAATTAAACCTACTTAAAATTAATTTTTCTCAAAAACCTTAAAAATGGTCCTAGAAAAAGGTTTAAATTTTGATATAAAACCGTTCCCAAACGTAACAAACGAATATTTCATTTCAAAAGGGTTGCGACAAAATGGCTAAATTTGAAAAAAACTCCATGTTATTTCTATGGGAAAATTTAACTTTTTCACCAAAAGGGCTGAATCATTTTATGCAAATGAAAACCACCCTTAGCAACTTTATTTTTTATAAAATAAACTAATGAGTGGATCTTTTTGAAATTTTAACCACATATTGAGGGCCCGAATTGTAGTTCTGTGGAATTTTTTCAAAGCAGTTAATACGATACAAAAAAAGTTATAACCAATCAAAAAACCATCCTTATACATTAAAGTCGGTATGAGGTCTTATCTAAGAGAGCTATCGCTCTCCTAGAATTATCACAGGAAGAACAAAAGACTTAAAACAATACAGGATTTCCTGAACTATAGAAAATATCGTGCAAAACACCACAGGATTTCCTGAACTATAGAAAATATCGTGCAAAACACCACAGGATTTCCTGAACTATAGAAAATATCGTCATTTTGAAAAGGGACAGGAAAGCCTACAGCGACATAGTCAACGATTCCATCAAGAAAGATCCGAAGCTATTTTGGTCGTATGTGAAATCTGTAAAAGGATCGTACTCCGAGATCATACATTTAGAAAGAGACGGCAAAATAATAACGAAAACTCAAGCCATAGCAAAGCAATTTGCCGATTGCTTCTCTTCTATTGCAAATGATAATACCAATCTGAACTATACAATTGAGGACGATGGGAAGGCACAACATCTTTCATCGCTAACAATTACCGAGCAAGATGTCATGATTGCCATAGGAAAACTAAAATCAACAACGACATCCGGCCATGACGGTATCCCAAACTTTATAATTAAGGGATGTAAACAACTACTATGTAGACCGCTCTCACAGATATTTAATACATACATACAACATGGAAAATTCCCGGTGGAGTGGAAAACAGCTCTCGTGACACCCATTTTTAAAAACGGCTACAAAGGTAACCCTCGCAATTACCGACCCATACTTTGCTCGGTAGCATTAGTCTTCGACTACATCATGCAGGGATATCTATATAAATGGTTATCCCCCAATATTAACGACTCCCAGCACGGCTTCGTGATAGGCCGCTCGGTCGACACAAATCATTTATCGTTTTTAAACTTTGTCGAACCGAGAGTGAAATCAGGAGGGCAAGTGGACGTAATTTACATGGACTTATCCAAGGCCTTCGACAGAGTATCCCATCATGTCTTACTAAAAAAGCTTGCCTCCTTCGGGGTGGTTGGATCTTTGCTTAAATGGTTTCAGAGCTACCTGAAAGATAGGAAAAATGTAATGAAATGCAACAATGAAATTCGACGTCCGATGCGGGGTACCCCAGGGATCCTCTTTGAGACCCCTACTTTTCAACATATACATAGCTGACCTCCCAAGTTATCTACCCAACACCACGCCTTTACAATTCGCAGACGACCACAAAGCGGCAATTAATATCGTTACCTCAGAGGATTGTGAGTCGCTCCAAAAAGGATATAAATAGCCTGCAGAGTTGGTGCAACAACAATAATATTCCCATCAATGAAGCCAAAACCAAAGTTATGACGTACACACGGAAGCGGGCACCGATATTGTATAATTACACAATCAACAACAAACCACTGGAAAGAGTGACGAACATTTATGATCTGGGCCTCTTTTTTGATTCCAAGCTTTTATACCAAGATCATATAATCTATGCCTCGCTTAGAGCTCGTAGGACACTAGGGGGAGCCCTAAGTATATCTAGAAAACTGGGCTCCAAATCGTGTTTTATGAAGCTCTATCAGACAATTACAAAACCTACTCTACTATTTGGGTCACTGAGTTACTGCCAAGCAAGTCATACACAATTAGAAAAACTTGAGGCAGTTCAAACGAAATTTATTTATTACTATAAAACGTATTTTACGAATTTGAAAACCTACCATTATGATCAGTTGTTAAGATCTATCCATTTGGAGCATCTTACTACAGTTTTCAAGAAGTTGGACATAATGTTTCTCTCTAAACTGAAAACTAATAGAATTCACTGTGCGACCTTACTTTCGGTAATACACTTTAACATCCGAAATAGAAATACAAGGCAACATCACACCTTCTATTTCGATGTAAAATGGCCAACTCCCCTAGCCCGAATGATGAAAAACTTAAACGACCATGGATCACGAATAGACATTTTTAATAGAAAATTAAAACTCCGTCCCTGTGACATTATTGTTTATTTTTATTTTATGTTTTATTTATGACGCGTATCTAATCAATTCAATTCAATCTCGAATTTATAAACGTTCTCGATGTCAATTGCGCAATAAGCCAATGAATGCGCCGTACGACATTCGACATTAGGAGGGAAAATCGTTATTGCTTGATCGGAAACTGACATACGATAATGACAATGTACCTCTTTATGATAAGCAACAACTAAATTGGTAATGGGTGATAAACGTTAAGTATCTATTGTAAGCAATGTTCAAGAATTTTAGCCCCGGACGTTTTTTGGTGTATTCGACTAAAGTCGATGTTTTACCGGTTCCGGCATAAGCAACAATTTTAACGATTTGATTTGGAGCTAGTTCGTGGTTTATGATACGGATCTGTTGACTGGTTAGACGCGTTCTCCCATCTCTAATGCATTGAAATTCATAATATATTTATGGGGTAATTTGCAGACTCGGTAACTAGCGGTATCGATGCGTCAGACAATGTCATAATTGTGAACAGATTACCATCTTATCTTACAAGATTTATAGCTTTGCCCTCGCCTATAACTACACCCACTTAGCCTTTTTACATATACATAGATTTGATTGGATGGAGGATAATAGACCTTTTTCAACGTAAAAAAGGGGCTTGCCAAAGTTCAAACTGCATTTCATTTCATAGTTAATATAAAGCGAGTTATTAAGAATCTTTTCAAAGTTAATACAGATCGAGTATATAAAAATCTTTAATAAAAACGGAATTGAGAAGTCGATTTGGGATAAGTTTAAAGTGTGACTCTGAAATACGGCAGGGGTTAGTTACAAGTGGTTTTTTTACCTCTCAGAGTGACATATGCGGCTGAGATATTCTGTACACCACAATCTTCTGGTCTTTGTCTATCGTACATAGACGCCAGTTTGTTCTTACTGGCGTAATTGTCTATCTTTTAAATGTTTTAGTGTCCCTAAAATTTTGCCTATCAATTATCCAGAAATCTTTTTGTTCTTGTATTTTAATGTAATTTATTCAGCAAAAAAAATGTATTATGTATAAAGCTATACATATTCAATGTGTATCATTAAATTAAAATTTGAATTTACAAATATTTAAGAACTGAAAGAAAATATTGATATTCCAAGTCTGAATTGACTTACATAAATAAAATAAAGGGAAGATAACAAATCTTATTGAAATTTTAATAAGTGTAGTTGAAAATGTCCTTATCAGATTCGGGTTAACTAGCATTTACTTCATTAACGGTATGCGGTGATGTTTGGTCATCATAGTTTTTTGTGGTTTCGTCTCGATTTACGTTGACGTCAGTTTTTTAAAGTTCAATTGTAGTAGGTAATCGAGGAGTGACTGTAGGGACATTTATCTCTTGAGACTATAAAAATTATAAATATTATAAAACTGTTTTTGGTTATCATGCTTGAAAATTTATAAAATATTATAAAACGTTTTTTGGTTATCATGCTTGAAAATTTATAAAATTAAATTTCATGCTTATCGTGTTACCAGATTTTTAAATTTATCAAGGGAAAACTGCCTTTCTATTGAATCTAAAATTGATTCATCAAATTATACGATGTCATCAGCATCATCATCTTCCATGTGGTTTGAATATTTCTGCTGTGCAGAGCTTGTTGAGTAGATGATGGTGACTCGGATTGACTTAGTGGATGAGTTGGCGTTCTTTTTTAATATATGGTGCAGTTCGATTTTCATGTCTTTTGCTGGAAGCCACATTTATTTTACAGTTGGATTAATAATGACCCCATTCTTTGCAAACGAAGCACTGCGGCCGCATTCTGCAGAAAAGTTTAACTCCTCCTTCTACCCTAAGCTCGCTGGTTGGACTTCAATTTGGCGGCGTCCATCGATGACCTTACATTCCTAGTGTCAGTGATTGGAGGTTCAGCTGGCAAAAATAAGCCTTAAAATTCAGTTCAGTTAGTATTTCAAGTGGAACTGAATCTCAGTGTAAGGTCAGTGTAAATTTATCGTCAAAGGTCAGTGTCGTAACCTTTAACCTCAAATTAAGTTATTAACGCCACCTATCATATGAACTAAACAGTAATTTCGTGCCGGCTTACCGGGTATTTCAATTTAGTGATTCCTTGCTATCTACTCTATATTTGCTTCGTCTTTATTGAATCAATTCAACGTACTGGAGATAGCCGCTTGTTAAGGTAATGATATGGTAACATGGTGTAATGCTGATGAATGTATGTATTTTCGTATAAAGAAAATGCTTCAAACATTTCTATGAAAAATAATTGTAAATGAATTACGTTTCAAACGTCTAATCTTTCCATGTTGTTAGTCACCTTGATAATATAGAATTTTGCACGAACCACAACCAATCTATTCCCTCTAAATTAATTTAAAAAAAATTACATATCTACGCTTTTTCAAGAAAAATTACATTTTGCGAAAACATTTGATCATGAAATTAATTATTTTGAAGGGATTTCGATTTCGTGTAAGCCCCTTGACGGACATAGTTTTAGTTGCTGCTGGCTTGATAAAGTTTCAAGTTTGCACCATAAAAAGTTTAAATATATTGTAAGTTGCTTAGAAGACAGATGTTCAAGAAAATATGACAAGGAATTTATTTTGTTCAGACTAGTTTATAAAATAATGTCGTATACTTAAGACAAAGCAACATCGTTTGTCCTGTGTGGTTTCTTTTAGTAGGTAGCTATCATCTCTAGCACTGAAAAATATGATATCGGTATAAATATAACCAAAGGGTAAAGATTACTTCCTTTGTAACACTTTTTACACGCGTGATATAAACAGCCCATGAATTGTAAAATTATTTCCGGGTCTCTACAATAACCATCAACTGCACATGGTCCTATTTCCTTTTCTCCTGATGCTGACATTACAGTTTGAATCTCGACCTATCTTTCCTAACTTATCCATGCCATCCATTATATGGCTTTCTTGCTCTGGTGTAATGAACCACGGAATCCAGGGTTTGGAACGACACCAAGGGTATTCTTCTGTAAGTATGTGTGAAGATACACCGAAGTACAAGCTCCAGCTATGGTTATCGCACCGCAATTCATTGGGTCTAAACCCGTTACTGTTTTGAAATGGTTACGAAAACAGTCTACACCCTTCTGAAGGACTTGGACATCAGCCACGCAATATTCTTGTAACTCTAACATGGCATTATAAACGGGTTGTTTTGACTTTTCACTATACCACTTTTCAAAAGCTATGTTATCATCTCTTTTCATAAACTCTGGCTGAAAATAAGATTTATCGGGAATTTTTCCACAATAATCTAAATTGTTTTTGTTTAAAAAGATATATGGGAAAAACTGCTTGCAGGTTGAAACCAACTGAAATGTCTCCGAAAAAGCCCTTAATGGTATAGCCAGAAAGGAAAAACTACATATAAATTTTAAATTTTGGTTTTTAACAAACATTGCTAGCAGTTTTGCTCCATCGAATATAATTTCTATTTTTCTATAATTATGGATTAACCATTGTAAAATGAAAAACCCGTCATAGGCTCTCATGTTATGAGCAACAATAGTAACATTTTCAAACCTAGGTTTGGTTACTCTACGTCTTTTGTTGCCTCTAGTAAAAACAATTTTTTCTACTTGGGTTAGGTATTGCATAAATTTGTCTACGCAATCTAATCCTCTAAAAATGTTATAATCGTAAACATTTTCCTCTATTTGCATAGCAGAAACTAGAAGTATTGGAGTATGAAGGGAATTATCTACTATACATTCGGTATCGAAATAACCATAAGTTGTTTCCTTATACTTTTTAGTAAGGGGTTGGACATTACAAAGCCTAGGCGGGTGTTCAATTTTACATTTTGGGCATACTTTACTACATTTGTGGTTTTTTTCTATTTCCTCGCAGCAAATTTTGCATTATTTGACTTTTTCACAAATTTTATTAGTTCTATGTATTTGGAAGCATTCGGGACCTTTAAAATACCTGTTACAATCTGGACATTTCACGACGTCCAAGGATGGGCTCTCGTGGAATGTCTCAGAGTAACATCGCCAACATTTTGTGGGTTCATTATAACATTTATGATTTGAGGCCCTAAATACATTACTATATGTTACTAAGCATTTGTTACAATAAGAAACACATCCGAACATGGCTGCTAAACTTTTAATAACATGCATATGTGTATCTACAAGCAGAAGGAAAATTTTTTTTCAGCGTAAATTTCACCTTCATAAATTTTCTTAAAATTATTTTCAGCGCTAAACACTATAATTTGGTATTCGGGTTCTAAGATTTTTTGAAAAGCCGAAATCTGTTCTATACTAACGGGTCCTACCGGTAAGTTAGCTTCATGGTGAAGTTTTAGGGCCTCTTCCCTCTGTAGTGATCTGTCAGGTGCCTGTATTCTACGGTATCGGTTATAGTCGAAACCAGATCTATCTTGTTTTTGTTGTTTTAAATAGGTTAAGTCCGCAACCATTTTCCGCACACTATGCTTCGAGCTACGCAAAGATCGTCATCGTTTAAAATTGGTAAAAAGTCCTCCCGTTTTTCATGTAATGTTCTAGTGATAACATCGATCTATTTCTGACTGATTTTCTACCCGATATTGGAATATCAGTTTTTAGAAAAATTGCATCAATTCTAATATCACCGTCTAAAATGAAATTACGATTTGATTGACTAACTTGACTTATAGCACCAAAACGCCTATCAACTGTCAGTTCGTTCAACGCCATAAATCTTAAATTTATGGCATTTTCCAGCTGGTCACTTCTAACACAAAACCTGACTCTGTTGTAGTCTCTACCCGCGTTGATAATAGTCTCAATGATTGATTGAAATATGAGTTTCAATTTTTCATATAGCTCCGTCGAACATATTTTATCAAGGTTTTTAAAGATAATTTTGTATTCGTAGGATGAACAGTTAAATTTCCTAGATCTGGCTACATTTACTTTAACTAATTCATAAAAGTTTTCTGCTCTAAAAATAGAAAGGCCTAGTGGTTCATCATTAGACATTTTACTGCTTCAACGTAACCTTCTTCAAGATGCTCGATATTAGTTCTACTACTTCCGGTATATCGACGGCCTTCAAATCCAGTTGCTTCTCGCGCGCTTGGCCTCTATATTTCGTTATCAGACAACCCTTTTCTTTTATTTTTTCGATTTCCAACATCCCAGGCAAACAGGAACTTTGCGGTAACTTATTCAGAGATGCTAACTTCAAAACCTTAACTAAGTCGTCTACTATTTCAATGGGTATACATACCCCCGATATAAGGGGTATTCTGGGTAGAGCGTACTTTCTTATGTCTACGTATAATTTATTATTAAACTTGCATAGTTTAACTCCTATTTGTTCGGATTGACTAAACTGTAGTTGAAGAGTCTCCCAAGGGTTGCTGCTTTGAGCCTAGATAACATAAAACTATGGGGTAGTAAGAAAAAGTACCAAAAATATATATTTATATATATTACTTACCATTTTGAAGAAATTATTAATTTTAGCGGGGAGATTAAGCGAAAGCAATGAGGATATTTTGTAGTTCGCGGGGCGGTGGGTGCGGTATTTATATTGTTCAGACTTCTTAAAGGGAGTGTAAAAGGTAATTTATGTAGTTTATCATGCCTACCGCTTTTGTACGTGAAAGCAGGGGAAAATTGGCGCTACATACTTAAACGAATAGAGAAATAAAACTTAACAACCATACCTTTAAATAAAATTAAAATTTCTTGGAACTCAAGCCTTAGAAACAATGACGTTTTAGTTAATTCGAAGTTCTGGCATAGAAGGATTTTTCTTGGAATTATGACTCAACGCAACAATTAACTTTGAAGTCTAATGAGCCTTATATATGCTTTACTATACTTAAACTACCTTTGCCAAAAAATCTAATATCACCTCCGTCATACATTGTATAGATAGTAGTTATTGGAAAAATAGACTTATAGTTTCACACTCAAAGATCACAGGTAACATTAGGTCGATTGGTAGCGTATTGGCTGCTAAATATGGAATTCGAAAGATCCTGGTTCGATTCCAGTTATCGGTAAGTAACCTTTCAATCGACCTAATGTTACTTTTGGCGAATATTTTTATCTAATTAACAGTAGGTATTTAAGGGGAAATTTAAAACTTAAGGGCACATACAACATTCAGTTATTAACTTTTAAGCATCTCTTCATATATTTAAAATCAATATGGAATCTCGGTCACCCATGTCTTTGAGATCCATGGCCATTAGAGCCATGGTAGTAACAATGGAATTCGTTTTAGCTAATACGGAGCAAACCTTTAATGATATTAAGAAAACAGTACCACGCCAACTTTGGGGAGTATCTGAACAGGTATTTTGGAAAGCAGCTATTGGTGAACGAGGGAACCTGGGCGAAGAGGATCTATACCCCGAAGAAATACCAAATTGGCTTTGGATCACAGAATCAGAAATTGAATTCGAAGTGGATAATCGCTTGACTTTTGGTCAATTTCAAGCTACGCAAAGGAATAGAGTTACCATCCCTTTCTTTTTATTGGATGGGTACCACCACATAGAATATGACTATTTTTTAAAAACATGGAGAAAAGGTGAAAGGAAATGCCAACGTAGAGTTTGCAGAGACTGTTTTGTCTTTTTTAGCGATATGGACGAACCAAATACGAAATATCTAGCGGTAAAAACTCATACAGTAGTGCATCGAGACGACATGATGGTAGAAGTAATTTGGGACGTTCAGAAAATTTTCTGTAGTAATTGTATAAAAAAACCTTTATTTAATATGTATAGTGAGGAATTTTGTTCGCATAATACCGGCTGGCATACTATTAGCAATCGTAGATCATTTACATTTAGAGACCAAGAAGAGGTAACTCATACTAAAGTGGCTCGTGTATCTTTTTTACATTAATTTTTTTTTTATTTATTGTAAATTGTAGTATAATAAACTTAAATTCTCAGTCAGATACATTGTTTTCATTTCTAGAGAAAAGGGTTTTACATCTCGCATTCCTAGCGAAAGGGTTTTACAGCTACCATTTCCAGTTAACAGGATGGTATGACTTTTGTTTCATAAGAAAAGGGTTGGATTTTCTGCCGTTTAAGACAACTAAATAGATGAAGCTCTATACGCATTGCTAATTTAAATGAAGAGGAGGAGGAGTTCGTTTATTTTTCGTTCATTACCCATTTTTGTCATGTATATTGATTTTATTTTAGTGGCTAACACCCTGGCACGTTTATAACTCATAACGATAGTTCACTTTTGGAATATTTTTCTTGAAATTTATTAAAGTGCACATTTCAAACACTAGGCACCCCAAAACTAATTTAAATATAGCAAAAAATGTTACCTTTCAATGTGAATATATGTATTCCTTATTTAAGTTGATGACCACAAAAACAAACGTGGTTTTTTACTCGAAAATTACACGCTTGAAACCACTATATCCACACAAATTATATTTTGCACTCGTACTTAAAATCATTTTCATCAAAAACTTTAAACCAAGTTGAAAACAAAAAGCCTTTTTTAAAAAATTTTGACCATTTTTCTATTGAAATTTTAGATAACTTGGTAAGACCTCTAAATGACCGTCTTTAGCTGATTTCTAAGAAACATCCGATTCCAAGAAGTGCTTGTTACAGTAAAATCACGTGCTATAAACGTTCTAGTACATAATTTGTAATTGGTTAGTTTTTTAAACCTTCTACCCAGATGGTTAAGTCAGCCAATAAGCTTAGCACTTCTTAATACAAACAAAGGTCTTTCCATTTATATTTTATATAGCTGACTTGTAAATATTCCATAAGAACAGGACGTGACTTCGTAAATATCGCCTTAATTCTATGCCATTAGAAAATGCTTATAAAAAAATAATCTAACTTTAACAATAGAAGTTTGTAACAAATAGTCCCAATGTAACAATAAAAACGTTTGTATCATTAGAGTAAAACTTAAGGCAAATATGACGTCATTCGTCGAACTGTTATAATAGACGTCATTCGTCGAACAGTTATAATATAGGCGCATTGATTGGTTGAATTAGATATGACGTCATTCGTATTACTCTTTTTGGAGATCACCTGAACTTTGAGGAAAAACTATATTAGGTAGGAACTCAACGTCGAAATCGTCATTTCTTAACCGCTTTAAAATGAACCAAGTTCACAATATTTCGGAGAAAGTAGAAGTTTGGGTTGGTAATGTCACGACCCCAAAGGTATATTTTAGACGTACCGACACTCGTGTACAAATATCATTAAAGAAACACGTTTGGTCTAATATTTGGGAGTTTTCCAACGAAATCGACGCTTTCTTCAAAGGAAATTCGCCGAGGTTTTCCGTCTGGCTACATCCAACTACTACCAATTTAAAGCTAGAATGCTTCGTAAACCGGAAAGGTCATATATTTGACATTAGAAAATACACGAGAGGATGTCGAGAAAAATACAACATTTTGTACGCTACAAGCGGGGGCATTTCCTTTAACCAATCTAGTTGGGATTATTTGAAGAAAATTAAAGCCCTCATAGACTTAGAGCTACACGAAAAAACAAGAGCCGTTGAAACTATGAGAGAAGCGATTCTGAAAAACGTAACGGAAATCTTATTGGAGATGACCCAATGCTGCGACAATACCTCTTGCCAAAACAAAATAGCCCACGATATTATGTGCGAGTCCGAAGAAACTGACTGGAACGAAAGGGTCGAAAAAAACCTAGTGAAAGCTTTAAAAGTAATTAACTACGATAATGTCATTGAAAAGTTTCGCAAAGATTTTGGTACTAATCTACCTATTGATGAACCATTTCATTACAACTACATTGTAAACGATGTAAATGATTTAAAAACTAAACTGATATATATTTGAAGGCATTGAATAAAACGTATTATAGCCAGTTCGTGTTGTTGAATAAATAATCCCTATTACTGATTAGTCACACGCAAGGTATGAAAACAGAAAGGTTAAGGTTTGATGTTACCGAGGGAAAACACCTCTTAATTCTTTGAGAGGTTTTTCTTAGATAATTAAATAAATATAATTATTTTGATCGTCATTATTTTACCTTGATTCTAGTTAAAACGTTTTATGAAACTTTACTCCAAAAATCATTTTAAACATTAATATTGTTGACTTGTGAATTCAAGCGTATGCCTCTCTAACAATTTTTGAAAATTAAGGGTATATAAGGCGATTGATTGACAATAAATGATAAGGAAGTTGCAATTGCGTGAACCTTTTGTGGAAGCCCTGCCATTGGGAGGCAAGACGTTTCTCGTAACCCTAGCCGATCGCCGCTTACATCTTAGCCGGGGTCATCTTATAATGAATATAATAATACTAATTCTTGTCACTAGAGTGCGGGAAAAAGTGTAATAGGACTGGGCCATCTTGTTTCAGAAGAAATCATGTCGCAAATTTTCGCGTTTTCTGGTCGGCAACATGGAATTGGTATTCTATTTTTCAGCAAAAATTTACTGAAAGGAAGGAGGTAGCCAATAGGATGTGACATATGCGTAACGTCATAAGCTTGGTTTTAGTCATCTCACGCTAAGACATAAGAGCTGTACCTTCGCACGTACAAACCGAGACATCGACTTGTTGTAACAAGAAAGGGGAGGAAAGATAGGCGGAAAGGATGGTATTTGTTATGTATTTAGTTTTTTAATAGCAATTAGCTAACACTGTTAAAAATCATCTAACCTCTTGAGGAGTGCAAGTATGGACAAGCTATGGACAGGATGCTACGTGACAAGTTGGTCCATGGTCTTCAGGATAGAGCCTTGCTGGACCGTCTCTTGCGGGAAGCAGGCCGATCAAAGAAGACGCTGGATGACATAGTAGCTGAATGTAAATCCGCTGACTTGTCACGGGCCCAGGCGAATGCCATGAATGAATCTCGTGCTAAAATACATGTTGTTATCCGAGAGCCGAGCAAAGCAAAGCGACGGAAAAAAAGTCTAAGGTGAAAGATAATGAGACTAAGGAATGAGGGTACACTGTAAAAAGTAATGGTGCATTCTTACACCATATATGCTGTTTTTTTCGGTGCCAAAATTGAAACCATTTAAGGTGTACTTCTACACCATTTTTATGATAAATTCACGCCTTTTACAAATATTATTTGCAAGTATGAACGAAATATTAGGCATTTGTGCACCATTTATAGTGCTTTTTAACATCTTTTTCAGGAAATCTTTTCAACTCTAATATTACTACTTAGTTTAATGGTGTTAGATGTAGGCAAAGTTACGCCACGTATATCACATTACTACACCAAATGAAGTGAAGGTGCTAAATATTTTTTTCTATATTTAGCACCACGTTTAAGGTGTAAAACAAAGCCATTAATACACCATTTCAAGTCTCTGTTCACTCCATTTCAAAGCCCTATTTACTCCATTTCAGAGCCCTATTTAATCCATTTCAAAGCTCTATTTACTCCATTTCAAAGCCCTAGCTATTTACTCAACTTCAAAGCCCTAGCTATTTACTCCATTTCAAAGCCCTAGCTATTTACTCAACTTCAAAGCCCTAGCTATTTACTCCATTTCAAAGCCCTATTTACTCCATTTCAAAGGCCTAGCTATTTACTCAACTTCAAAGCCCTAGCTATTTACTCCATTTCAAAGCCCTATTTACTCCATTTCAAAGGCCTAGCTATTTACTCCATTTCAAAGCCCTAGCTATTTACTCCTTTTCAAAGCCCAATTTACTCCATTTCAAAGCCCTAGCTATTTACTCCTTTTCAAAGCCCAATTTACTCCATTTCAAAGCCCAATTTACTCCATTTCAAAGCCCTATTTACTCCATTTCAAAGCGACTATTTACTCCATTTCAAAGCCCTATTTACTCCATTTCAAAGCCCTATTTACTCCATTTCAAAGCCCTATTTACTCCATTTAAAAGCCATATTTAATCCATTTCACACCTCAATTTACTCCATTTCAAACCCCAATTTACTCCATTTCAAACCCCTATTTTCACCGTTTCAAACCCCTATTTACTCCATTTCAAGTCCCCTTTTAACAATTTCAAGCCACTGTTCACCCCATTCCAAGTTGATTTTACTACGGCAATTAACAGATTGTCTTCCATTCGGCTGAAAAACCCCGCAATTTGGCGGTTTTGGATTCGGTATATTATGATTAAAAGTTCCCGATGGAAATACAGTAATTCTCGGGAACACGACGACTCTATTCCTGAGATAATCTGATTATCTAATGAAGATTGAGTGGTTATGTAAAATGAGCAATAATTCCATGTATTTTTTTAAATATTAAGCAAAATTTTGAGCTTAGAAGAACGAAATATTTTCAAATCGAAGAAATGTACCTTGATAAAGCGATTAGCAAATTGTTATATTTAAGTCATATGCATTATGTAACACTGTAATGAAGTTTGGACATAGAATGAGTACCCAAAATCTATTTTCTAACGTAACATAGTTCCTCTAAACAAGTTGGGAAACCCAAAATATTACCTCTCCGAGTCGGGGAAAAGACTAGTATACGACTCAATATCGAAATACTAGAGCAACATTTTTTCCCTTTGTTTTGTCTAACGAGGCTTAAGTCATTGAATAGTTTTCTCTACATTGTAAAATATATAATCATCCGCTAATCCTAGGTTTCAAATCATTATTTACAAAGAATATATAAGTTCTATGTTAAATTTTATTCTCTGATGCATACCACTAACCCGATAACGATTAGCCCTTTCACTGATCTAATGCTACCATGATGCTTTCTTCTATTATAAAATCTATATCTGATTATTTAAACGTGTATTTAACTTTCGGCTCACTCTGAACCGTTAATGTCCCTTCATAACAGACAGGATAATCAAAACCCAAAGTTTACTCCACCTCAGGTCTCAATTATTTACTCTTTTTTTTTACTAAGCCTATTGCGGATCAAACTTGATTTACCCGACAGAATCCAGGCCTTCGCTTTCTTCTTGAAATAACTAACACAAGGATTATTCTACATACAGATTTAGTATAGCTTAAGTAATATATAAACAGCCATTTCAAACAATAATATTAAAAAACATCCTTGGAATATCAAAATGAAACAGAGCTTTAAAGCTACAAAAGTACAAAATGCATCGTAATTACGAAAAGTATTTCCACATATTCACTTTATATTATGGAAAAAGTGAATATTAAGGTTCTGTAGGATTTCTTAACACGTCAAAACAAAGCGAACTGCTAACTCGGCGCACTAGTGTGACAACGGACAGACACACACAGACAAAAAAATAGACGGCTTTATAACTCTTTCCGTATTAATTTTGAATTGAGAAAAGAGATTATCTTAAATATAAAAACAAGATTATCGTCAATATTAAAATAAATATAATTAATATTTAATATTTTCTTCGTTAGTTATTCGCCTTATTGAACGTTACATCGTTTTAAAAAAGAACAATTAAACATTCTTGAGAAACTTGACTAATATTAACGTTTGAAATGAAGCGTACGCCTGTTGCTTCGCCTTACTCAAATAGGTAGTATATAAGGGTTTCGAATCGCAGCTATGGATAAGAACAGCGCAATTGCGTGAACCTTTGGTGGAAGCCCCACCTTAGGGAGGCCGGACGTTTCTCGTAACCCTGGCCGATCGCCGTGTATGTCTTAACCTTAACGATTATGATGGAGTAGAAGCCAGGTGTGCAGACTGGTGTTCATGTGGGATGGACAAAAACAGTGACCAGTAGATGGTGGTGTGTAGAAACCAGTGTGTACAGACTGGTGCCCATGTGGGACGGACAAAGACTAGAAGATGGTGGGGATCTCATTAGAAGTCAGGTGTACAGACTGGTGTCCATGTGGGATGGACAAAGACCAGAAGATGGTGGTGATTTGAAGCCAGTGTGTACAGACTGGTGTAAATGTGGGATGTACAAAGACCACAAGAGGGTGGTGATTAGAAGCCAGTGTGTACAGATTGGTGTCCATGTGGGATGGACAAAGAGCAGCAGATGATTGTGATTAGAAGCCAGTGTGTACAGACTGGTGTCCATGATGGCTGGTGATGTTAGACAGGCAATGGAGTAATAGCCTGTAAGTGTAATATAATTTCCGAAATTTCCGGAAATTGAGAACACGTTTCCTCCGATTTCCAAACTGCGAACGCGGTCACGTGGGTGTAACAACAGACAGACACACAGACAGACACGTCGAAATTAGAACCTCTCCGTGACATACGTCACTCGGAGAGGTAAAAACATTTCATTTTTAAACGCTGTCACCGATAAAATGTTTATTATCATTGATATGGTTTTTCAATTTTTAGCATTTATAGGATATGAATATATGCATACGCTTATTATCACAAGGTCAATTGCTTAATTTAGGAATCGTTGGTCTCAAAGACGCCTAAGCAAAACTAACCTATGCCTTTCCTAATCTGATCTAAAAAACAAGCAATATTTTGGAAAAAGAAGATGCTTATTCTTCAAAATCCTTAATTAATATAACGTTATTGTTCAAGGACCTAAAGAAATGGAGCATTTCTTCGAATAGGCCCGCTTTTATGAAGCTAGATTCCCACTCCACGGAAAAGACGACGAAAACCCGGCAGAAAGGGGTTCGACCGACGGAATTTCCGTTCGGTCGGGCGTAAGTTGTGTTCTATTTTTTCGGTCGTGTTCGGCGTTACGCCGGTGTCTCAGCCAATGAAATTATCCCACTGACAACGTCATAAATTTCAAGACCGCACGCACACGCGAGATCGATTGATAGCCGCCATTTTTTGTGGTTGACCAAGGCTTATCGGAAACATACCACCAAGAAAGAAAAATTAAATTAACGGAAGTAAAAAGAGATAAGATGTTAATAAGGAAAAGTTTACTGAGGAAGCTAGAAAATATCCCTTCTAGTACGATCCAAGCGACAAGTGGACAAAGAGTGTGAAATAGATGTTGAGGAAACAACTCAAATCTGTCACGTGACCCAAAAGTATCTACCGCCAAACTGAAAATTCAGTCGTAGTTTGAACGGTCTACCGCCGGACGCCAGCGTAAGTTAAAATTTTTACCGTTGGCTGTGTGATTTCCGCCGGTTTTTTTCGGTCGAGTGGGAATCTAGTTAAATGCCTAAGAAAGAAAGGTGTTGCTTTAAAAAATAACATGTGCTCTTTATTAATACACTGTAAATAATAATGGTGCATTCTTACACAAAGCCCTATTTACTCCATTTCAAACTCCTATTTACTCCATTTCAAACCCTTATTTACTCCATTTCAAAAACCTATTTACTCCATTTCAAAGCCCTATATACTCCATTTCAAAGCCCTATTTACTCCATTTCAAAGCCCTATTTACTCCATTTCAAACTCCTATTTACTCCATTTCAAACCCTTATTTACTCCATTTCAAAAACCTATTTACTCCATTTCAAAGCCCTATATACTCCATTTCAAAGCCCTATTTACTCCATTTCAAAGCCCTATTTACTCCATTTCAAAGGCCTATTTACTCCATTTCAAAGCCCTATTTACTCCATTTCAAAGCCTATTTACTCCATTTCAAAGCCCTATTTACTCCATTTCAAAGCCCTATTTACTCCATTTCAAAGCCATATTTACTCCATTTCAACGTGCCATTTCAAAGCCCTATTTACTCCATTTCAACGTGCCATTTCAAAGCCCTATTTACTCCATTTGAAAATCCTATTTACTCCATTTGAAACCCCTATTTACTCCATTTGAAACCCCTATTTACTCCATTTGAAACCCCTATTTACTCCATTTGAAACCCCTATTTACTCCGTTTGAAACCCCTATTTACTCCATTTGAATCCCCTATTTACCCCATTTGAAACCCCTTCTTACCCCATTTGAAACCCTTATTTACTCCATTTGAAAACCCTATTAACTCCATTTGAAACCCCTATTTACTCCATTTGAAACCCCTATTTACTCCATTTGAAACCCCCTATTTACTCCATTTCAAGTCCCCATTTAAGCCATTTCAAGCCCCTGTTGACCCCATTTCAAGTTGTTTTAACTACGGTAATTAACAGAGTGTCTTCCATTCGGCTGAAAACCCCGCAATTTGGCGGATTTTTGGATTCGTTATATCACGATTAAAAGTTCCCTATGGAAATATAGCAATTCTTGGGAACACGAAGATACCCGCGTTTATCTGATTATCTAATGAAGATTGAGTGGTTAGGTAAAATGAGCAAAGTTTCCTTGTGTTTGTTTAAATATTAAGCAAAATTTAGAGTTTAGAAGAACGAAACGTTTTCAATTCGGAGAAATGTACCTTGATAAAGCGATTCGCAAATTGTTATTTTTAAGTTATTATGAAGTTTGAACATAGAATGAGTACCCAAAATGAATTTTCTAACGTAATATAGTGCCTATAAGAAACGACATAAGCAAAAATTTCATTTTTAAACGCTTTCACCGATAATAAGTTTGCCATTGATATTATTTAAATTTTTGCATTTATGGGATATGAGTATATGCATATGCAATGGTTAAAGTTTGGAACCGTAGGTCTCAAAGACACATAAGCAAAACTAACCTATGCCTTTCCTAACCCTAACCTGATCTATAAAACAAGCAATATTTTGGAAAAGGAAGATGCGTATTGTTCAAAACCTTAAAAAATATAGCGTTATTGTTCAAGGACCTTAAAAATAGAGCATTTTTTGCGAAAAGGCCCGCATTTATTATCCTATGACCTAATATTTATCTCGGTCTGTAGCATTAAAATAACAATGCTTATGCCATGAAATATTTTCGAATGAGCAATAACTGAAATCATGTATCGAGCTTGATATGATAGAAAAGCCTTCAACGAGCATATACACAATAGGATAGATAGTGAAGTCCCACTGAACACGACAATAATGATCCCAGTAAATGGGATGATATGGGGTCAATAAGGACTTGAAATGGGGTAAATAGGGTTTGAAATGGTGTAAATGGGGGTTTGAAAAATGGTGTAAATAGAGGTTTGAAATGATGTAAATACAGGCTTGAAATGGAGTGAAATAAGGAATTGAAATGAGGTAAATAGGGGTTTTGCAATTGTGTAAATAGGGCTTGAAATGAGGTAAATATAGACTTGAAATGGGGTAAATATAGACTTGAAATGGGGTAAATATAGACTTGAAATAGGGTAAATAAGTACTTGAAATGAGGTAAATAGGGTTTTGCAATGGTGAAAATAGGGTTTTGCAATGTTGTAAATAGGAACTTTAAATGGGGTAAATATAGACTAGAAGTGGGGTAAATAGGGACTTTAAATGGGGTAAATAAGTACTTGAAATGGTGTAAATAGGGGTTTTGCAATGGTGTAAATAGGGGTTTTGCAATGGTGTAAATAGGGGTTTGCAATGGTGTAAATAGGGGTTTTGCAATGGTATAAATAGGGGTTTTGCAATGGTTTAAATAGGGGTTTTGCAATGGTGTAAATAGGGGTTTTGCAATGGTGTAAATAGGGGTTTTGCAATAGTGTAAATAGGGGTTTTGCAATAGTGTAAATAGGGGTTTTGCAATGGTGTAAATAGGGGTTTTGCAACGGTGTAAATAGGGGTTTTGCAATGGTGTAAATAGGGGTTTTGCAATGGTGTAAATAGGGCTTGAAATGGGAAAATATAGACTTAAAATGGGGTAAAAAGGGACTTGAAATGGGGTAAATAGGGACTTTAAATGGGGTAAATATAGACTTGAAATGGGGTAAATACATAATTGAAATGGTGTAAATATATACTTGAAATGAGGTAAATAGGGGTTTTGCAATGGTATAAATAGGGTTTGAAATGGTGTAAATAGGGACTTTATTAGGGTAAATACAGACTTGAAATGGGGTAAATATAGACTTGAAATGAGGTAAATAGGGTTTTGCATGGGTGTAAAAGGGGACTTGGAATGGGGTAAATAGGGGTTCGCAATGGTGTAAGTTTTTAAAAAATTAGCTCCATTTTCATATTATTTTAACACCATTTAATGGTATAATCGAAGGTGTTATTTTAATCCATTTATGTGTAATTTGAGCACTTTTTATCGAACGATGCTTAAGCGAGACCTTTTTTGTACCATTCATTTTCGCTAATGGTGTTAATAAAATTTCGCACTATTTTCATACCATTTCAAGACTTTGTCAAGGTGTACAAATAGTGCAGAATAAATTTTACACCACTACAACACTATTTAGGTACCTTAATTTAGAGTGCATAGATCCATTTTCACATTATTTCACCATCTTTTATATGGCCCTTGTGAAGGTGTTATTTCATATCAATTGCGCACCTTTTCGATGATTAGGTTTTATTCAGCCCTTTTTTACACCTTCTATTTAAGCGAATGTTGTTCCAAACATAACTCTATTTTAGCATTATTTCCACACCTTTTATATGGGCCTTGCGAATGTGTTATTTTATATCGTTTCGGTATCATTTGTGCGTATTTTAATGAATGAGGCTTTTTCAACCCATTTTTACACCGTTTATTTAAGCGAATGGCGTTTAAAAAATATCGCACTAATTCTATGCCATTTGAGCACCATTTAATGGGGTATTAGATAGGGTTATTTATATAATAAAGGTAACATTTGCAAACCTTTTGAAGAATTATGTTTTATAAACCCATTGGTTTAAGCTAATGGTGTTTTGAAAATATCGCACTATTTTCGTACTATTTCAGCACCTTGTCAAGGTGTACCAATAGTGCTCATTGTTTTAACACCATTATGGCGCTATTTAGACACCACAATTTTTTACAATGTACACCTACCCTTCCCGTAATGTTGTTCTTTGTATGATTTTAAGGTCTCCATGTATGCTTATGTCATACTAAAGAACCAGTTTTAATAGCGATAAGGTTTACGTAGTTTATTGAAAAGGGTACAAATACGACGCGGTTCTACAGTAGGGTGTACTCCTTTTGTGTATTGGTTATCAAGTTACTGGGTTAGAAAAATAGTACATTTTAATATCATAAATGGAAATTACGGCAGTTTTTACACTATTTGGTATTTAAAATGAACAAATATTACTAAAAAACTTCACCAGAAAATTAGATTCACATTAGTTTTAATACGATTTGGTAGTTTATAAGTAGTTAAAATGCAAAAAATTACTAAAAAAACATCAGAAATTACGCGTTACATAGATTTTGATACGATTTGGTGAATAAATACAATACTAATTGACTAAAATACATAGGCTTATGCTATTCTAAATCCTGAAAAATATAATATTTATGCTATTGTATGCTTATTCTATGTTAGATCTTGGTAGGTTTATGCTATACTAGGTCTTGAAAGGTAGGTTTATGCTATACTAGGTCTTGAAAGGTAGGTTTATGCTAAGTTATTCCATGTAAGATCCTGGTAGGTTTATGCTATATTAGATCGCTAAAGATAGGCTTATGCTAGGTTATTATAAGGTAGATCCTGAAAAAGATTGGCTTATGTTATATTAGATCCTCAACAATAGGCTTATGCTAGGCTTATTGTATGTTACTGGTAGGTTTATGCTATAATATATCTTGAAAGATAGGTTTATGCTATTGCAGGCTTATTCTATGTTACTGGTAGGTTTATGCTATAGTAGAGCTTATGCTAAATTATTCTATGTTAGATCCTGAAACACAGGCTTATGCTAGGTTATTCTAGTTGTATAGGCGGAAGAGTCAGTGTTTGTATTAGGTTTAGAACATTTAATGAGCACGAAAATCTGAATTTTCATAGAAATACACCTAAATATTGATTAGAATACGGTAATTTATATAATACTACCTAAAAATCAACAATTTTACCATGCACAAGTGGCTTATTATAAACTATTGATGAATTTCATACGAATAATACTAAACTTTAAGGGATTTATATAAAATCCATGCATAAATTATGCTGACTACTACTAAAATACACATAAATAGATTTAAATATCAGCATTTATATAATAATTTCTAAAAACATCAATTTTAACATGCACAAGTTGCATGTTAAAACGAATTAACTAAAGTAGAGGTTTGTGATGAAGACATTCAGTGCCCTTTTACTTTAGTGCTATTATTTGGGTGTATCTCGGACTGAAGCGGGGATATTTTTTACCTATATAATTTTAAAGACAATTCGTATTTTATTTCTCTTTAGAATTCAATTCAATCTCATGATTTTACTGGTAATGGATTTATTTGCTATAAATTACTTGAAATAAAAATTACTTTTCTCAGATTTTTCAACAACAATCCCATTTTCCTAAAATATTTTATGATGAATTTTTTTTAAGGTAGAACGTGTTTTATTTTTCAAAAATTCATAATATAATACTTTTTTTATAAGTTTAAAGTTCAGCTAGCTAATTGGACCAAGTCATCTTGCGACTTATTGCCCCTTATCTAACGCCTTTACAATGCATAGAGGGGTGGTGGCTAGCCCCTATACCACAGCTAACCGACAGCGCCCTATACTAGCTATTACCGATAACCTCTGCAAGTTTTGATGGAAAGGAGAAACCGGGTTAGACCGCGGAGGAAAACTCCTTTAACAAGCGGGGAGAGAACTTGCAAACTCTACGCAGAAGGATTTGTCCCGAGATTCTCATCCGGTGCCACAGTCCGGGATCGAACCCGAGATCCTCTTGCTGCAAGGCGAAAGCGCTAACCGCTACGCGGTTATAATATTCGACCACAAAAGGGAGGACCTTTATCACCCTTAATATACTTGATAAAGGATTTTGTTTCTTCTTTATGCACAGGCACAATTATTGGATGGTGTAGGGAAGATTATAGAAGTGTTGGTTGAGTTGCATAAAGCAACGCAGGATAGCTAAATTATTTCATACTAATAAACCCGCTGTAATAATAATAATAATAATAATCTTGGCTTGGTCTATGAAGGGATTTCCACACTAAGCCTGTGGCTTGTTTACAGGTGGGTCCCTTTACAATGCATAGAGGGGTGGTGGCTAGCCCCTATGCCACAGCTAACCTACAGCGCCCTATACTAACTATTACCGTTAACCTCTGCAAGTTTTTGATGGAAAGGAGAAACCGGGTTAGACCGCGGAGGAAAACTCCTTTTATCAAGCGGGGAGAGAACTTGCAAACTCTACGCAGAAGGATTTTTTTCCCGGATTTTCACCCGGTGCCACAGTCCGGGATCGAACCCGGGATCCTCTTGCTGCGAGGCGAAAGCGCTAATCGCTACGCCACCCCACTGAATGGTGAAACAAAGAGAGTAAAGCACACATGAATTGAAATATCTGCTTTTTAACAATATTTTAGGGAGGTTTAAAGATTTCTAGAAATTAAACTTTAAAAGCCAAAATTTTTTTATTTTCAAGAGAGCTGGATTAAGTACAGTTGAGTAGTCATGTAATCCACAAGATCAATTTTTTTATATTCATTGACCTCGAGGTACGAAATAGAAATGTTCTTGTTTAGTTAAAAACAGTATGAAAACTTCTTGTGTTTGAAAGCTTTTGAGAGGAAAATCCTCAGAAATTATAAAACAATGTGTCGATTAGATTAAATTTACTTGATATCTCTTAAAAATAAAATGCAATGACCTCTGAAAAAAATGTAAATTTTTGATTGAAAATGTTAGCCCTCGTCTCGACTCGGAGAGGTTTATTTTGGTTTCCCAACATGTAAGTCTAGCTCTTCCCACAAAATCTGCCTAGATACGTTGAGAAAATGGCTACAAAATGATTTCTATAAGAAGTATGCATTTATGGCAGAAAGCCTTTTCCACATCCTTTCATAATAAAAGCATGTTTTTCCTCGCTCATTCCCTAATCACGTGACATTCAGAACGCGCTCTCTAGAAACAGCTTGTGGAACTTAAAATTGAAACCAAGGACTTAATAATATTACTACATTGACAAGGCTACTGACGCATTTTATCTGGAATGCTTGTTTTAGGTGTTGTTGAGAGCTTCTCTCTTCTGATCAGTGAACAAAAGGAGAAAACTTGGGACCCGGCATTAATACGAAAGCCGATCGGTTAAACGAGTTAATAATTTTGATAATTTTATGTATATAGCAAAATCAGCGTTGTCGAGTGCTTCCATAAACCATAATTCGGTAGGAAATCGTGGAGCTAGAGCAAAGCAACTTGAGCCAAATTTGTTTATTTCATCACACATTACATTGGAATAAATTTATTTATATTTTAATATAATATGTTTATAAGTCAAATGTTAAATCTATCTTAAAATATTTTGCGCGACTTGAAAGCTCCGTGAAATAAACACGATTGCGAAGTTACAATTTATTTAGAAAACTGCAAGAGTGTGAGCATGGCTGTGTATAAAGACTAACGCTTTGTGGATTCCCAACTAAGGCAAAAAGATTATCATCAAATTTGCGGTACAACCGCGAATTAATATATATCGGGAAGTAGCTATTTGTCAAGTTGGAAAAAGGAACAACAGCTGTCCGGAGAATCCGGAGTGGTGGGTTTGAGATTTTGACCATGCGCAGAGAGAAAAATACCTGGTTAGCTAAACAGTGTTTGCATGTTTTATGTTTTAATTAAAGTTTTAATTTACTTGACACATTTTCATACAACCGGAGTCTACGTCTAGATCATTAGTACCATTTAATCTTTATTGAAGCAGGCTTTACAAGATAAATTTACATGTTAATTTCTCGAAACACATTCGTTTGATGTGAAAGAGTGTCAGATATGTTAACGTATTAAATAGAATATCGTGGTCAAGGCTTCGCAAATTGCGACAACTGTTGCAATCGAAATGCCGCTTAAGTAGACGATGAAGGCTCGTAACAGAAAGTCTACTGACAAAGGCGAAAAGTCTTCAATCTGAGATGACTCAGGCAACATGTACTTTGCGGTTTTAATGGTGTACATTCGTTCATTAGGTGTAGCTTGTCGCGTCTCCACAAATCGCAAACACCTGTGCAAATAAGAGGCGTAACTGCTACAATAAATGATGATCATTCAATACTTGGGTTTTTTAGTATCTTACAAATAATCAAGTTGGTTTAGAATGCTTTTTGGCAGTCTCTTGTTGAATTTGTAGTGTGCAGAAACAGCCTCGTAATTTTTTTTCCCAAAGTAATACTTATTATCATATTCTTTCAGTCTACTTCGCAACGCAAACAGAAAGGATGGCGAAAGGTCCCTCTCGTAAAAAAATGCACCAGCGCCACTTACAAAAAAGTCTATGGGGATACGGCTTAATCCAATAATTCTGTTCAAGTATCGACTATCCGCTCGGATACGCTTTTGAAGACGAGAATACTCCCCATAGTCGTTTTTCTATATTAATAATGCTCACAAACATTAAAAACGTATGTCATTCTCTAGAGAAAAGCTAGTTCTAACAGATATTTCTGCTTGTATGTATACAGAAAGTTTGAACGTCGTCGTTTTTGCCGTTCTTTATGTTGAAATAATTAGTCGCAACTAATTCTAACGAAAAACTTTAATATGACATTGAAAAAATGGAATGGAATACAGTCAGTTACTACGCCGCAGTGATGTGCACGTCTAAAAACAATGCGTTATATTTGTTATTATTTGAGTGTTTACAAAGTAGGTCGCTAGGTGGTGACACTGGGCCGCGTGAGGAAAAAATAACAGGGCGCTTATATTTGAATACTGAATAAATGTTCCGAGATGTCGCAATGACTCCAACACCCCTTCTCGACCTCTTGGGACATAGAGAGTTTAGTCCTGTAGTCCGAGTCGCTTTGACAAGCAAGCGAAAGCGTCCTTACACAAGGGCTTAGTTAGAATGTCCGCCAGCATTTCGGACGCTGGGCAATATTGCGGTGCGATTACTTTCTGGGCGCGAAGATCACGCAAGAAATGGTGGCAAACGTCTATATGTTTTGTTCGGGCGCTGCTGCGGTCTGAATCAATCATTCTGATGCAACCTTGGTTGTCTTCGTGGACAATCGTTGGCCCGTTTGCCTGGATCCCCATGTCTTTGACGAGCTGTCTTAACCAAAGCAGTGCACTGCAAGCGTGAGACGCTGCCAAGTACTCAGCCTCTGTTGAGGACCGTGCCACTGTGGTCTGTTTTCGACTAGACCAGTCGACGGTGCTCTGTCCCAATTTTATTACGTAGCCACTTGTTGATTTTCGATCTAACCGATCACCCGCATAGTCCGCGTCGACATAGCATTCTAGTTCTAGAGCATTGCTGGTCTGGAAACGCAATTTCTTATCGATGCTAGTGGCTAAATAGCGCATAATGTGCTTTACTGACTTCCAGTCGCTTTCTGTGGGTTGTTCGACTCGTCGACATAAAAATCCCACCGCTGCCGCTATGTCTGGTCTAGACACGGTGGCAATATACAAAAGTGACCCAATTGCTTGTCTATATCGTTTGTTGTTGGGCATCTTTGGGCTCTCGTTCGGATTCGCGAAAAAACCCGTTTCCATTGGAGTTGCCGCTGGTTTTGGATCTAGTAGCCCGTGCTCTTCGAGCATTGTCGCTATCTTTGTCTTTTGATAGAACAGAAAAGATCCGTCATCTTCCCGTTTAATCTGAATTCCAACGTAATACGAGACCGCTCCTAAGTCTTTTACTTCGAAGTGTTCGTTTAGCGCGCGTCCAATCTTAGCGGTTTCCTCTGATGAACTTCCTACAACTAGGAGGTCATCAACGTACAATAAGATGTATGTTCTTCCCCCGTCTTTCTCAAGACACGGCGAGAGAAGAGACACTGGTCGGCTTGACTGCTAATAAATCCAGATTCTGTGAGCGCTTCGGTGGCCGTTTTGTTCCATGCGCGTGCCGATTGTTTTAATCCGTACAGGCTTCGTTTAAGGCGAAGTACTTTATCTTCCTGTCCGGGTTCCTCGAAACCTTCGGGTTGTTCAAGGTGAAGCTCCTCCTCTAGTTCGCCGTTCAGGTACGCCCATTTCACGTCTAAGTGACGGACGTGTAGGTTCTTTGCAGCAGCGATGGTGAATAACACGCGGATTGTTTCATGTTTCACGACGGGAGCGAATGTTTCATCATAGTCCTCCCCGTAGCGTTGCGAAAAACCCCTCGCCACTAATCTGGCCTTGTATGTGTCGATTTCGCCTTGTGCATTCCATTTTGTTTTGAACACCCATTTTGCCGAAATCGCTTTTCGACTTGCTGGTAATGTCGCCAGCTCCCAAACTTGGTGTTTTATCAGCGATTTCATTTCTTCTTTGGCCGCGGCCATCCATTTTACCTTCTCGCGGGAGGGTAACTGGATCATTTCGCCCCAACTAGACGGTTCGCGAAGACGGTCTACTTCCACCTTTAGGGAATACCTACTGGGTGGCTGTCCTTTGTTTTGACGTTGTGATCTTCTAGGCGCTGGGGGTAAGGCTTCCTCTACTTCTTAGTCCGATTCTTGTGTTTCTTCTTCGTCTGAATCCCCTTCTGAATCTGGCGAGGTATTCTCGTTCTGGGGTGGCTTGGTCGCTTTCTGCTCCTCTTTCCCCTTCTCAATCTTTTCGTCGGCTTCGATGATTTTTACTGATCTGCTGATCCATACCGTGTTTGATTTTGGGTCAAGGATGCGGTACCCTTTGACTTCGTCGCTGTACCCAATCAATACACCTTCCTCAGCCTTATCATCGAATTTCCGGCGCTTAGCTTGCGGGATGAGTGAGAATACCTTTGATCCGAATATTCGGATATGTCCTAGATGTGGCTTCGAGCCATGCAACAATTCGAATGGCGTCCTCGCCACGCTTCTACTGGGTAGTCGATTTTGCAAATAAGCGGCCGTTAACACCGCTTCCCCCCAGAAACGTCTGTCAAGGCCTGAGTCAAGCAACATACATTTTGCCATTTCGGTTAGTGAACGGTTCTTTCGTTCCGCCACGCCGTTTTGTTGTGGAGTGTGGGCAACGGTCGTTTGGTGAACAATACCCTGTTGTTTGAGGTATGTGAGCAACTCGTTATTCACATACTCCCCTCCATTATCTGACCTTAATGTTTTCGGGTTGCTTCCGAATTGGTTGTTCATTTTCGTGATATACTCCTTCACGATTCCTACAACGTCGCTCTTTTTCTTCATCAGCCTGACAACGGTAAATCTTGAGTAATCGTCTATCAACGTCAACATGTATCGGTTTCCTGACGGTGTAGGTGTCGGCATTAGTCCGCAGACGTCCGTATGTATTAGTTCTAACGACTTTTTTGCTCTTGATTTGCTCGTGGGAAACGGCAGTTGCGCCAATTTTCCCTTGATACAACATTCGCAAATAGTTTCCTGGATTCCTTTCTCAATCTGAAGGCCAGTTGCGAGGTCCTCGGAACTCAATAGCTTGATTGCTGCTATATCTCGGTGGCCAAGTCTTCTGTGCCACTGCTGAATGTCTACTTTGACTCCTGCGATCTTTGCCGATTCCGATGTTGGGCTCGGTAATTCGTATACTGTCTTTTGCTGGAGCTACCGCGATAGTCTCTTTCCCTTTGTTGATTGTACAATTGGTGCCCTCAAACACTAACTTAAAACCTTCTTTTGTCATCTGGCGTACTGACAGCAGACTATCTTTTAGATCAGGAACTTGTAATACCTCTTGTAGTTCTACTTTGGCCAATTCTCCAGTGGGCGATTCCCAAACGACATTACCCTCACCGATAGCAATAGCGGTAACCATTGTGTTATCTGACAGGTATATGTTGGCGTCATGTTTCCTCCGCGAAGTGAAGAAGGACTCGTCACAAGTCATGTGACTAGATGCGCCTGAATCTATTACCCAAGCCTTGGGTTTTGCTCCTTTAGCGCTTACATGTGCAGTAAATGATACGTGTCTCACGTTTTTCTCGTCATCGGTACTGCTGTTCGTTTTCTTTGCCAGCTTGACTGACTGCTGCTTCTTGAATAGATAGCAATCAGCTTTGAGATGACCCGTTTTGCTGCAGAAGTTACAGACTCTAGTTTCCTTAAACTTCCCACCTGTCCTTGAGATGTGGTGCTTTCTTGCAGTAGTGTGGAGTGCCAAAACTGTGTCCTCAGATACGCCGCTACTCTCCGTTCTACGCTGATATTCATCTAGGAGCTTCCCAGTAACATAGTCAGTCGTCAATGTAGCTTCGTCACGTCCCTCGTGAGCGGTGACCAATCCTGAGTAAGACTCCGGTAAACTACACATGAGTACGGCGATCAGCTCGCCGCTTGTTACATCTACTCCTACGCTTTTGAGCTGGTCGATGATCTCTAGCACCTGATTTATATGTTCGCGCATCGTCCCCTTCGAGAAACGAGCACTGTAAAGCTTTCTTCGTAAGTACAATTTAGTACCAAAAGTGGCTCTTTCATTAAGTTTTTGAAACGTTGTCCACATCTCTCGTGCTGTCTTCAAATGTCGGACGTGTACCAGTTGGTCGTCTTCCACGTTTAAAATTATTTGAGCTCGGGCCTTGTCATTTGCTTTCTCCCATGTCGCCAGTATAGTTGGGTCTGTTGAGACAGGCTTTACCTGATCAACAATACTCCACAAATCTGTGGTTATCAGGACCATTTCCATGTCTTCCAAGAAACATAGTTCTTTCCATTCAGGAGATTGATTTTTGCTCTACTGCTTGCCGCCATTGTGTTATCTCTAGACAGTCCTCAAACTAAGCACTAGGATTTTCCCTCGAGAATAACAACTCAGCTAAGCCTAACTAAACAGATCGATCTCTTTAAATTTACTCACAGTTAACGTTCACTAGGCCCATAACCTGTTGAAATAATTAGTCGCAACTAATTCTAACGAAAAACTTTAATATGACATAGAAAAAATGGAATGGAATACAGTCAGTTACTACGCCGCAGTGATGTGCACGTCTAAAAACAATCCGTTATATTTGTTATTATTTGAGTGTTTACAAAGTAGGTCGCTAGGTGGTGACACTGGGCCGCGTGAGGAAAAAATAACAGGGCGCTTATATTTGAATACTGAATAAATGTTCCGAGATGTCGCAATGACTCCAACACTTTATTTGGATCAAGAGAAGCCATTAAGAAAACTTAAACGGAAAATTACTACTCTAGTTAATTATCATGTTGTTTACTGTCGGTCTTTGATATTTTAAGTATCGACTTATCCCTAATTTCAAGCGCGTAGTTTTTTCTCCCTTTACAGTTATAATTCTAAAATGACAGCTATTTCTGTCATAATATTACTCCATATTTTATTATCCGATTAATAACTGAGTCTTGTAACATCATTGGTGTTATTCGAGTTTGTCCTAAGAGATCGTCGATACTGTCGATGTGTAAATCCTTGGAAATTAATAGTTCGCCGCTCAATAATCCCGAATAACATTTGACAAAAAACCTTGCGCCAAGTAACCAGCCCAGCAATAGAATTCTCGCCGCAGTTCCATCACCAACATCATCAGAATCTGAAACAGAATTAGAAATCACATTTACAGAAACGTCGTAAAACATTTTCCAATCCAAAAATTATTCGGCGCAGACGATAACATTTATGTAATTTTGCAACAAAAACAAATGCGTATGAACTTAACAGTTTTCTAAGAGACCAGAGACGTATTTCCAAACAGTATCATAAATGAGGTGAAGTGGAGATTGCGACCTAGTTGATTTGATTTATTTGATAAAGGATGTTGCTAGCGCCATTAGGACCAAACAGAAAAACATCGTCAACCAGATAGTTTCATTGAAGCCTATTATCGCCAGACGACTTTCAGCTTGATTTCCTTTATCTTTGACACACGTTAAGATCCTATTGGACTGAGTTTGCACAGCTGGTGACAAGTGATAAAGCTCCAATCCATAAGGGCTTGGATTATAGGTTAGAGCGACAACGTCTGTAAACTATTAAACCTAAATTACGTTACAGAAATGAATTGTGAAAGTATTTTGTATTTTATCTCGGGTTGAATTTAAATAAGCAACGTTCAGTATTCATAACCCATGTTGTAGGGCATAGTCCCAATATTGTAACTCAAATTGAAAATTGGTTTCGTTACGTCGAATCTTTTCGTTAAATACCCATTTCAGCCTATTTAAATGATAAACAATAATAGAAATGGATATAAATTACGATATTCACCGAATATTCTTTCCCTCGAAGCGTATATTTCTCATTTTGATGACAGAATATAAAGGAATATTGCAAAACTAAGATTATTGTTATTAATTTATGGGAAATTGATGAAACACGGTTTATCTCTGATTAAAAGCGACATTTTACTCATCACCAAAAATATTTAATAGCTTCAATATAAAACTTGATGTACGTTACGTTTCGCAAGTTACATATAATGTAATGAAATCGGAAAATGTTCATTAACCGAAAGTTCACTATCATATCTCCTTTCCACATTAACGGAACGAACTTATAGTTACTCTAAGCCAAAAATTTTCTTGAAATTCAGCTAATTGACCACTTGGTTAGTAAACATATTTAAGGTCTTACAGTTAAGAACGAGAATCTGAAATCCATGATTTTATCTTCAGTGGTTATTCTTTACGAGTACCTTCCAGAGCATGTTGCATGTTGCATTGAACATAAGCACTCTGAGTAGTGGTCACTTCTACTGTTAATTGATGAAAACTTTAATGCCTTCTCAGGTGTTTTACAAAGTGTTCTATTCCTGATCAGAACCCTATAAAGATTTCCTTAAATATTTAAGTTGTATACTGTAACACCAGAGAACTATAATCTTCTAAAGGTATTCATTAGATATCCTTATAGACCAAGAGCTAGTGGCCTGGATCTTACCTCATAAAGTACAAAAGGTCTGACCATTGGAATGAGTTCAGTTTTGATGCTCATTAATAGATTTGGCCGTCTTACGCGCCACCGCTGGGGTATTTGAGGGGGGCGGGGTCATGTTTGACCCTAATGAGGTATGATTTCTTACCTCATGAGGTACATGAATAAAAAAGGTGGCAAATGATAGAACTGAAAATGGCGATTCCAAATATATGAAATCTGATGTCATCAAAGGGGGCCATCAATAAATCAGACTGGGGTTAAAATGGTCGAATGAGGTATGAATTCTTATCTCATGAGGTACATGCATGAATCCGGTGTTGTTTGATAGATCTGGTCGTGCTAAATAGCAGAATATAAAATCTGACTGGAATATATGCGGCTTACGTTTAATCTGACGGCCTGATTCTTGCGTCAGACTATGACAACTTCGTGCCTCATAAAGCTAGATTCCCACTCGACCGAAAAAATCACGCAGCATACGGTAGAAATTTTAACTTACGCCGTCGTCCGGCTGTAGACTGTTCACACTACGACTGAATTTTGAGTTTGGCGGTAGATATTTTTGGGTCACGTGACAGATTAGAGTGGTTTCCATAACATTTATTTCGCACTCTGAATTGGTATCTCTGTCCCAAGAAAGTATATTTTCTAGCCTCCTCAATAAACACTTCCTTATTAACATTTTTCTTTCTTCGTGGCATGTTTCCGACCAAAAAAATACATGGCGACTATCAATCTATCTAGCGTATGCGTGCACTCTTAAAAATTTATGACGTAGTCAGTGGGATAATTTCATTGGCTGAGACACCGGCGTAACGCCGAACACGACCGAAAAATAGAACACCACTTGCGCCCGGCCGAGCGGAAATTCCGTCTGGCTCGGTGTAAAGATTCTTCGGTCGAACCCCTTTCTGCCGGGTCTCCGTCGTAATTTCCGTCGAGTGCGAGTCTAGGTCAAATGTAGCATGTATTGTAAAACCAGCCCCACTTATGTCAAGTACATTAAACTTAACTTGTTTGAGCGAGTTGCCTCTGTTTCTATCGAGGTAATGTGGTGAAATATTTTTGACTGTGATAAATGAGATGAACTTAAATTGGCATCATTTAATAATAGAGCTATTTCAATTCGGGAGTAAGGAGAGTTTTTGAGGCGGGCTTTCGCCAGTCCCCGCCTAGGTGCATTATTGAGCGCGAAATTTAGCTTAGAGTTCTACAGTGGCCCGCACGGAGGGAGGGTGAAAATCGGCTCCGTTTATTGGCAGGCCCAACTGTGACGTTTCCCCCTTCAACTGGTATAGCTCTATGCAGGAAGATTTTACTTCAAACTCATTCAATGAAACCTTCTAACGTTAAATTATTATTTAATGCAAATAAAGATACAAAAATGTTACACGTCATCTGGTTCATCATTCGAATCACTCTGATAATCAATATATACGGTTTCATCGTCATAGTCACCCTCCCTCCGTGTGGGCCGCTGTAAAATTCTATGCTAAATTTCGAACACAATAAGGCACCTGGGCGGGGACTGGCGAAACCCCGCCTCAAAAACTCTCCTTACCCCCGAATTGAAATAGCTCTATTATTAAATGATGCCAATTTAAGTTCATCTCATTTATCACAGTCAAAAATATTTCACCACATTACCTCGATAGAAACAGAGGCAACTCGCTCAAACAAGCTAAGTCTAATGTACTTGACATCAGTGGGGCTGGTTTTACAATATATCACCTGCTACATTTAAGCTAGACTCGCACTCGACGGAAATCACGACGGAGACCCGGCAGAAAGAGGTTCGACCGAAAAATCTTTACGCCGAGCCCGACGGAATTTCCGCTCGGCCGGGAGCAAGTCGTGTTCTATTTTTCGGTCGTGTTCGGCGGTACGCCAAACTCAAAATTCAGTCGTAGTGTGAACAGTCTACAGCCGGACGACGGCGTAAGGTAAAATTTCTACCGTATGCTGCGTGATTTGCGCCGTTTTTTTCGGTCGAGTGGGAATCTAGCTTTATGAGGCACGAAGTTGTCATAGTCTGACGCAAGAATCAGGCCGTCAGATTAAACGTAAGCCGCATATTTTCCAGACAGATTTTATATTCTGCTATTTAGCACGACCAGATCTATCAAACAACACCGGATTCATGCATGTAACTCATGAGGTAAGAATTCATACCTCATTCGACCATTTAAACCCCCGTCTTATTTATTGATGGCCCCCTTTGATGACGTCAGATTTCATATATTTGGAATCGCCATTTCCAGTTCTATCATTTGCCACCTTTTTTATTCATGTACCTCATGAGGTAAGAAATCATACCTCATTAGGGTCAAACATGACCCCGCCCTCCTCAAATGCCCCAGCTGTGACGCGTAAGACGGCCAAATCTATTAATGAGCATCAAAACTGAACTCATTTCAATGGTCAGACGTTTTGTACTTTATGAGGTAGGATCCAGTCCACTGGCTCTTGGTCTATCCAGCATCTGATACGCATTCGCTGGTTAATAGGGTTCCATTAACAGTTTCTGTTACAAGTTTATTTCGGCTTTTAGTTTTAGTTAAGTTGACCTTGCTAAAGATACGCTCGCAATCAGCATTCGAGTAGAGTAATGAAAGTATGGAGAGTGCAAACTTTCCAACTATTTCAAACTCTTTTTTTCCATTTTAATCTTAAAGTTTCATTACTTTTTTCCAAAAAGATCAATCTCCTTGATATTCTTAATTTCTTCGGGTAAGTTATAAATACTGAGGTATCTAAACTGATTATCCAAATCCTGCATTCGGTCTTTGTGGATAATTCTTGGTAGTTCTCTTTCTAGTGGGAACCTGGCCTTCAATTACAGACAAGGGAGATAAAATTGATATTCTAGAGAGAACATGATCATTTAAGTAAAATCTTTGTTTTATTTAAATGCATCCGATATTTAGAATTTCCCTACACCTTCTGTGAAAGTCATTCTGCAAAGCTTGAAATTCTTTAAGACACCTTAGTTTTTTGTCACTCAATGCATCTAGAACCTTAGCTCCAAGATACATTTGATTCAGCTGGAGGTACTTTGCCTCATTATTAACGTATATTTGATTTAAATCTGTTGTGCTGTAAATGTAATGTCGATCCATGAAACACATTAGGAGGTTCTTGAATGTTAGTAAAACTTTCTCATGAACTGTGGCAATTACAACTTTTGAAGATTGAAAATATTCGTTCAGGCCAGTTAATTTTGGGAGAACCCATTGCAGAAATAAATAAAAGAGTTTGATGCATGGATCATGTAGAGTTTTACAAATTTCTTCAGCACCTAACAATTTCGCCCGATTCCACATATTTGACAAAAAAAAACATTTTAGCGCATTCCACTGCTCCAAATTTTTGTTAACAACTGCGAGAAGAGAAAGCCACCTCGTTTGAGAAAGGTGGAGAATTTTTTGTTTGGGAATATCCAAAATGTCTTGAAATTTTTTGAGTTCCGATAGGTTCTTGTGACTGTTCTTTAGAAAGTTATATATGTTCCTGGCAAGGTCCTTGCATCGTCGAAGAAGGTGTTTCCAGGACTCGCTAGCACACAACGCCAGGGAATGGCAAATGTATTTCATAACAACTATGCCAGGGCATTGTTCTTTGAAACAACTTGACACAGAATTGTAAGCACACATCATGGTGTTAGTTACAGCCGTCCGAACCAAAGCCTATTACGTTTTCAAAACTGATGTTTTGAGATTGAAATACCTTTACTACAGACTGAAAAATATCTTTAGTAGATTTTCCTAGCTCAGCAGTGTTTTCTATTTGAATAAATTCATAGAATTTGCTCACAGCCTTTTCGCTAGCTTCATTGCTAAATCTTACTACAATATAGGTAGTTTTTAATGATGAAATGTCAGTGCTTTCATCTATCAAAATACTAAAATGAGTATTCTTAAGTTGTTTACTAACTGCTGCTTATGTGATGCTCCTATCACCCTAATTTATAGACATGTTTTAGTCCTTTTAAGCATCATTTCTTGAGCAATTTTTTGAGTCTGGGAAACAAGTCTTCATCAGGTCGTCAAATGATCAATGGATTGAAAGGAATCTTTGTGTTCAACCACGAAGCGGATATTTTCATTTCAGCTCGCTTAACACCATCTGCGACTGGTTTTGGTCCATGATTGTTTTATAAAATATGTTCGTACATCTTTCTTGATGGTTTTTAATCTTTAACTTTGTTTTGATGTTTTTCCATGCATGTGATTTTTAATCACTTGCATCTGTGCTTGAAATGTCATATTGCAGAATTCACACTTGGCTTTGGTGGGATCATCTTTTATTGGTTTCAGCCAAACTGCAAATTCCGGTTAATTTTCCCATTCTTTCCGACACTTCTCTTTTTTTCTTTTTCTTCCGTTTTCCTTGGCTCTTCGTCTTGTTTTGGAGTTTCATAACCTTCAGATACACTGATTGTGACGACAGTGGCAGTGACAGATCTAGAATGATTTGCCTTAATAAATTAATAATACCTTACACATTTAAGCATTACCTTTTACCTTTAAAAGAAGAACCACACGCCATCACATTCGGTACCTTCGGAAGTTCAGTAGATCAACCCCAACTAAAACTCTCTGATTCAGTGATTCTCTGCCCCACTGACTCCCACACAACAGAAAGCCAAATTCTAACAAGCTAGCAGACTACACCACGCTTCTGAAGTATGAATGGCCAACTTATCATATCCTCATTAAGGTTTGCCGTCTACGGAGTCCCTACATTTATACACTATCCTCCCTGGTGAAATATAACGCTAGAAAATTTAAGCATTCCAAAGTTTTATTACACTAAAAATTTTTTGGAATGTTGGTAAAATTATAGTAAAAATAGTACTATATAGTGCAAGCATAAAATTTTAGTACAAACCAAATCAAAAGCAAAAATTATCGAATTGTAGTATAATTATAGTACGTCTGGCAACGCTGCCTAAAATTTAGGTGGTGTACATTACTTTAGCTCCTTGTTTATTGTTGTAAAAAACTCCCTTTTCTACAAGCTTTCAAAGAGGAGCGAGATTCTGGTTATATATTGATAGTTAGGAATTTTTAAGACAAAGATTTTGACGTCAGGCAATATTGATGACGTCCACGCTTCAATCTATAATACCAACTTTAAACTGTAATAATAATTATCGATTACCATGTATTTATCATTTTATTTAGAGAATCTCACAAAAATATAGTAAATATTTACGGCTAAACTACATTTATTTCTTTATATACAGGATTAGAGCTACTGAATGTCACCGCAAATGAAGTAACATTAGCCTATATGTTTAAAATGTAAGAGACATTATTTGATGGTGCATTTCCATGTATAATGTTATAAATAAGCAATTATATGACAACGGCAAGAATTTAGTCTTTTCTCATAAGAGAAGCGAGATCGTTTTTTCATAAAACTGGTCAAAATAAAGCTAGATGTTCTGAAATATCTTTGTGTATAAATTTATTATCATTTTAAATTTCATGTTTTTTAGAAAGTATGCATAAAACTAATGAAAGCGAATATGCCATCCACATCCCTTACGAAAATGTATGATCAAATGAAGTTAATCCAAAATTGGGCCGATCAAACATTGACAGAATTTTGATTTCAAAAATCCATTCAAAATTTGTTCAAAAAAAAAAAGATTTCAGAGCAACGCTATCTCGGCCATTGCACATTTTATATCACCTTTATCGAGTCCCGATTCCCATTTGAGCAATTGTACTAATTTTATTTCTTAAATTATGATTTGTTACGTAACTTTTGCCTGTACCCGTCTTCCGCTCCAACCCTGTTCTTGACACGTAATTCGCGAACAACCCCAAAAAGATTTATTCCACACAAAAATATTGCAATTTGAATCAATGATTGTCCTTGTTTGAATTAGCAAGTTGGCTAATGGAACCCCAGAGTTAAAGGACGTTTTTGCAAGCCATTTAGCATGTTGGCTAATGGAACGCCAGAGTTAAAGGACAACTGTCACTAATATCAAAATTTTGGATTTTTTTGTACAGTCAAAGATATTTTATGTCCAATATAATAAATTTTGAAGGATTTCATTTTTAAAAAATCAATGAAAAAGTTATTAGAAAAATTCGGAGTTGTATAGGACAGCCGCCAAATACATAAAAAGACCTAGGTTAAACCTACCCGTGGCGCCCTCTTTTAGGGATCTCGGCCAGCTGATTCTCACTTCCGCTAGTCTCAGCCAATCGCGTCTCAATAGAAAAATAGTCGTCGTCGGTATTAGCAAAGGGTTAGATAGTTTCTTTTATCACTATTAGTACATCGGTTTATTATTATGGCCGCGAACGTTAGTTATATAGAGAAATCGTCAACAGTAGATAGTAATGTGGATAGTACTAATGAGAGTGATGAGGAGTATAATGATGTAGTAATAAGACCAAGAGGTGTTGTGATGCCATATAGGTTTGAACCTATTGAAAGAAGTAGCAGTTCGGATTCTCAGACAGAATTATCAGAAAGTTCTGAGACTAATTCAGATAATGATCAACCCCCTGCGGGACCAAGGCAAGGGATCACAAATTGGTAAGTTTAGTACAAGAAATTAAAACGAAATGCTAACCTAGACTCTAAACAAACGTTTTTCCAAATCCATGGTGCATATGTGGTTGTTGTACCGCGATGTTAAGTGAACATGGGAGCATCTGTTGCTCTGAAAATCCAAAGATAGTAGACCTAAAGAGTGATGTAAGAAACTGTGTAACAACATAAGACTTCTTCGTTCAAGGGTGTTTGAATGTTCATGCCTTGTACTATGCCTTCCATCGATATAATCGCCGTCGGAGGAATGCTGAAGACGATATACATCAGTATGATCTCTAATGGGTTTTACATGTTCAGTTCTCTATATTTCTTTATATCTAATCTAGACAGTACCGCTATTGCGCATACAGCACGAGTTTATAGACAATTAGTTAAAAATGTTAGAAGACCATTGCCAAGCTGCGCAGTTAATAAAATCAAAGACACACACGTCTGAGGAATATTCTGGGTTGAAATATCCACAACGCTGAAGAACTGTTTCAATTGGAATCTTCATTGACAATTTTTGAAACTTGTCATATAGCCTAGTCTTGCAAATAATTTATGACAATATTTGTATAAGTTATTTTTGATATGTTCCTAAAATTTCAATATATTAAATTTAAATTACTGATTAATTTTTCAAGAAAGAAATAGCCCAGAAAAATAATCCTGTTTTCATTTGTATCCACTTTGTGAAAATGGATACAAATGATTTTTGTGATATTCTATTAAACAGTTTATGCTGATAAGACTGTGAGCATAGGTATGGTTTCTAATTTTTGGTCATCAATGACAGTATTATGTTCCTAATATTTAAATGTAAAAATTGTTTATTTTTTAAAAATCAACTAAAACATTTTACGGATATGTTTATAATAGCATAAATTTAAAAAAATGTAGTTTTTTTCATAATGAAGTGATAATGTACTAAGGAGCTTTTTTAAAAAATCATGTTTGCTATAAAAATAATGTATACATTTATCTTTGTGTAACTCTTAAATCTTTTTGACTAAGTGTAAAGAAATGTGATATCAAGTGATAAAAATCTTAAAATGTAAAATAAATAAATTGCTGATAACTTTAGTTTCTTTTTGCGTATCTGGACTGAAAACTTTTAATTGCATCTCCCATTGTAGGTCGTTTGTAGGAAGATGCAAGGTTTGGGAGGGATTTAGAAGTTATTTTTTTCCTTCTTCATAACTTGAAACATCTTCTAATACTCTATGTAGTTCCGCCATCAATTGTTCTAAATATGCATATGTGCTTTCCTCTTTAATTTTTTAACTGTGCTCGCCCGCTTTTACTTTGGGATATGCAAGTTTGTACCTTAGACTACCATCCGCTATTCTAGCTTGCTTTTTATTACTATTTTCATTAAAATGCAAAGCAGCTGTTATAAGTCGAGCATTCATCCCACGAAGAAAATAGTGCGTAGATTTATGAGCAAAATGGTTTATAACGCTGTGGAAAATTTCTGCGCTAGAAGTCTGTTCGTAAGGTGAAAGCTGCCTCACATCTCGTACAAGCCTCAATGTCATTTTTTCGCATTCAATAAACGAATCCTTTTCTCTAACCAGCTACTTTCGAGGAGGTCCCTCAAGTTCCCCATAATCATAACACCCAAAAGGGCCATCATGGCCCAAATGCATATCCAGAATATGATTAAGCATGGATAGCCATTTTGCAACCATAATCTCTCGTTCTCCATCACTTGTAGAAGCTAACCAATAAATGTGATTAGCTATACTGTTAGCCCATTCTCCACGAATTGAATATTTTTTCTTCTTACCTAGCGTTTTCAATTTACTTGCAAATCCTTTACTAATGTGCCAACAATCAAACAGGTGGATTATATCTGGATGACACTTTTTTAAATATGATCTAATTTGAACGTGACGATCTGCAATAATGTGACTGATTGACAAGTCTTTTTTAAGGAATTACAAACAACGAATAAGACCTTTTTCCATATAGGAGCTCCCTCCAACTTCATTTGATTGCACCAAGGAAAAATGGAATACTTTGTTTTCAGATGTTTCAACAATAGTATAGCTCTCATATTTGGCTGAGTAACCAGGAGAATCTGAGCGACCATCACCAGCGAGTATTAATTTCTTTCCACGGAATTTTTCAAACATACGTTTTTGTTCATTATCCCATACCCGCTCAACTGCCGGAAACAAGTGACTGGACTGATCGCGGAAATAGGTTCTATAAGAACACGTTTGCACACCATTCAAATTTAACATTCGTAGAATGGTTTTAGGGCAAGATCCTGTAAACAAAATTGCCGCTGAAAGCAAAATATTTCCTTCTACTCTCTTGTTGCTACTGTTAATTTCATTTTGCCAATAAGTGATATTTCCACACGTCATCTTCTGACAAGTTGCTGTTACCTTCATTAGTGACCCTTTCACTTGAACAACCAAAAATCCATTTGACAAACACAAGAAACACAGCTTTAGCAGTTTTAAAATACAAGATTCATGGACTATGAACTTCCTATTTTTATCATCTGGTGTATTATGTGAGACGTTTAAAGCAGTACTTTCCATTTCTGAAATTGATGGGCGGTAACTCAAATCAAACGGGTCTGCCTCAACATTTTCAGAATCTGATTCAGCTTCACTACCGTAAGGTGTTGAAGAAAATATTTGTTGTGGAAAGTCAGTTTGTAATCCATTATCTTTAAAAAATTTCGCTTGTGGTAACAAAACCCGCAAAGCTTCATTTGATTGGAACCATTGGAACTGAACATCATTTTGTAAAGATATAGTTGTCTGAATACCTGTCGTAACCATTGGAATGCGAGCTTGCGTACGTTTCGATTTAGTGATACATTTATCACCCAGAATTGTTGTTCCTTTCTTAGAGGTTGGCGCGACTGTATCTAAAGGGGCCAAGGTTCCCGTCGTTGTCTTTAACTTGTTAAAAATCTCACTATCATCAGAATTTTGAATAGTCTTGGATATATTTATATCAAAATCATCTGTTTGTAAATGACTCAAGTAATCTCCAGGCTCATTATTAGAACTTGTTCCAAAAATTGTTACTAAGTTTGATGTGACTGTAGAGGTACTTCTTGCCTTGCCATAAGTTTTAATGTTCTTGGATATATCTATTCCCTTATAGTCATCTGTTCATAACCTTTTGAGACTTGAACCTTCTCCAGGTTCATTACTCGTGCTTTTTGCAGCTAATGGCACTGAATTTGGTTTGAGAATTATCCGCTTTTCCCCTTTTACTTGTTTCAATAGGTTCAAAACCTATATGGCTTCACCACACCATCTCTTGGTCTTACTATAACATCATTATGCTCCTCATCACTGTCATTAGAACTATCCAAATTACTATCATCTGTTGACGATTCCTCTATATAACTAACGTTCGCGGCCATAATAATAAACCGATGTACTTATAGTGATAAAAGAAATTGCGTAAGCGTTTGCTAAAACCGACGACGACAAAATTTATTATATTGGACATAAAATATCTTTGATTGTACAAAAAAATCCACAATTTTGATACTAATCCAACCTTAGAAAAATGCAAAATGACTTTTACTATTTTTGGTAATATTCAACTTAAATGTTGAATATCTTAAAATTGGCGAGCACGATCTTGATTAAATTTACGTATGTTGTTAAGCGTATAAAACTCTACCGGTAACTGTTTAGTTTATAGCAGGAAGCGCCCTGGAAGTTGGTCATCTAGGCAATCAAACCTTAGCAAATTGCAAAATGACTTTTATTATTTTTGGTAATATTCAACTTAAATGTTGAATATCTTAAAATTGGCGCGCACAATCTTGTTTAAATTTAAGTATGTTGTTAAGCCTATAAAACTCTATCAGAAACTGTTTAGTTTATAATAGGAAACGCCCCGGAAACTGGTCATCTAGGCAATCAAACCTTAGAAAATTGCAAAATCAATTATAATTATTTCGAAACATTCAACTTAAATGTTGAATATCTTATAATTGGCGCGCACAATCTTGATTAAATTTAAGTATGTTGTTAGGCCTATAAAGCTCTACCAGAAACTGTTTAGCTTAAACCCGGATGTTTGTCATCTAGACAATCAAACCTTAGAAAATTGCAAGTAAAATTAAGTATGTTTTTAAGCGAAAAATTTATGTATTGTGGGATTTAAGACTTTTAAGAAATGACTGAAATCAATATAATCAGATTTAAACATTTATTTCATTCAATTCAAATTTTATTATTAATGATAATAATAACATATATGTGCAAGATAATAGGAGTTAGTTTTGGGCTATTTACATTCATAAAAGTATTTTACTTCTGGAAGGAAAAATGCCAATTTCCCCCTATGCTCTTATGGGGAAATAACCCATAAAGTATAGATCCGTGACCAAAAGTTAAATAAAAGTTATAAATTAATCTGTATATGAATGACAATGATTGTGCTCGATGGTATCCGATAACAAAAATGAAGTTTATTCTTCTATTGCTTCCCTGTACTAAAATATTACATTCCGATATATGGGGGATTGTCTGTTACAGAATTAACATCCATTTCCCCCCATATATCGAAAAGTAATATTAATCCTTTCTTTCAGTTCAGGGTTTGTGTCTTTGGGAACAGAATGTTCCCAATCTTTTTGGCACGCCCCCTTCATTAAAAAAAGGATCCACTGGTTAAACTAACCGAAGTGGTAGCACAGGTTTTACCTTTCGGACGCAAAAGGAAAGTCCTTTCTGTGCCAAAAGATAACGAGGCAATAGTTGAATGAACCCCATTTTCTTCATCGGAGTGCCATCCAACACAATCATTGCCATCCTTATACAGATTGACAACAGCGGCGTTGAATTTCACTTTACTCTCTTTCTCCACCTTTTCCTTCAACTTTTCCAAAGATTTTGGCCACTGACCTATACTCTTGTGGGCGATTTTCCCATAAGAATATAGGGAGAAATTAGCATTTTCACAATGGTAAAATACTTTACGCGGAAGAGTATTGTTCTCTTCAAACATATTTTTGAACTCAGTCAAGAGTGCGTCGATAGTAACCTCTTTTTCAAAGGCAGGAAGGTACACTACCGATGCACCCTTGCTGAGTTCTTTTTCTCCTTCTTCAATTTTTTCAACAACTTTCGCTACAGGCGACGCTCTCTTTCGCCAATGAAACTTTCTCTGGGCTTTGGCTTGGCGGGCCGGATAAGCGTCGTGGCGGGCCGGGTAAGCGTCGTGGCGGGCCTGGTAGGCGTCGTGGCGGGCCTGGTAGGCGTCGTGGCGGGCCTGGTAGGCGTCGTGGCGGGCCTGGTAGGCGTCGTGGCGGGCCTGGTTGGCGTCGTGGCGGGCCGGGTTGACGTCGTGGCGAGCCGGGTAGACGTCGTGGCGAGCCGGGGTCACCTCAGTGAAGGTGGTCGTTATAAATTCAGGACGACGAGCGGCGAGCACTTCACTCCAATTCATCCTCGGGCAGTTACACTGCTTTAAGACTTTAATGAATTCAGTGAGCTCTTTCAAATGGATCCTGAAAAAGTTTATTTAAAATGCTTTCATTAGAAAATAACTTAATTGGAAATTTCGAAGTTGTAAAAGATACGATGGTCGCACGGTTTAGATTAGACGCGGGGCCTAGAACTTTATTAATAACACTTAGCTTGGCTAGAACTGTTTTATCGTAAGTTTTAGCACAGAGCAAGGCCAAAACTTTTTACCAAGTTTAAAGGGTTATGGTTTAAAAATCGACGCGATGGTATGATTAAGTTTCGAAGGACTAAACTCGGCTAGAACTGTTTTATCGTAAATTCTAGCAAAGAGCGAGGCCCAAACTTTTTACCAAGTTTAAAGGGTTATAGTTTAAAAATCGACGCGACGAGGGTCTTAAGTTTTGAAGCACTAAACTTGGCTAGAACTGTTTTAGCGGCAAAGTTCTAGCGCAGAGAATGGCCCAAACGATTCATTGGACACCTCGAAATTATTTAACTCTATTTTCACAAGAGAAATAAAAAAACTTACATTTTTGGTTTAGCTCCTCGATCTTCAGTAAATTGTTGACAGGCAAATTAAGAAGTGTGTCGAGTTTTCTGGAAACAGCTGCTTTTATAGCAAAATCGAAAATCCTTTTGGCCAATAGAAATCGAGAGTTCCCGAAGTTTTGTACAAATGTCCTTTCTTAATAATTTCAGCCAATGGAAACCAAGATTTCAGGTTGGAGGGCATGGAGGCTGCGAGGTTTTACCCCCGTGCCTTTCCCTCATTGAAATGGATCTTCCCATGGTCAAAGTGGGAAAGGTGAAATAAACCCATACATATTCTCGCTATAAATATACTGGTTTCGCGGATACACGGTTTTTGGGTGAATTTTCATTTTGGATTGCTAAAAAATTCAGTCGATTTCACTTCCAAAAGGCAATTCTAAGAATTCCTAATTATGTTCAGCCCCTTTTGCTCACATTCCTTGAATTCTGTTATTTTTCGATGGGTTATTCAATTCCTTTATTAACTATGTACCATCCCCCAATAACACCGAAAGAAGAATATTCCAGTTTTCCAATGGAGAATAATTAAGTCGTGATTAATGATTAAATTTCATTCTACAATGAAATGACAAGATAAAAATTAACAGGAAATTAACCAAATTTAAATACCCCTTTCTCCTTCACACCTAATACTCTCTCCATTGGGGTTTAAAGATATTGTTTCGAAATAAATGTATATTGAACGATTTATAACAAAACTTTATAAAAAAAGCGTGTGGAGTTTTTCAACTGTAAGTAACGCAAAACCTAACACAAACTCCACCTATAGTAACGAAAGGCAAAAATTTGGAAGGATTCCCACTCTTTAATCAATTAACAAATTGTTCTGAATCCCCCTAGGAGGAACAATTTTATAATTATTTCACATTCTGAGGAAATATAACCTGCTTAAATAATCTTTCTCCTATACAAAAATTACAGAAATGCCTTCAATTACAGATTTACACAACCTTAAATTATGCTGAAATAGGGTTCATGTACCAAAATATGATCTGTTAAGTAATATTTTCTTGACTCTTCCCTTCCCTAAATATAAACAGTTAATTAAAGCCCCTTCATCCTATGAAATATGTCAAAAATACGTCCCGGCTAAAAAACCTTTGGTTTATACTAAACCAAGCAGACTTTTAAATAATGCCTTTTTAAATACGATCTCTTCAATCAATTAGAAAAGGATTGTGAATGGTTTTAAATATTTAGCGGTACACCATGACCCCCCAGATTACGGTCAAGAGCTTTCCCGAAATGGTGGTCTCTCAAAATTTGGAGCTTATAGCATACGCTATGAGAACAGAATTGTAAATACTCTGTAAAATGTTTTTAAACAGCTGTAGATAGGCCTATTCCTATGCTTTAGTTTGATATAGTTTTATTATATTTGGTTGTAATGCTTAAAAATTCGAAAAATACTTTTAACGAAATGAATGAAAGTAAAACCATTATTTGACAACAAAAGTAATTCAAAAAAAAACTCCTGTGTGTGATGATTCCTGGCTACGTTCCCCTATTATTTAACAACTTTTAGTGTAGCATTGTAAGTGTTTAAAGAAAAATAACCTATAAAAAATGTTAGGAGCTCCAAAGAGATAAAATAATTATCAATAATATAACAATTATCTATCTTTCTATGTACACTTTGGTAGATATTTGTTTTCGTTGGATACGAAAACATAATATAAAAAATAGGATGAGGGTTTTCCTAGAATAGGGTTTCTGACCTTATCCTTGTGTAGAACCAGTGTTACTACTGTTACATTCACTGTTAAAAATTTGAAAATATTGGCTTTGTCAATAGAACCCCCGTTGTGGGAAGCCTCCTTGCCGAAACTTCAAACGTATTCTATTCTAATTCGAAGTGTACCCATAAAGTTAAAGGGAGAATCAAATGGTCATAAAACCATTTTTAGTAGATTTAAATTGATAAAATATCATCAAAATTATCAATGAAACTTAACAAAACCTTTCAGGGCGCGCTTTTAATCACGGAATAAAGCATGTGAGGTGTCAGTTGCTAATTGGTCACTCGCGTTAACACTGGCTTTATTATAAAAACACAGTCTTGGTTTAGTAATCAACTTTTGAAACTTTGGAAAATTATATAAAATTAACGGAAAGGTTTTGCTAAGTTTTATTAATATAAATATATTAAAAAAATGCATGTCAGACCATTTCATTCTCCCTTTAACACTCAGTGCTATTTTGTTTAACAACAAAAGGAGGGTGGGTTGTAAAAAGTTCATCCCATTGAAATGAAAATGTTATACTTTCTACCAATATATATCTTCTATCAGGAGTTCTTCGGGGTTATGAACTCCTGCTTCTATGGAATAAAGAGGGAAAAACGTCGCCTTTCAACTCGCTTTTTGGCGTATTCATTCGCTTTAGGCTTTGGGGACAGTGAACTCCTGAGTTTATCCCTTTTTACAAATTGTCTATTGAATAAATTACTCCCGTGACACCTTCTAGCTTTCAATGTTGGTCTATGGTTAAAATTAAATCGTGGACCTATGGGATTCCCCAAAAAACCCCAAATTCTAGGCTTTCTAACAATAGTGTACCCTTAAACTTTAGAAGTCAATGTTACCGAGGGGCAATTCACTCTTAACATTATTAACGTTCAACTACATCCATACTAGAAACTAGGTAGATATTTTCAAATTGGATTTTCTGATGGAAACATCGTCTTTTCAGCCACAATAAAAAAATTCCGATTTTCACACACTTTATTTCAAGTGAGCCGCCCCTCGATAGAAATGATTTGAATATAAGCTTGTGAAAAATAAGTTACTAGTTCTATTCGCTGTTAGACCATTTCGAAGAGATTATCATTATATTTTCTCTGGTTGTTTGGCGATATTCTAAAACTATAAATTTTATTAGAAATTTTATAAAATTTTGTTAGCAAAATTTTACTTTTTTTTAACGACGTTAACTTAGTGATTTTGAAATGACTTTCACCGCAAGGCATCGTGGAGTAAGTAATGAAACGTTAGTCAATTGCATGTATAAAAGGTATCTTGAAACAAAAATTTCTCTCCGTGAGATATCTAAGCTTGATTTTTTCGAGCAATTGCCACCGATTTAGGGGTTAGCAAAAAAAGCCACGAAAATGCAGCTAGAATGTTTCGTAGGAGATACATGAAAGATTCTAAAGATTCTTACGTATACGAGGTTCAAAGAGGATTAGGAACTATGTTTCGGGAACTTGTTGATAAAAAAGAATTGAACGAAAAGAGAACCCCTAGTTCTAAAAATTTAGAAACGGCTATCGAAGCGTCTCCTGACGTTTCTGAGCCAATAGTTTTGCCCACCAATGATGAACCCCTAGTTTTGCCCGCGAATGTTGAACCCCTAGTTTTGTCCGCGAATAATACTTCTAATTCTATCAGTTTAGTAATGGCTAATGAGCCCATAGTTTTACCCGAGAATTTCGAACCCGCGAAAGAAACCCCTAGTTCTATAAATTTAGTAATGGCTATCGGAGCGTGTTCTGACGTTTCTGAGCCCATAGTTTTAAAAGAGAATTTCGAACCCTTAATGACCTCGAATGAAACCCCTAGTACTATAAATTTAGAAATGGCTATCGGAGCGTCTTCGGACGCTTCTGAGCCCATAGTATTGACCGGGAGTAAATGTAAATTTGTCTCTCAGCCTAACGTAAGACGATCAAAAAGGTCGAAAAATCCAAAAAGAGAGTCAGTCTATGAATACATCCCTCTTACTTCTCGCGAGCTGTATTGTTTTTGTAGAAGGCCCGATAATTACGGAAAATACTTCGAATGCACAAAATGTAAAGAATGGATTCATTACGAGTGTATGTATTATATCGAAAGCGAAGAGGCTGTAGAACTAATGGGAAAAAACCTAGTTGCCACTTGTGCCCCTTGTTTAGTTAGTAAAATGAGACCTGGAATCGTTAATATAGCAAATAATTGTTGGGCTAATGCTCTTTTTCAAGCACTGATGGAATTGTCCGAGTTTAATGTAAAGGGAAATAGGGATAATGATGTTAATCTATTTATTAATAAACTCAGAATTACTGGAAATAACATTCACCCGGTCTCCAGGATTGATGTTGAGTGCTTTTTGCGTAGGCTTCAGGTTTTGTCTAGAGGGATTTTACAGTATAGCGAGATACAAGATGCTGTAGAATGTTTTGATTTAATTCATGAAATTTTCCCAAAGAGTTTCAGCTATACTGAAACTCGTAAATGTTCCAAGTGCAATGTACAGTCCGATCCAGAACCTAGCTTTAAAAAACACTCTGATATTCCGCCAGACTTTCAAGGTATATCCATTGGAAATTTAGTAGATAGCAACAATTTTAATGTGGAAAAAAATTATCAAACATGCTCCGAATACGATTGCAACGGCAAAGAGTGTGAAACCGCGTATTTTGTCGATAATAACGTTATGATTTTTCAAAATAGTAGAAACCTGGAAGGTTTTTTTAATTCTAAACCTTGCGATTTATCTCCCCTTATAAATGTTTCTGGAAAATGTTTTAAGCTAAAGAGCTGTGTAGTATTTGATAGCGATTTTAGTGAATCAAACGAGATAGGAAAACAAAAAAAAACCATTATAAAGCATACGTGTACCACGATTACCAAACGTGGCTTTGCTATGATGATAGTCGGCGTTTAGTTTCCATTAACGCATCTTCAGAAATTTCAAAAAAGTGGGTATTGGCTTTTTATGAATCTGATAGTTTAACTGGACCTTCTTCCCTTTATAATTTCACATCATCTTATAGAGACGAACCATCTGAAAGATTTCTTAAAAAATACATAATTGGACTTCACTTGAAGTTTTTCGTTTTAGTTATCCCTCTTTGTCTAAACCTTCCAGCTATAATATATCTGATGGCAAGACGGGGTCCAGTGATGCCCTAGATAACTCTATTATTTCAAGCTATTCAAAGAGAAACGATTTTAACTGTAGTATAGAAGGATTAAGGGAGGAACTTTCGTCAAACGAGGCAGATAAACAAAGTAGCAGAGTAGATAAACTTGATGAAGATAATTTTCCTTACTGTAGTGGGGAAACTGGTGTTGAAGTTTCATCCACATCATCTTTATTTCCAGAAGAGTTAAGTGTAGAGGTTTTAGGAGAGCAGATATACTCGCGAGAAAAACATAATAGTGTAGAAATTGATAACTTAATAAATTTTGAATTTCCTAAAAAATTGTACGAGCGCATGAACGAAGGGAGGATTAATAGTAAAACACTATCAGATAGCTACAGGGACATAATAACAGACGTTGTCAGAGACTATAATCCACGTTGTATGTGGTATTTTCGAAGCCATTATGCTCCCGACCCTGTGAAGGGATGGATTTTGTTTAGCTGCAATATGTACTGCACAAGGGCGGAGTGCGAAGCCATCTGTCGCCTTACTATTTTTAGAAGTTTTAAAGCCGAGCTTAAAAATTCAGGAAGATATTATCACCATCGAGACACAATAACAACTCCTCAGCTAAGAGGGGAGAGGCGACGTCTTGTAAGAAAGGATTTCATAGATAACCCTAACTTACCACCTTTGAATATGCATTTTAAACTAAACGGGGAAACTTCAAAAAGGGACGTGCTTATGGGGAATTTGAAAAGAGGTGTCAATAATAATATTCGGCAAGTGAAATACGAGGCAAGAAAACTGAAACGCGATGACGAAAATATGCATTCGAGTATATTTTCAAAAAAGAATAACCCGGAAATGGACGGTTACATTAGAGATAAGGGCGACTCTCCCTTTTTTATAGACTTGCATACAAAATCGTCTGTCGCTATATATCGCGAATATTGCTCCCAAGCCACTATGTACTGGGATGCAACAGGCGGGGTTTGCCAGAAATACGAGGGAAAACGTATGCTGTATTACGTAATTAGTATGAGTTTTCCAGACGCGAGTAAAAAATCGATCCCAATCCCATTAGCGGAACACCTCACAAGGGATCAGAGTTTAGCCGGTATAAAATGTTGGCTCAGACGGTTTGATCGAGCTCAACAATCCCTTTTAAAACAAAATGAAAGAAAAACTCCAGCACTTATTTCAAGCGACCGAAGTTTAGTCTTAATTTTGTCGGCTTTAGCTATTTTTAACATGGAAACACTCCCATCGTACTTGAAAAGGTCGCATAGAATCCTGAGGGGTGAGGCCAATGATGAGGACTTAAAAAAAACTATCCTTCATTGTGGTATTTGTCACATGATGAAGGATGGAACTCGCCTGGCTAAGTCGTGTTTGAAGCCAAGCTTTCCCCATAGAGTTGGACTATACGCTCTTAGCGTTTTAAGAAATTGCAGGCTTCTGAAAGATTTTGAGAAAATGCTTTACAGTATTGTCATAGTTCTAACTTCTGAATACCAGACTAAACTTTTTATGGATAATTTTAACGATTTTTACAATTGGGTTGATGATTTAAAAGATAAATGTGCTAGTAACAAATCGTCTTTGAAAAATTTGATCGCGGAAAACGGGGCGGGAACCTTGAAAGAAACCCACAAAGATAGCAGTTACGTAATTTTATCAGAAAATTTGCAACCCCCATCTGGAAAAACTTCAGATGAATTTTGCACTAGCACTATGCCCAAGATATTAGATCATAAAAAAATACTATATTAAATAAGTCAGTTTTGAAAATGGATGACATTATAGAAAATTCAAAAAAGAAAAATAAGGAAGAATTCTGGTTGTCTGGAGGACAAGGAAATGTTTGCCGCGAGTTATGTGACAGAAATATAGAAAAGGCCCTTTGTGCCGTAATGAAAGCTGGGCAATCGTGTGAGCAGTTTAAAGTAAACCCTTTAGTTGGAAAAGAATTCTTCAAATATATGCAAAAGAACTACTTTCCAACGTTCACTTTGTGGACAAAGCTCTTAATGGGTGATTTAAAAAGGCATTTTGAGGCAGCAAACCTTCCCACACCTACCACATACAATCCTCGTAAAAATTTTAAAACTGGCGTAATTAATTTCATAGATAACGAAACACCAACCCAGGGTCACGCGGAAATGTTCAATCGCGGTATTAAAGTAAACGGTTACGTTAAGGGTACCTCTCGCCCCGATGACGTCGTGCGGGAATTATACAATATGCACAAGAAAATTTACACCGATGCTTTATACGAATCATTAAAAATTTCCAATCGAAAAAAGAAGAGCTTAAGAAAATACGAAGGTCTAGAAGAAAAATTTAAACATGCTAGTCCAAAAGATAAAATAAAATGTAAACGTTTCAAAGGCTCATACCAGCGTGCCCCAAAAGAATCATTATCAAATTGGCTTTCAAAATCCGAAAAAGAATGTAATTCTCCCCGAGTTAAGATTAAGAAAAGGGATTCTCCCCGGGTTAGGATTATGAAAGGGGATTCTCCCCGGGTTAGGATTAAGAAAGATGATTCTGCCCAAATTAAATCTAAGAAACGCGAACCTCCCAAGCTTAAGAGTTATGAGACAAATGTCCTCCCAAATCACGGAACCAGAGCCTTTCCAGCTTAAGAATAAGTTTGATAACGATTATGTTATTAGTCCAAAATTGTTTGTTGAGAAACCCAATTTCTACGGAAAATAGCATAAATAATTGGCTCCCAGATATTCCCAAAGTTTATCAGCCAGTTGAATATTATAGAGAAAGGCCCCCTTCTCCAAATATTTCCAAAAAAAAGGAAAATTATTAAAAGCGCAAATTTTCCTGTGTCCAAGAAAAGCCTCGCATTTGAGTCGCAACCTGAATCAGGATCACAAACTGAATCGGAAAGTAGCGATGACGATAAGTTAATTGATTTGACAAATTTATAAGATAGTCCCGAAGATTTTCTAAATTATAGTAGAGAATACTTTCGACTAACAGATAGGGAGATGCAAATTATAAATTCTAATGAATGGTTTGCAGACAACATGAAAGACAAGCATTTCACGATTTTACAACAAAAAAATGAAACAGTTCTATTTTTGGACACCACCTTTTACCAAGGTGTGCAAAGGCGGTTAAAATTAGAAGAGAAGGTCCACTTTGAATACAGAAAAATAGTATATAACATAGCAATACTCGAATTAATCCTAATTCCCGTTTGATTTCATTCTCATTATATCTTAGCGTCATTAGAGGTAATAGATAATATAACTTCTCCAATAATAAAAATAAAAATTTACGATCCGTTTGGGTCGCGCGAATGTAATAAAGACGTAACCAATTGTTGAACATATATTTCATTGTATTAAGCACGAGGGGCTTCTAACTCGTGAATTCGGTGTACATGACTGGCTGAATTCCATGTGAATTCCAAAAACAAACTTCTGAATTCCACGAAATATTCCATGTATTCAAGTGAATTCAAACGAATCAAGAATTGCCCTTTGAATTCAAGTGAATTCCCAAAAAATTTCATGAATTCATGCGAAATTCCTGATCAAACTTTATGAATTCAAAAAATCTTTGGCAAATTTACTGAATTCTCCGAAATAATTTTATGAATTCTTATGAATTCCAGCGTATTCCCAACAGTGTCAATGAATTCAATTGTATTTGCGACAATTAGCATGAATTCATTTGAATTCAGAAAAATGAGCTCGAATTCTTTAAGAATGTGCACGAATTCATTCAATTCCGCAATGAATTCTTTGGTATTCATTATTTTTTCGTGTATTTACCTTTTCGATGAGATATTTTTTAAAACGATAGAGTATAAATACCACTGGGCCCAGTTTAAATCATTAAAAGTATTGTTCAGTGATTTATTTTGACAATAGCTCACTCGATCACGCACTCGACGACGCAAGCTGCTCACGCTATAGAAGCCCGTTCAAAGATTCGATTTACAAGTATAAGCCTGACTTTTTAAAAAAATCAAAGGAACCGAAAATTAAAGCAAATTTCTAAGGGAGGAGGTAGATTTTTGGTCAGATCCTTGGTCCTATTGATTCAAATGACCTGATATTTTAACGAGACGCGTGTTTCGGCGTGTTTTATTCAGTGCTGTGCGAGTACTCGATAAGACTCGAGTACTCTATAAGATATTTTCTGAGACTCGAAGAAGTTTCGAGTATCAGATTAAGGCTCGATAAATACTCGAGCCTGCTTTTGGAATACCTAATTTTCTAATATTTGTAAACGTGCAGATGTCTCGAAAACCCTTAGGGTGATGCCCAGCCATTCGCGATTTCTTAGCCACATCGTATGATGTACATCTACGATGAGGCTCTTAGTTTGGCCTGCCCTGGCGGCATTGTAGTGTCCCACGGTAAATGCCTTTGGTAGTATACAATTTTTCGTTCGTCATTGAAGGGAGAGTGAATGGGAGAAAATTGTGGCGAGGTGATATTTTTCGTTAGTGTATTATAAAAGGTAGGGAATTATAACAGCAAGTTTAAGAATTAGATTTATTTGTACTAGTAAAGTTAAACATTGAGAATTGTGTTTTACTCGAATTGTGTTTTTTTTGCTCGATAAATTTAAAGCGAGAGAGAGCATTATGGTATTGCCTTAATTTAAATTGGAGGTTTAATACTCCCTTTAAAATTCCTGTCACCCGTCGACAATAAGGGTTTCACGCTTTTTATCCCGCTCCTCTATTTCAAAGTTCAAAGAAATCAAGGGGAATATTTAAAAATCAAAAGGAAGTATATACCTACGTTATATTTAGGACGGTTTTAAGGTGGTGTTTACTATTAGAAGTTATGTGTATTTTCTATAAATCGAGAATAGTTTTAAAAGAAGGTACTAGCTTGGGGCCCCAGATATTACAAGTATAACATGACTAAATTTATTGAAGTAAGGATTAAGGGTTATGATTTTTGTTAGGGCATCGAGGGGCTATTCACTCTGATCTTCAGTACTTCAGCCTTTTTTCGGATAAATCGTTTTACCATTACTGTTAATGGGTGCACATCGTGGGGGTACTCACGTTTTCCGTTCGTATCACACTATAATTATAACTGAAGTGAAAAAAAATCAGTAATAATTTTAAAACAGTAGCTCATCGAGGGGCTATTTAGTCAAATTTTCTGTACGCCTGTTAAGTACGGTACGATGTGGCTACTATATCGAGCCCTTGGGTCGTCTTGTTAAATGTTGTTCTTACTTGTTGTTCGCGACTTTTAATTTTTTTCGGTCTTCATTTACCAAACAGGTTAGTATTAAGGGATAGAACTAATTTCAAAAGCACTCTCTTTCAATTTAATATTATGCCTATACCTTCTTGCTGTGTGTCTTATTGGTCATATGACACTTTCATCCAACCTTTTTCAGTTTGTTTATTAATCATGATTTTTCTACGGTTTTTTTTGAAATATATGATAAATACAGTTTTGAACTAAAATTGCCTTAACACAATAAAGTTTACTAGGTGAAAACACCGCTCCTGGCCCATTGGGCCGAATCCCATTGGACCGTATGTCCCATACAACCGAATACTGTTGAAGAGAATATAGCCAAAATGTGGTGTTTTTATGATCTTAAAATGTTTAATGCTATTTAACGATATATTTTTAACTCCGTTTTTATAGGCGGAATTAAAGATTTTGTCTTTTGGTTTTTTTAAACATCCTTGTTCTAATGCTTAAGTCTATCAATACACTTTCCAATATAAATATTGACACTGCGATGGTCAAATTACAAGTTTACTAGCAAGTCTCTATTGTAATCGAACCGAGCAGAAGCTAAGCTAACCTAACCTGTAATAAAATCAATATATTAGAAAATGACCTTGTTCCAGGGTCTTAATAAATATAACATATATTGTTCATGTTAGATTTTGCTTAGCTTAAAAAGAAGGCGAGCGGGAGCGTAGTGTAATAAAGAAACTTTTAATGGCTAACTCGAAGTAAAACTAAAAGTTACAAGAGAGAAAAAAACAAAAAATATATTCTAAACTAGAGACCGTAAGGCCATCTATTAAATATCGAGTCCGGCATTTAGATTGCACCATAGTCTGACACTTCCCCTTGACGGGCTCGTTATTTGCTCTTTAGACTTAGTTTTTGGCAATGTTCCTTTACGTGTTGTGCACCCAAAGGTTTGGTTAACATGTCGGCTAGATTTTCGTCCGAGGGCACATACTGAAATGAAATTTGGCCTTCGTCTACCTGTTGGCGTAAGAAGTAATATCTCAAATCTATATGCTTGCTTCGTTCAGAAGTCATTTTGTTCTTCGCTAAGCATATTGCTCCTTGGTTGTCTACATTGATTTGAAACGGCTCGTTGGTGTGATCGTGAAGTCCTATCTCTGTCAAAAGGTTTTTGAACCACATTGCTTCTTTGGCTGTGGCACACATGGCTAGATATTCAGCTTCTACTGTAGATAATGCTGTGGTCGCTTGCTTCTTGCTACACCATGATACAGCACCGTTTCCCATTTGAAATACATAGCCACTGTATGACTTCCGATCCACGTGGTCTCTACCCCAATCTGCGTCTGAATAGGCTGTAATTCGCCCGGAGCCTTTTCTGTAGATTAACTTGTAATCCTTCGTTAGCTGTAGATAACGTAATACGTGTTTAACGCTACGCCAATGTTCTTCAGTTGGACGTTCATTAAATTGGCTTAGGTAAGTGACAGCGTATGCGATATCCGGTCTGGTGGATCCAGAAAGGTAGAGCAAACTACCTATCGCTTGTCTGTAGGGGATATGTTTGCTCGCAGCTTCCATTTCTATCCATTCTTTGTCTGACGTTTTGTGTAGTTTCACTCCAGGATCCAAAGGAGTTCTTACGCCCTTGCAATCGCTCATACCGAAAGTCGCCAATATCTCTTCAACGTAAGCAGTTTGGCTTAAAGCAATCGAACCGTCGTCGTCCTTCTCAATGCTTATAGACAGAATTTGACTTGCTTCGTCTACTTCTCTGCTGGCAAATCTGTTCTTCACTGCTACAACAAAACTTTCGGCTACGTCAGCGTTTTGCGCGATCACCAAGGTGTCATCAATGTATACTCCAATTATAATGCCTTTCTCCAAATTGTAGTAGATGCAAGGATCCGCGCTAGAGCGTTTGAGATCAATGGATTTCAAAAAACTGTCCAAACATTCATTCCACTGGCGTCCTGATTGTTTGAGTCCATAGATACTTCTTTTCAGGTGGCATACCCAATCTTCTTTTCCCTTCGCTTTAAACAATTGCGGCTGCTCCATGAAAATATCTTCAGTTAGGCTTCCATGAAGATATGCTGCTGTGATATCCAATTGTCTGACGGTCCAATCCCATTCAGCCGCTAGGGCCAACATTAGTCTCAAAGACTTCAATCTTGGTACTGGTGAATAAGTGTCATTGTAGTCGATGCCGTATATTTGATCATATCCTCTCGCAACTAACCGGGCCTTGTACCTTTCTAATTCGCCGGTTTTCTTAAATTTCTTCTTGAATATCCATCGTGAAGTTATGACTCGTCTATTCGTTGGTCTTGGTACTAGGATCCATGTCTCATTTTCTTCCAAATTCTTCATTTCTTCTGTCATGGCTTCTTTCCAATCACTTGCGTCATTTCTAGTCATGGCTTCTTTCACAGTTGCAGGATCAGGTTCCTGAATGCTGTTGCTAGAATGTTCTTTCCGATCGGTGACGATCATAATTTTCGGAGTGATGGATTGCGCTTCTGCTATTGCTCTTCTTTCTGCGATTCGTTCTGAGCGTCTAGTAGGTACGGTTTCTTGCTTTTGAAGTTTGGTTGTTTTCGTTGAGGTGTCACGTGTCGTTACTCTCACTGGAATGTCCATAAGTGGGATTGACTGTTTCATTCTTGTTTTGGTTGTTCCTTCAACGTTTGTTACGATTTTATCGTCGGTTTCTGAGTCATCGCTCCTACTGGGCAGGTCTTCTTCTACATGAGGATCTTGTACAAACGAAAACGAGATGTCTTCCCCTTGTTCTAGTGCGGTTGTTTCATTAACTTCATCTAGTGGCTTCTTCGACCAATCGTCTTTTTTCCGCAGGGGGTAAACATTTTCTTCCACAACGACGTCTTTGCTTACAAATATTTTATTCGTCTGAAAGTTCCAAAGTTTGTATCCCTTTACTCCTTCTGGATAACCGATGAAGACGGTTTCTTCACCTTTTGGGTCTAGTTTTGTACGTTTGATCAACTTGCTTTTGACGGACCAGACACGGCAACCAAATGGTATCAAATGACTGAGATCGACTTTCTCACCAGTCCACAGTTCTTCTGGTATGTCATTCCAAGTGATTTCGTTGGACAACGATTACGAATGTAACAAGCTGTATTTACAGCGTCAGCCCAAAATTGTCTTGGGAGTCCTGATTCAATCAACATGCATCTGGCAGCGTCCATTAACGTCTGGTTAGCTCTCTCTGCTACACCGTTTTGTTGCGGCGTACCAGGGATGGTCAGTTGCCTAGTGATGCCATGTTCGGCTAAATAGTCGTCAAAATTGTTGCTAATGTATTCACCATTATCGGTGCGAAGTTTTTTGATCGTTAGTTGTAAAGAGTTTTCTACTCTTCGACGGAATTCGTGAAATTTTTCCAGAATTTGGCTTTTCTTTTTCATAAAGAAGACGGCTGTGTGTCGCGTAAAGTCGTCGATGAATGTTACCATATAATTCGAGCCTCCCTTTGATGTTGGTGCGACTTTTCCAACAACATCTGAGTGAATTAGTTCTAATGGCCTTTTGGCTCTTGTGGCTTGTCCTTTAGGAAGGGGTTTACGTCTTATTTTCCCTAACATGCAGGTTTCACAGTTTGCATCTGTACTTCCTTCTGTTTCTATTGTAGCTTCTTCCTTTAATAAGTGATTTAGTGCTTCCTTGTTCAGATGACCTAATCTTCGATGCCAGAGTTCTTCGTTGGCCAATTTAGCTACTTTTGCTACATTTCTGACTTGGTCTTGAATTTTGTACAATCTTCCATGACGTTTGGCCGTTAGTATGACTTCGCCGTCTGGCTCGATGATCTTGGCCGTTCCTTCTTTAAAAACGACTGAGTATCCCATCTCTTCAATGCGACCAACTGACAATAGGTTACCGTCTAGGTCGGGTACGTACAGAACATCTCTTAGTTCTATGCTGTATTTGTTTGTTTCAGAAAGGGGATGGAATGTCATTTTTCCTTTTCCTTCGACACAAATTACGTCTTTGTTTGCTACTTCAACGGTTGCCTTTTCTTCACGGTAGTCAGTCATTCTTGCTTTGCACGAGGACATGTGATCGGTTGCACCGCTATCCAGAAACCATGAGTTATAGTTTGGCTCTTCATCCGTCTTTTCACCTAAATACAGGGCTTTGTGCAAGATTACATCATCATTACATAACTGAGCTTTCTTCGCTGTGCTCTTCTTCGTCTTAGGGTTCGCTCCTGTAGCTTGGTCCTTGTCAGGGCATTCATTTGCAATATGTCCGTATTTTCCACAGCAAAAACATGTGACATGGCGAGAGTTAAAGGGAGTAGTCCTTGGGCCTTCTGTTCCCCTTTGGTCGTTCTTCCAGTCGATCCTGGGTTTTCTTCCTTTATAGTAGCCTTTTCCGTCATCTCTACCCTTGCTTCTGATAACTAACGCCTTGCCTAATCCCAAATCTTCATTGGATGTTTGCCTCTCTGATTCTTCTTCTTCATCTCTTCGGTCTTGTCGCTTCTCTTCTACTGCGAGTCGTGCTTTCACGAGCTGTGTGGATATTGCGTTAACGTCATGCTCCAGATTGAGAATAATATGTTCGTAGCTCTTTGGTAAACCCATCAACATTATCAGTGCCAATTCTTTATCTTGAAACCCATAGCCGCAGGCGTCTAGTTTCCTGTGAAGCTCAATTATTCTTCCTAGATAAGTTTGCATTTTCTCGTCCTTTCCTTTATTTACATTAAATAAATCACGCAATAATTGCAAAATATGAAGTAGGCCATATTTGGTGTGCATGTCGCTTAAGGTTTGCCACGCGTCTTTAGCTCTTTGGTGATTGCCAATATCGTCTAGAAAGTTGTCTTCAACCACGAGATAGAGAAATGATAAAGCCTTCTCGTTTATCTTCCTTTCTGCATTCGTCATTGCAGGGCCGAAACCAGGGTCTATAGCTTCCCAAATGCTCTTGCTAATTAACGCGGCTTTTGTCCTAATGGACCATGAATGATAGTTACTCTTTTCGGCTGATAGCCTAGTAATTTTAAATTCGTCGCCTTGTGTGGCCATTTTTCGCTCTGCGTCTCGGGCGGTATAACCATGCAATAATATATACGTCGTCAAAAAATATTAAGCCTTGTCACAATACTTGATATCGTCTTCTTGATTCTTTATTTTCCTTCTTCTTAATTCTTCTCAATAAGTCAAGCGTACTATTCTTCTTCGTCTTTATTTTTCTTCTCTTAAATGCGTATGAAGTCGCGTTTTGGACCCATAACCTGTTAGATTTTGCTTAGCTTAAAAAGAAGGCGAGCGGGAGCGTAGTGTAATAAAGAAACTTTTAATGGCTAACTCGAAGTAAAACTAAAAGTTACAAGAGAGAAAAAAACAAAAAATATATTCTAAACTAGAGACCGTAAGGCCATCTATTAAATATCGAGTCCGGCATTTAGATTGCACCATAGTCTGACAGTTCAAGGGTCTTAAAAATATAGCATTTATTGGTAAGCATATAAATAAAACAGGTAGCAAAAACAAAAAAATAATCCTTTATGTTAACATGGTTATCACTCCAGATAAAATTTTTTCAAACGGTCGCAATGAAGAAAAACCAAAAAACAAGTTCTATCAGGAGCCCTTCCTCATAAAAATATGTTTGTGATATTAACCAGACCTTACAGTAAAAGTATTCTTAAACAACTTATCGAGGGACTAGTCCCTATACACCGATGACTATAGTAAAGTCATCATTTAACTAACCGCTGCTATGAGTTAATAATATGTTAGCTCCCTAACATAATTTAGGGAGCTAACATATTATTAACTCATGCCACTGCAAAGGGCAGGGATTTCACTTTTACGTGTAATCCTTTTAGTACAGTCAAAGGTGCAGCCGTGTACACACATTTCATTTCTAAAGCTTTTACCCGTAATTGGTATACAGGCTAAATTATTTACCGAAAATTCTCTTAAAACATTTGAGTACTGGAATGTCACAGAGAAATTCGTTGAATTCCGTGAATTCGCTTCAAAATCAGCAAATTCACTGATGAATTCCGTGAATTCGCTTCTAAATTTACGAAATCGCCGATAAATTCAGTGAGATCTCTTTTTAATTTAGTGAATTCATCTAAAGCATAGATGAATTCAGAAAATTCACTGAATTCACTTAAACATTTACGAATTCATACTCGAATTCCGTGAATTCACTAAAAAAATCTATAAATTCGGATGTGAATTCATTTTTACTGCGTGATGTCATCTAAAACATTGAAAAATTTCTTGAATTCTTTGAATTCTTTCTAAGAATTCTGTATTCAGTAGAGAATCATGAATTCACAGGGTTGAAAATGAAGGAATTCATGAATCTGAAATCAGGTGTACATCTTCTAGATAGAGATAGCAGCCCCTCGATTAAGCATGAATTTATTATCGAACGCGAGTTTTGTCATACATTTCCCACCCAAGAGGTTAATTTTAATTGTGGTCTAATTAAGTGTCTATATGCTAAGTGGGTAGCAACTAGATGTCTCGGTCCTCAAACTATAAAGGATATTCAACTGTTGAAATATCTTTCTAGCAGAATTTGATTAAGCTTAACCCTATCTTTGTAAAGGGAACCACCTGTAAACAAGCCACAGGCTTAGTGTGCAAATCCCTTCATAGACAAAGTTTAGATTATTGTCCTGTTCTTTGTCCCGTTCCGCTAACGTTATGCTCAAATACTACGAAACGACTCCAAGCCTACTTCTTCCCAAGGGTTCCAAATACTTGGGGGGACTCTAAGCCAAACTCTAATTTTTCCAGAAAGAATGGTTTTCCAAACGGGGCAATAGTTCCGATGTACCTCAGTCAGAAGTTTCGACTTTTGAATTATAGCTTTTTAAATACTTTCAAGACTTGGATTATGTATTACTACTTCATAAATTTCAATATTCTCTTCCAACTTTGTATGATTACAAGTAGTTTAAATCATTTGTAATACGGGTGAATACGAATTCACGTAACGCGATGTAAAACTTAATAAAAATTTAAATTCAATTACTGAGAAAATTTGAGTCCAGAAATATACCCTTATATAACATAAGTTTATATGTTCCATAAGTATGACACTACTTGACTACGCTCGGTTTTGCGAGACTTTCATCTAGGTCCTATTTATAGTCTGCATTACTAAGCCTTTGACAGCAGCGCCTCAACACTCAACAGAGTCGCTTTACATCGAAGCTATGACCTACCCCAATCAGGGATAAGAGGGGTGGGATGGATTAGAAATGATGAAGGGCGAACTGCGGCACCGTATCTCTCCCAGTGTACCTCGCGCACGCCCCTACCCTTCGGTGGGCGATTGCCAAGTGCTGCCGCGTACGAGAACTAGCTTCTTTTTTTAAGATAGAGGGAGCGTCCTTTACCATTTCGTCCGGTACGACCCAACCTAACCGCTGAGGATGCTGGGAGGACTACGGTCCCGTAGGTGGGGGTACACAGGCAACGCTATAGGTATGGGGGTTTCCACTCCATTCCTCTCTCCTACAAGGGAAAACACACAGGGGCGAGGCCACCATTGGGGTATTCTCCCTCGCACCAAGGGTCACCGCCAGACGGTGCGAAAGTTCACTAGAGGCAGGAGGCTAGTCAACTCTCTCTGCCTATACCGGTGCTTCTAGGCGAGAGAGAGAGAAGACCCCAATGGCGGCATCACCATTGTGTTTTAGTTTCTCTGTATGTAATTTCTAAAATGGTCTACTCACTTACAAATGTACACAAATTACACTGAGTGATCGGTCCTTCAGGCGTTAGCGAGTGACAAGCCACAACCATAATCACTCATGTACACGAATGTTTTAGAGTTTTAGGTTATTAAGGTTGGCGGGCAAGTCCGGAGAGTCACTAATGTGAAAAGGTTTCGAACTATTCTAGAGGGCCGGTAGGCCCTTCTAGATAAGATCCCACACCCTCCCGTAATGTTAAATGAAAATTCACAGATTTTCGCCGATTTTCCCATAGGAATAACATGGGGTTTTTGGTGCTCCTGTACATCGAATCATTTAAAAACTAAAGCGAAGTTACGTTTCGGAATACTTTCAAATTAACCAGTAACTATTTAAGGTGTGCCTTTTTCAAGTTTCATTAAAATTAATTAAGTCTAAGTATGTTAATTTAATTAAAATTGTAAGTACCTCAAAAGATTATTCTACAGCAGACGACGCTAATTGTTCATTACTCTAAAGTAGACGACGCTCATTTGCCATTTCACCGCCTTGAAACTTTAACTTGATATTTTTCAATAAATATAACACTATATTTATTAAAAATTTCTCTGGCGGGTCTAATTTTCGTTTAATTATGTGTCTCGGTTGAAATTCTATACTTAAGATACCTTTTTAATTTATATTTTAGATGTTAGTTTCGACCAAGGCTTAAGTTGGCTTACTTAGGCCATGGATTTATAATAGAAGCTTACGCTTCATGGATATTTCACTGTAGCCTTCAGTAAGGCATTTTGATTTTAAACAAATTTATGTCATAAAAATTCGCGCTGATGACGTAGAAATTGAGGCAAACTTTTTTCTTTCGGTGCGCGTGCGCGCGCGCTTTTCTAAAAATAATTTCGCGCGCGCTAGTAAAAATTACTACTCGATCACGTGAAAAACTTCAACCCCCCCTCTGAATTTGCCTCAAATTTTACGTCACAAACGCGCGTGCCAGGCTGGTACTATTTCAGACGAGGAATAAATGTTGTGCGCGTTTTAAGGTGAGTGAAATATCAAGGAAGCGTAAGCTTCTATTATAAATCCATGCTTAGGCAGACTATTGAGTGAGTCTATGCAATGGGTGATTGTAAAAGCTTGAAGGATAGATGTATCAGTGTTGGAAATAAGGATTTTTTTAAAACTGGACCTGTGGCCTAGGTATTTTAATTCAAATGACTGGCCACGGTGCCACTCGCTGTAAACGTACAAGGGCAGTGAACGCAATGTCATGGATAATTGCAATCGTAGAGTGGACTGTAAAAGATACGGCTTTGATAGTTTAAAAATCGTGGCAGGATGTTGGTTTTGAAGTTGACTATAAAGCTCGGGTTCTAAAACGAATTGTGAGCCGTATCTTATAAGAATTAGTAGAAGTGTAGAACCATTTTTAACCTCGTCCTAGAAGTGAAAAATTTAGCATTTCAGGCAAAAAATTGTTTTATAATAGATTAATACAAATGCAGACTGAAGGAACAGATATTATATAAAAAGGACTTGGTTTGCCCAAGCCTAAAAAACAAAACGATAAGAGTTTTTTCCAGTTGACTGAAGCGCGGATATTTTATTTTTCTATATAATTTTAAAGACAATCCGTATTTTACTACTCTTTAGAATTTAATTCAATCTCCTGATTTTACTGGTAATGGATTTATTTCCTATAAATTAATTGAAATAAAAAATTACTTATCTCAGATTTTTCAACAACAATTCCATTTTCGTAAAATTTTATCATGAAAAATCTGAGATAAGTAATTTTTTATTTCAATTAATTTATAGGAAATAAATCCATTACCAGTAAAATCAGGAGATTGAATTAAATTCTAAAGAGTAGTAAAATACGGATTGTCTTTAAAATTATATAGAAAAATAAAATATCCGCGCTTCAGTCAACTGGAAAAAACTCTTATCGTTTTGTTTTTTAGGCTTGGGCAAACCAAGTCCTTTTTATATAATATGGCATTATGGGCTGAGTGTGTTGCGACGGCTTGGATGACCCATACACTTGAACCACTGGTGCTTTTAAAATTTTTTATATTGGGAAAATAGTGGAAGGGGGGTCGGAGTAAAGTGTGACCTTCTTCGCATAACTGGTAATGAATAATGTGTATACTCATATTATTTCCGCATGAAATGAATATAACAAGTCATTGGTACTGAGAAGTATTTCTTTTTATGTAATCTTTAGCCTTACCTTTGGTTATATCAGAAGTAAAATAAGGGACTAGAAGCAAAAATATACAATATATGAAATATTATATATTTTTGCTAGAAGTATCGAGGTAACCAAACTCTTTACTTGGCGATGGAAGCGGCATAAAATCGTCAAATTTGTTCACTAGTGCTAGGCTCTATTACCAATGCTAGGGCACTTTAATTCTAGTCCTTTATCTTACTGCTGGTTATATTTATACCGATATCATATTATTCTTGTGCTACAGAGAGCCACCTACTAAACGAAACCACACAGGATAAACATTTTTGCTTTGTCTTAAGAAGACGACATTAGTTTATAAATTAACATCAGTCTTTTCTGAAACTTACTACTGATTTAAACTTTGTTGGTGCAAACTTCCAAATTTGTTAAGCCAGCAACAATTAAAACTTTGTCCGTCAAGGTGCTTACAAGTTAGTGAGTAACGACACGAAATCCCTTCAAAATAACTAATTTCATGATAAAATGTTTTCGGAAAATGTAATTGTTCTTGAAAAAGCGTATTTATCTAATTTTTCAATTAATTTGGAGGGAATGGATCGATTAACAGTAAAATCAGTTGTTTGAATTTAATATTGATTAAGGATTCAATGGATAAAAATAACTAAAACAATTGCAATATCTGAACTTCATTCAAATGATAAACCTCACACCTATCGTTTGTTTTTTCGGCCTTGGTCCAAACCATGACGTTTTTTTATAATATCTGTCACTTCAGTCTTAATGTAATTAAAATTTGATAAATTTGATAAATTTTATTTTTGCTTTACCGTCATACATTTGAGGTTGATCTATTTCTAATTGCTTAAAGAAGTACTTAAGTATCGTTAATTATATTTAACTTATATTCAAAAACATTGATTTCGATAAGCAAATAATGTTGTACTTTATTTATGAAAGAAGTTTAAAAACGACGGTATTTGAAATATGGAAGAAAAATATTTGTTTCGTACACTGTTTATGTAAAACCCCCAATACTGCCAACGGGAGATGTCATACTAAATTATACAGGGTGTAAATAAATGTATAACGCAACGTAAATATTCAAAGTGACTACCTTTGTGGTTGAGGCACTCTTCCAGAGGATTGTCCGTGTCTTACATTACATTTGCAACCGCTAAACTCACGACGCATGGTAAGACTAATGGTATTGCCGTTAAGGCTTGATGTAGGGGGATATGATTATGCCGGTAGTAATGCCCTTGTAAACTGGCACGAACAGTAGAATGGCTTAGTGCAACTTCATGTTCCACCGCTCTACTACTAGCATGAGACTGGCTTCAAAACTATCTATCCTCATTACAGACTATACCAGTCTCTTGTACGTTCACGATCTTTCACTACCGAAATCACGAAGGTGCTCGCCAATGTCGGAAAAGGTGCTTCGCACCGGATGTTGTTGGTGTGGAAACCGTTCGGCATAAATCACTGCCTTTAGTTGAACGTTACCGCGACCTTCACCCAAAATAAACGTGCTGTCCAATTTGTCCTGGTTAGAATAGGTTGGCATTTTGCTAGGAAACGAGACTAACTACTGTAATTTTACTACTTAGCTGAGACACTGAAAGACCCTGTATATCTAAAGAGACCGGAAGTTCCTCAAAGTTGAGTTTTCAAATATTGCCAGCTTGAGCAGGTCATGGTGTGTATAGTGGTGAAGGTCGCTTTAACGTTCGTCACGTGACACCACGGTATGTTTGGTCCTCCAATGTCCTGACCCGATAGGTCCAAACAATTACCATCTTGGTTTTTCGGATCAGTGTTGCGGTATTGCCGGTCCCATTAGAAATACAAGGTCTGTAGTGTTACAATTGTAACAATACGTTTGTTAAAAAAACCATTGTAATAATGGTTGGTCAATTTTTAAACACCCCTAACCTTAAACTTTGGACAAAATAAGGAAAACATAAAGGTTTCTTTTGGAATAACTTTGAAGAAGGTCCGAGTTGTCTGTGGAACCGAGAAAAAAGGCCGTAGTGAAAAGTAATCGTCGTTACGTAGCAGTTAGGATCAAATTTAATTAGTTAGTCTCGTCTCTTAGCAAAATGCCAGTGTATTCAAACCAGGGCAAATTGAGAATGATGTTTACGAGGATTACCTAAGACGGCAAAACCTTTTCGTGAACTAATTGAAGCCGATCCATTATTTTTTAGAAAGGTACTGTTCTCTGACGAGGCTATTTAGGGATGGTACCTTAAGACTGGTGCTCCCCCCACTTGACTGGTATGCTAGGTGATATTTCAGTAGAAGAAAATTTATTGAATTAGGGATAGCGAGAGATGGCTAGCGATGTGGCTAAGTTATGGGCTAGACGCCTTTGTTTTATTGGCAACATTATTACATTGAATGTTGCCAGATTAAATTGTTGCTGGTGATTTTGCGAACTATGTTAATGATATATTTAAATTTAAATGGAAAAGTTTCATTTTGACACATTCCTTACCCTAAAATTTTGTATTTGGAGCCTATTAATATATTATAGTGATAATGTAATTAATTTTAGTGTTAAATAGGAAACATTTAGGCTGAAAGAACAACTTGCGTAGTTTAATCTTATTTTATTATTTCTGTTCAGGGTTATCTATAGTTACCCAAAACACCTGTTGTTTCCGATTAATTTCACGTTAAATATGGTTATTAAATTGGAATTAACGGCTTATCTTCTTTTACTAGTAGTAGATAGAAAGTGGGCGAGCTGGGGCAGTGGCGTCAGTCAGTGCCAGCATCGTGCCAGATGGCACCAGTAAATATGGCGTCAATGAATCAAACATGGCGCCCACAAAATTTTTCTTCTTATGACGCCAGTGAATCAGACATTTTTCCCCTAATCTTGTTGTGACGTCAGTGAAACGTACATGGCGTCATTGTTAGGCTTAAGCGTCATATTCGACAACGTGGTAAATAACCTTTGTCATACACGTGGTTTAAACGTCATGTCCACTATAAGAACATGATTGGTCTAAAAGAGCGCCATGTTTACATGGTCAGAAAGACACGTGACATTAAAGTATAATAGACGAGGACGGTTTAAAGATAAGGCATTCTACAACCTTCCTTGAAGTACCGATCCAGATCCGAAAAATGTAAGTATAAATTTCTTTAAATATAAGTTTACGGTAGTTAATTCCTCCCGCATTCATCGATATGGATTTAAGTATGCAACACCCCTTTACAGGACTAGTGGCTGGAATCACCGGCTGTGGGAAAAGCGTTTTCGTAGGAGAATTAATTAAGCATAAGGATATATGTATTTCACCTACCCCCGAAAGAATAATTTGGTGTTACACGGAGTATCAGTCGAAACTATACGGTGCTATACTATCCCATACTCCAAGTGTAGAATTTCACGAGGGTTTATTAGATGTTAGCACCCTAGATGCTAGTGTGAGGAACTTCGTTATATTAGACGACTTACTATGTGAAATAGCGAATAATAAGGACGTGACGAATCTTTTCATTAGGGGCTCGCACCATAGGAATACCTCAGTTTTAATTTTAATGCAGAATCTTTATTACCCCGGGAAGAAAATTCGTACCTTAAACTTAAATGCCCATTACTTGGTTATATTTAAAACACCTCGTGATCAGTCTGCCATTATCCATCTTGCGAAACAAATTTCGCCGGGAAATAGTAAATACGTGGTAGACTCCTTTAGACAGGCGACGTTGTAGCCTTACGGCTATCTATTTGTAGACCTTAAGGCTAACACCCTAGATAACCACCGTCTAAGAACAGGTATACTTCCAGGTTAACAAGCAGCAGTGTTCATTCCGAAATGACGGCCATCCTTGAAGCGAATTTTTTCCGGATTAAAGGACGATGGATAATCAAGGAGCTGACGATGTTCTTGAAGGAGACCGACGCGTACGAGGTCTGGATGTTCCAATCCCCATGCAAGTTCTCAGAATTATCCGCCAAGGATAAAAGACAGTGCAGGTGGCTCTCACGGAACACTTGCGATCTAGCATTCGAGGAAGGAGATTACCCATACGAGACGACGCAGGAGGTCGCCGACTACATCCGAGCTAGAGCATCGTCATACGTGACGAAAGGAGCGGAGAAGGCCGAAACCCTATCAAGGTTCTTGGGGTGCGAAGTTATCAACGCCGAAGACTACGGTTGCCCAAGATTATCAAGAATAGAGTGCGAATCCCCTAGGGCTTGTACATTCCATAGGGACAGCAACAACTGTACCTTGGTGAAGGCGTCCAAGCTAGCGGAATGGCTCCGCCAAAACGAGTCGGCGATCATTTAAATTTTTTAAAATATATTGCAAATTGTAACTCATGCTAAAGAAATGCCGCAATTAAATTTGCCAATAAAGAAGCGATTAAATCTATTGTCGAGTGTTGTATAAATATCCTACGGGGCAATGTCCCTCTTTCAGAGGAAGAGAAGGAGCGTTTGAAGAAACATCGACACGTTATAAGAAAAGTTACGTCTAACATCCACCCTTGAAAGGAAAGGAAACTATTAATTCAAAACGGAGGTTTCATCCCTTTACTTCTCGGACCTTTACTATCTATCATTAGTTCAGTAGCAGGTGCGGCTATAAGTCGAGCTATAAAGTAAAAATGGCGCGAAAAATGTTATTAATTTCCGAAGAAACGTATAATAGGTTAAACTCAAATAGTGGTTTAAAAGTTGACACTTAAATGGAGTTGGATAAGGAGGATAAGTTGAAATCCATCATAAACGATACTAAATTAAACGATACTGATAAACTATTAAGATATAACCACGTAATTTCGAGGGAAATAAGTAAAACGGTGAAAAGGGCGAAAGTAAAACCAGCGAAAAACCGGAATTGGAGTCCTGAAATCGTCTCTTCGGTTCCTTCCTATAGCGCAGTTGATTGTTTGAACTTGTACAAATGGATTGACCGTATATCAAAAATAAGATGGACACACGCCGGAGAGTTAATATATGAGAACCGTAAAATCATCGGATCAAATAAAATTGATTTATTAGCTTATACCGCGAAGAGTTCTAAAAACAGTCGTCCGTCATTGGCGCCCCACAGTTTTACCAACTTTTGTATACGGTTAATGTACCAAGAACATTAATTAAAATTAGAAAAACAGACCTACCCCCGCCTGAAAAAAGTGAAACGAAGAAAGAAAAAGTGGACAAAGAAGAAGTGAAGGAGGATTATTTCCCCGCTCAGACTGGCCAAGGTTTCGGAAATTGGATAAACTTGTAGCACTTGTTTTTAATAAAATACGATTCATTTACATTCCACGTTTCATTCATTTTAAATATTCCGATATGGAAGGTTGTGATAATCAGGTGGGTACTTTTGTGGTGTTAGCCAACCTAGTAGACACATTTTTTAAATCTCCTAAAATTTTAACTGTGCTTTTAGTAATTGCCATATTCCTAATTATAGAGGTTAGCGATTTTCTCTTCAGGCATTATCATAGTGTAACCAACTGCACCCTTAATGGATAGACTAAAAGAGATTTATTCTACTGTTTCTGACCCTGGTTCATATGGAAGTGTTCTCGGATTATACCGGGCGGCTAAAGAGGCTGGGTTAAAGGTTACGGTAAACGACGTGGAGACATTTTTAAAAACCCAAGATACGTATACATTACACAGGAATGCTAGAAAAAACTTTAAGAGAAATAGGACAATAATTTATGGGATCGATGAGCAGAGGCAGATTGATTTAGCTGATTTGAAGAACCTAACTCTACACAATAAAGGGTTCCGATACCTCCTGTGCTGCATTGACGTTTTCAGTAAATACGCCTTTGTGGTGGCTACCAAGGACAAGAAAGGACCAACCATCCTTAGGGCTTTTAAGGTTATTCTCGAGTCTGGTCGCTCGCCGAAGCGAGTGCAAAGTGACCACGGTAATGAGTTCATATGCAGGGATGTTCAGAGGGAGTTGAAAAGAAGGGGGATTGGGTTCTTTGCCCCGGATTCCGAACAGAAAGCTACGATAGTTGAAAGGTTCAACAGAACTCTAAAAAGTCGCATGTATCGGTATTTCACGGAAAACAATACCTATTAGTACATTGACGCTCTTAAAGACATGGTTCAAGCTTATAATAACAATTATCATCGATCCATAAAGTGTAAACCTGTTGAAGTCACACCCGAAACATCAAGACGGGTATGGAAAAACCTTTACGGCGATATAGACTTCTCCCCACCATTAAAGTATCCTTTCGATATTGGTGACGTAGTTCGGATAAGCAACCATAAGAATATTTTCGAGAAGGGCTACTTGCCCACGTGGTCGGAAGAACTTTTCAAAGTGGTGGAGAGATTACCTCGTAGTCCACCGGTGTATAAGATCCGGGATTTGAATTCGGAACCGATTACTGGTATTTTTTACAAGGAGCAATTACAGAAAGTGGGCAAAGACCTAAATTCTAGTGCGTTTAAAATAGAAAAGATCCTGAGGAAACGCCGCAGACCCAACGGGACGCTGGAGAAGTTAGTACGTTGGAAAGGATACTCTCCGTCTTTTGACAGTTGGATCAGGAAATAGATATAGTATGAGCTTTTACATCACTTTGCCTTCCGACTCGTCGATGAGGTATTTTCCCGGCAATACGAGAAGTAAATTCAGGACATACCTCCCTGAACCCGTAAAATTGGAAGGATTTTACGAAGTAGGCTTAGCGGAAATTAGCTACCCGCACACTTGGGATAATTTGAGTAGGACATGCTCGCTTATACTCATGAGTAATGGAAGAGTAGTATATTCTACAATTATAGAGTTACCCGCTGGATATTATGGTAATATCCAGGACCTTATCGAGCAACTTAACCACGTCGAGGATGACGTGTCAAGCGTTATTACGCGTGAACCTTCAATTCCCGCCCAGCTCAAGTATTCCTTTAGTTACATAAAACGCATACGACGAGTACAAATTTCAATCAAAGAGGATTATTTGTTAACTATACCGGGGGAGTTGGCTGTTATTCTTGGATTTTCGAAAGATTCCACGGAATCCACGACTTTTTCCCAGTCTACCATAGCTATGTACCCCTTTGACCTCGACGCCGGAGTTCATTAACTCTTTGTTTATAGCGACGTGGTCGAGTCTAGACCAGTGGGAGATGTACACATACCTCTACTAAGAATCGTTAGCGTGCAGGGTAATGACGGAGAAACGGTAGACAAAGATTTCCCTAGACCACACTACCTCCCCCTCGCCTGCAACACTTTCCAGTCAATTGAAATTAACATAATGAGTGAACTTGGTACTCCCATAGATTTCGTAAGAGGAAGAGTTCACGTTACTCTACACTTTAGACCCCGTAGGATGTGGTCACCATTATAAATTAGAAGGTAAAACAGACCCTCGCGTCATTTACACTTGAAGTTTTAGATGAAGAACGTCGTCAAATCAAATATGTCCTTTAACCAATCGGACTACGATCAACACTTTTTAAACCAGATCGGACATGGTGGAAAATTTGATTATTATAAACACATTCATTCCCAAATTGGTAATTCTTTAGCGGTATACAGGGGACTTCCGGTGCAACACGGGTACGGATTGGGAAACTTCATTTCATCGGCCTTCCGCCGGGCAATACCACTACTCAAAAAGGGTGCCAGTTACCTCGGTAAAAAGTTTTTGAACACAGGTGCGAAGGTCGTGACTGACGTAGCTAGCGGGATTCCCTTAAAAGCATCTGTAAAATCTCATAGAAAAGCCGCGGCTAAAGACGTCGCTCTTAGTGCGGCGGAGGAAATCCGAAAAATGACGGGGAATGGTAATAAAAGGAGACGTAGGTCTAGATCACTCGTCAGTTCAGTCGTGACAAGAAAGAGGAAAGCAACGTCCTTTAAACATCCGGATATTTTTACCTGAAAAATATAATGACACACGTCCATCCCGGTTCGCATGGGTCAATCAGTAGCGAAGTCGAACTTTTCGACGTACCTCTTACCAATACCAGTATTCTGAGTGGAGAATGGGTCGAATACAGCCCCATCTCTAACATTAACGAAAATTCGACAATCACGTTTACCGTAGCTGGTAGTTCCGACGCGTATTTGGACTTGTCCAAGACTTTACTACATCTCCAAGTCAGGATTGTCAACCCGGCCGATGGGACTACAATTCCGGCCGCTGCTGATAAAGTTGGACCGGTAAATAATTTCCTGCATAGTCTTTTCAGCGAAGTACACCTTTCGGCTCAAGAGAGATAGGTCACACCATCTCCGCAAAACTACCCTTACAAGGCCATGTTTCAAACGGCGGTGACATTCGGTGGACCTGCCAAAACTAGTTTTCTTACTAGTTCCATGTTTTACAAAGACACGGCCGGAAAATTTGACGTTTTGGAAGAGAACGATGGGTTTAAAACACGAGCGGCCTTTGCTAGAAAAGGAACAATAGATATGGTCGGCACTGTACACTTGGATCTTTGTCAACAACCTCGATACCTCTCAAATTTAACGGATCTCAAATTCAAGTTTGATAAAAGTCCAAACGAATTTTGCGTGCAGGCGGCCGGTGCAGTTAAATGGAAAGTGGTTTACGAGTTAGCATCCCTGTACGTCCGTAAAGTAAAGTTACCATCGGAAGTGTTAATCGCCCACGCTTAATGTTTGGAACTGGCAACTATGAAATACCCGATTATTCGCACGGAATGTAACTCATTCTCAATTAACAGTGGTACAAAAATATGTGTTAGAGATCATTTATTCATGGGTCAACTACCCAAAATAGTTCTTTTCGCTCTTGTAGATCAAAATGCGTATTTGGGTGATTACGCAAAGTCCCCGTTTAATTTTCAACCATTTGATTTAAATCATATCGCCTTGTACCTTGACGGAGCTGGCGTTCCTCATAAACCTCTTACCCCAAACTTTTCTGGTGGTCAATATATGAGATCTTATACTAATCTTTTTACTCAAACCTCTCAATGGTTATTGGACGAGGGAAACTACATTTCACGGGAGGAATTTCCCAATGGGAATTGCATATTTGCTTTTGATTTAAGTGCCGACCTCAGTAGTTCAACTTCTCAATTTCAATTGATAAGGAACGGTAACTTGCGATTGGAATTAAAATTCGCCAAGGACTTACCAAAGACAATCACAGTTTTATATTACTCTGAGTTTCAGAATTTGATCGAGATTGATAAAAATAGAACAGTTATTTACGATTACAATTAGAAACAACTATGAACACTACGCAATTAACTAAAATTATGCAGAGGGATAAATTCACCAAAGATCTGTTTCGAGGGGTTTTTGCAGCCGACCAGCTACCCGAGAAAGTAAAGTTTTTCCCTTCACTGTATATTGTAAATACTGGCTCTTCAGAAACTGAAGGCATGCATTGGACTGTTATTTACTTTTCTAGTAACAAAAATACCGAGTTCTTTGATAGTTTCGGAAATCCACCGGACATGTTTCAATTCAACGATTTTGTAGAAAGAAACAGCGTCACAGTGACTTTTAATTCTAAACAACTTCAAGGAAATTCCAGTCAGACATGTGGCGGATTTTGCGTATATTTTTCTCTGTATAGATGCAAAGGTATTAAAATGTATGATATTTGCTTAAAATTTGTAAAAGATAAGAATTTGAACGATAAAATGATATCGGAATTTATGTATAAGAGATTTTTAATAAAGTTTTTTTGATTGAATTGTATGTTTTCTTTAAATCCCGCGCGAACATATTCCTACGCGCGCACGCGGGAAATTTAAACACGCGCACGCGGCTGGCCCACGCGGTCGACCCCCTCCCCTTAACCTGAAATGTTTGCCTAAGTTGTATGAAATAAGAGGGAGGAAATTTGTATTTAAAAAAATTTATTTTGAATGAGAAACCGTAGAATCACGGAGTAAAACTCATTCGAGAAAAAACAACTTAAAACTATACAATTAAACATTGAAATTATATATAAATTAAATTAAACTTCCTCTTCATCTCCTCAGTGGTGAGTTTACGTTGAAGCAGGCATTCCTTGTATTGAGCGTGACGTATCTTCTTTTTGACGACGCGACGACAGATTCCCTTCGCCGTCTTCTTTTCACCTTTTGCCGACAAGATGCTGTACATTTTCGGCCGCAAGCCGCAGAACTCTTGTATCTGGACGCTGTTGAGTTCGTCCTTGAACTTTCCAAGGGCCTTCTTGTTCTCTTCGCTGAAGAGAGGATGTTCCTTGGGGTAGGCGGAAAAGTCAAACATCTCCTTCATCTGCGCAAAGTCCCGGGGTAAATCGTCGGTGAAAATCTGATAGGTCAGGCTGTCTGCAATTATACGTAAAAACATTTCAATTAGTTTTTTAAAAATTGAAAGTAGAAAAAAGGATTTAAATCTAGTAAACATTTTTTAAAAATCATACCTGTGTCGGTAAAAAGAAGTTTGAGGTCGTCGCCATATTTTGCCTTCATAGTGTTGTAATGGAAGTCGTACATCACCAACTTTGAGAGGTCCAAGATGGCGAAACCGGTGTAAATGGGTCGGTCCAACTTGAGGGATTGCTTCAGACAATGGATCCCAACCAGCTCGTTCCTAAAGATATTGAACCTCTGGAATGTCGGCGAACTGGCCTTCTTGATTGCCATCTCCCGGGTCGGGACAAGATCAAAGTTGATCCTGTTGCGGAGGTTTTCCATCGTCTTCCCGAAAACACTGTTAATAGAAAAATTTTTTGATTAATTTACGTGTGAAATAATAACTTAGCGTAGCGTAGATGCGTACCTATTGTTGGCCAGCTTGAAAAAAATCCTTCTCAAAGTCGTTCACTGCCTGCTTCCTTTTCTCCGTGTTGAACTCGATAAATGGTTTCAACCACGCACCCTGCTCGAATGTGAGTATTCGATGGATTTTCCCCAATTTCATCCCCTTAGCGAGGTAAAACTTAAGGTTCCGGTAGTGGAGAACATATTTCTCCCTATTGTAGAGCGAGGGGACTAACTTTGGAAGGCTATCCTGTACGTTAATTTTCAGTTTGTTCAACTGTTCAATCGAATACGGTGAAAGCTCATCCGCGTTAATAACTCTACGTTCGGGTGCTAAGGGTAGACAGTTATGTTCTTCGTGCAAACTTTCCGGGTACTCAAGATCAACCTCCAGGATAAAACCCTGGGGATCATCGTCTGGGTGATTCAAGATAATTTCACGAGTGAAATCTTGACATGGTTGAATCCATCGAAATCCTCTCATCGGCAGGTGGTGACACATTACGGTGCCGTAAAGGTTATTACAGTCTAGGTAGGTAATGTAAGAGCTACGTTCTGCTGGGTTGAATGTTTCGGGGAGATCCTTATTATTGGCTATGGCTAGTCTATGAGTAATTAGAGAAACACCCCCTCTTATACCCTTCTCAATAAAGAGATGCATATCAGGATACTGGAGTAGTTCCAATTTTACTTGGGTCATGTGAAGTGCGCTTTGCCAAGCGAAACCAGGACCTGTATATGCGTGCGCGCAATCTAACTTGTAATATTCTAGACACATAGCCCTGAAACTTTCAAAAACATCCGCTAGGAGCAGAACGTCGGTCTTAACGTATAAATCATGGTACTCACCGAGGTTAGTGAGTTGGAATTTTTCCCAAACCTTTTGAGCTTGAGAATAATCTTCCTCACTAACCTCTTCGTCAGTTAAGGAATTAAAGAAAGCATCCTTGGGTGGCAACTCGGTCTCGTCGAATTTCGTCTCGCAGTCGAAGTAGTCATAGGGGTAAACCTGCTTCCTCAGCAGATGCGGTACTTCATCAGCGCTGAAGGCAGAGTTTAAACACTTGAACTTATCGGCTCCTCCTCGAGCCAAATTCGATACGAGTGTCTCTTGCGATGCCGGCATGAACCTAATTGAGTCTAAGAATCGTAAATTACCCAGAGAAAACGAAATGTACGTTTCGGAATTCGTGGGGATACACTTAATCTCGTGATCTTTGACCAATCCAATTTTGTCCATAATAAGATGAGCGTCGTAACGAGATAAGTTATGCATGAAGACCGGAACGAAATTCCGGGTCCTCAGTTTCAGGTTACACGAATTATGAGCAGCTCCCCTGTAGGTTCCGTTAGTGTGGTCGTGGTCACGAACTTTACAGTCATTTACAGTGAAAGGCTTATTACATAAGTAACAGGATTGGGCCGAGGCGAATTGCGCCTTTTCTAAGTTTGATAGATTCATGGGGGCGTTATCTTTAATCTTACGCTGAATAATTGCGTCTTCACGCAAAAGGTTTTCTAAAAACTTTTCCGTGGCATCTATCCCTCGATAAGTAACTGGTTTAGAGACTGTACCGTCGTGACTAACAATGACATAACTAAACCCACAGGAGATATGCTGCGATAGAGCTCGGCATTTTCGATCAATTATCCACTTTATTTTATCTTTATCCATACCCGAAAATTATCCACAGAACTTACATGTTAAATCGTATTATAATCCACAAATTTGTTTATAAATAATCGGTTATCCACCAATTTGTGGATAATTGATCGAAAATGCCGAGCTCTATGCTGCGAAGTTTTCGTGGTTGAAGAGAGGTCTGCATCGGGATCGCATCGGTGAACTTTACGGAGAATAGACTCGAAATCGGCATAGATGACGTATTAAACCTGTGAAAATAGAAATAAAACTATATTAGATAAAATGTAAACAAAACATTCTCTCTCTCCCATGCATCTTATCGTCTGCTTTATATATATCTTGCTATAGGCGCCGTCTGACGTTAGTCTCAGTAAACTATTTTTGGCGCGCTATTTATAATACCCTGATAAATAACAAAAGTTTTAGTTTACCTTCTGTTGCCATGCGACGTTTTTGAATTCCAGAATTGGTTCCTTTACTGGCATCTCGATCTTCTGGGGTCCGTGTATACTACACTCCTTGATGTGTTCCCTGTAGTTTTCCTCCGAGTTTACACCGGAGAATCGATGCAGGCAATAACGGCAATAATAGTCCCTGTGTCCGTATGCGGTGAACGCCTTCGCTAGAAGTCGACTCATGCTTCGGATTAAGCAGAAATGCTTCTTCACACCCTTGGTTAATAGCAATAAATCTACTTGTCGTGGTTCCTCAACTCTATTGGAACTCACGTAAAGGGGGAAGACCTCTTTCTCGTATCCGAAAACATTAATCGAAAGGTTATTCGCCCGTTCGAAATTCTCTAATTTACCGGTATTTACTTCCACGGGGAACGTAATACCGGCCATGTTCAATTCGTTACTATATTCTAAATACTTTTCTACACGATGAGGGGCATTTCCATGGTTAACAGGGTGTAAATGTGCCAAAATTGACCATAAGAAACACTTATCGTCTGTATTTTGCACATTTAAAAGGGCTCTCTTAGCTAAAAGATTTTTAGGGGTTTCAAAGTACGTGCCCCCGTGAAGTGGGAGGTGCGTTATGATATTAATTTGCAGGAAGAGAATTTTATCTAGAACCCACCCGCTACCTTGCGCTTCGTACTCCTCCATTAAACGTTTCAGAGTCCTAATACTAAAATCTACCTGTCCGGGGATAACGTCGGGGTTCAAAATAGCGAGGTTTCGGGTTCTATGATAAATTAAATTTTCTACTTCCTCGTCAGTGTCGGCTAACTGACGGGTGTAGCGAGCCCTGACAGTTAAATACCACTTAATCCCCCTATCCCTAGCCAGTTTATTACGCAAGTAATTTTCAATTGCTACCCTATGTCTTCCTACGTACAGCTCTACGTCTGTCTCAGTCGCAACGGGTGTGAAACGTGCACAAAAAATAGCCCTACCGAGTACTTCCAGTTCCTCCAGCTCGTCGTAAAGAGGAACTTCCGGTGACGCAACGATGGGTTCCCCCTCCTGCTCTTGACCGCCACCACCACCCTCCTGCTGATCCATAAAGCGATGGATGTCGCGGTTCTCCTGGCTGGAAAGGGCTGGGAAGTCCTCCTCCTGGTCCATGAACTCGTTCAGGGCACGATTTCCATCGTCGGACAGCTCATCCAGATTTTCGCAAACGGCGGATGGAGGAGTTCCCAGTAGAGATCCATTGATGACACCCTCTTCTCGGTCCATGAACTCGCTCAAGGCACGATTCCCATCGTCGGACAGTTCATCTAGATTTTCGGGAGAAAGGTCCGACGACACCCTACGAGTGAAGCCGGAAAGGGGGCCTAAAACAGAGGAAGGAATAGGGTTGGACGTGGACCGTTTCGGCCGCTTCGTCTCAGGAGTGGATGGGTCGGACGTGGACCGTTTCGGCCTCTGCGTCCCAGGAGGGATAAAGGTGGAGGTTGAGGGACCCGAGAATGGGATAACAGTGGGAACAAAGGTAGAAGTGGATGGACCCGAGAATGGTACAAAGGTAGAAGTTGATGGGCCCGAGAATGGGATAACAGGGGGAACAAAGGTAGAAGTGGATGGACCCGAGAATGGTACAAAGGTAGAAGTTGATGGGCCCGAGAATGGTACAAAGGTAGAAGTTGATGGGCCCGAGAATGGGATAACAGGAGGAACAAAGGTAGAGGTTGATGGTCCCGAGAATGGGACAAAGGTAGAAGTTGATGGACCCGCATTGTTCATGAGGGGGTGTGGAACCTTAAAGTTAGAGTGTCGGGCAGCCGCGTGTAACGTTAAATTCGCAAGTCTGGTATAAACGGCGGGACAATGCGAGCATGGGTATTTAACACCCTCGTGTTTCTCCCTTTTATGTCTCAAAAGTTCCCTGTTCCCTTGGTAGGAACACTCACAAATATTACACTTAAACATTCTCAAAGAATGAATGAGATAAGGACAATCTCAGAAAAATTGCAAGTACTTGTAAAAATCGCAAGTACTTGTAAAATAAATCACAAGTAATTTCGGTACTAGCCCGTAAATTTTTTCTTACCCTCTGCAAAATAACTTCCAACGGCAAATGTTACCAAGTATTGAAAAATACTATAAAGCAACTAAGGAGCAGGCTGGAACTCGTCTGAAGTCAGGAACAAAAGTGACTGAGTTTGGGCACGTGCCGGGCTTTTATACTCTTGGCGTCGTCCATTTAATCTTTGCCCGAACTATCATATGGGTTTTCCCATTGACGTCACGACGAGGGCCGCGCCATGTTTCGAAATCCACGCCATATTTCAATCTAGTTTGTTTACTTACTTGCATAAACAAACATTGCAACCCGAACTATCATTCCATGTCGACACTCGGTGCCAGAGTTTCATACAAGCGCTTATCATGATTTCTAATTATTGACATAGACCGTTTATTTACCGTTCGAGTTTCTCTATTCGCGTTCACTGACCTCGAAAACCACACCATGTTTCGAAATTCATGCCAAGTTTCAATCTAGTTTGTTTATTTACAAGTTTCCTATCATAAACAAACATTGTAACCCCAACTATGATCCCATGTCGACACTCAGCGTTAGAGTTTAATACAAGCGCTTATCATGATTTCTAATTATTGACATAGGCCGTCCGAGTTTCTCTATTCGCGTTCACCGACCTTGTTATTTACATTCCCTATCCTTGAAAATGTGAAATAGGCCTATCAATAAAGAGAAATTGGTTTAAGTTGAAATAATTTCTAAAGTTTATATTTAGAAGTATTAAATTGAAATAACCCCTAAAATTTGGAATATGCCTATATATTTAGTTAAATAGTATTAAATTTGAAATATGCTTATATTAAGGTAAATGAAAAAGTATTAAATTTGAATATTTATTATTTAAATTCATTTCAATGTATTACAAGAATTTTTTAGAGTTGCATACACTTAGAGATACCATTTGCTTACAGAATTGGAAACTTAAGAAAGTGGAATTATTAAAAATATTAACTATCAGCTCGATATTTAAATTAGACACGGCATTAGAATAATGTTCATCTACACGTTCACTCCATTCCGTCATTATACAGTCATGCTGTAATTGTGAAGGATGGTCGATAATGCAGCCGTTGCACGAATTCTTTATTCCCTCAGTTAGTTGCTGTATTACTATTCCCTTAATCGCACTCTCCACACGTTTCGCTTCAGTAATGAATGTCGTCACCTGAATGTGTTTTTCCAATAACTTCCCCCATAGGAATGATCCTATAGCAAATCCATTCCTAGTCGGGTATTCGATTCCGTAGTTCGCTCCTTGTCCCTGGATCACTTGGCGGATATTTAACATCTTCCTATCCTGATAAGTTACAAGTTGAATTCGCTCGTCCATCGATCCCTCGAAAAAGCACGTGGTGGGTTGAGCGTGGTCCTTCTCGAAAAATCCGTTTATGGTGTAACGTAAAGTTGCATATATTCCCCCTCGCTTAGTACGATCCCAGTTGAGCCTTCAGTCATTCCTAGTCTAATCCTACAGTCCGGCGTTACACTGACTGATTTAGTTGAGGAAATCTCGAACACGTTGGAGTTATCCCTAAATATTCACATTAAATATGGTAATCACATTAAATGGGGTGCAAACCAAGGTTATAACACTAAGATTTTATGGAAATTATACTTACATTTTTCGGATCTGGATCGGTACTTCAAGGAAGGATGTAGAATGCCTTATCTTTAAACCGTCCTCGTCTTTTATACTTTATTATCACGTGACTTTCTGACCATGTAAACATGGCGCTCTTTTTAGACCAATCATGTTCTTATAGACGACATGACGTTTAAACCGCGTGTATGACAAAGGTTATTTACCACGTTGTCGAATATGACGCTTAAACCTAACATTGACGCCATGTACGTTTCACTGACGTCACAACAATATTGGGGGAAAAATGTTTGATTCAGTGGCGCCATAAGAAGAAAAATTATGTGGGCGCCCATTGACACCATATTTGCAGGTGCCATCTGGCACGATGCTGGCACTGTCTGACGCCATGTCCCCAAATCGGTATTTACTATCTACTGACTATGATTTGAACATTATTGCGGCTAATGCCAAGTTCGCGGGGTCAATGCACAACTCATTTATTCACCGAAGCACAAATGTTTAAAGACATTTCGAACGGTCATACTTAAATGGGTCATTAAATTGTTCTTGTAATTATTAAATTATATTGCTTATCTCTAACATGACTATAATCTCCTGACCCTCCAGAAAATTACAAGTAATAAAAGGAAGCTAGTATTTGCCAATCAATATCTTCATTGCAAGGGGATTTTATTGACCAAGTTATTTAAACCAATAGACCTTTTCGCAAATTTATGCGCGCATGCGCTTGTCGTGCGTCGTGGATAAAATATCAGACGACGCCATCGGCCTACGGAGAAATAGCTGGGATTGTAGATAACGGAGTAAATTTGAATCTAAACTATGATAAACTAAAAATATTGGAACTTAAAGAAGTTTGGAAAAATATGGGAATTATATTTAAATCCTACTGGCGAAAAGACATGCACATTTTAGCTTTAAAAAATGATAATATCGAAAATATTTCCCTTGACAACCAAGGCTTAGTGTCGGCTTCATAAATAATGTCTGTATCCAAGCAGGGCCGGGCAAAACCACGAGAGCAACCCCGCAAAAAAAGAGCGCTTTCCCCGCGAGGGCCGCCGATTCCCGACCAGGGTCCGGTACCCACTAACGGAATTCATTTTACATATCCCCGTCTTTGGAGTTCCAATATTTTCGATTTATAACTCGTTCCCCTTTTCACAACAATTCTGTGAAATTTAATTTCCACTGTTTTACCATCTTTCTTTACTTTTTACGATTGATTCTTGCATCCCACCCACTACCACAACACAGCATCCAGGCATAGTGCAAAGGCTTAAGAATCATATGAACAAAAATAATTGAACAATCCTACAAAATTGAACTAACTAGAAAACCACTGGCTTAAATGAATTTTATTACATTTTTTTTTTAAATTTTTAAGAAAAAAACTCAAGAAAATGTATCGAAAATGATCAGATTTAATGGCAAAGTTGATGCCTCTAAAATAATGAGGAAATACGCGGAGGCTAAGACCGTAGTCTGCTATTTTATCCACGTTGATACTAACGCGCATGCGCCTCGCATTTTCCCCCACTTTTACCCTCCGACATGCGAAAAGGGCTGTTGAATTTTATATGGGGTAGTGTGACTCTTTTTTTTTCCTATTTTGAGTAGGGTTAGTAAGCCCAAATTTTGATAACTGTTTTTTATTTATTTTTTTTTATTTTTGTAGGATATAGTGGCTATCCATTAACTCCATCGTTATTGGTCCCCATAATAGGGCCCGAAGAGGGTACCCTAGAATTACGGTTTCTGTCAGCTTTTTTTAAGGCTAGATGTACCATTGAAAGGTGTAATGGTAGAGCTCTCCATTACAATCCGGAATTCGCGGCACAAATCGTTATGGCATGTGTTGTTGTACATAACATGTGTATGGCGAATGGCCTGGGGAAGACATTGACCTAGAAGACGACGATGCCCCATATGAGGAGGCTGACCGCCCACATCCTCACATTGTTCCCCCTCGTAACGGGAACTGGAACCCGGAAGGACAAAGGCTAAGGGACAGAGTGGTTCGTCGTTTTCGTTGATGTACCCTCTAAAAAGACATCCCTTTTAAGGGCTACTTGTCAATAATATACTGTCAAAATATTTTTTTTTTAAATATTGAGCCGTCATGCATGATGACTTTACCGTCGGATTCTGTCCCTTTAGGCCTGCGCAATTACTTCAGAGGCATCAGCCTGCCTAACTGAGGCATTGGACAACGTCGTTAGCGTCTCAGCCAGCTTTGCTTTCCTCACGCCTCCATATAGTCTGGAGGATAACTGTCGATTTTTAATAAAATCATGCACTTTTTCAAGAAAGCATGGAACTTGGTATAAAGTTACTTAGAAGTATATTAAGTCAATTAAAGATTGGAGGCATTCCGTATCTCTGTTGTGACAGCCGTGACAAGCCGTCAAAGCGGCCGTGAAATTGTAAACTCACCTAACATCATTTTAGGTAGCACCCCTCGAGATACGCAGCCTTCGAGCTATAGAGAAAATGTAGGGGTCGTGTATAAAGCAAAAATCTCTCCGATTCGTAGGAGCTCAGTAAGGAATGAAAGAAATTTTCAATAGAAAATCAAACCACGCGCTACAAAATGAAAAAAAATACTTAATTCTTAACTGCTATTATTGAACATTTTAAAACAACAATTTGGCAACATAATTAAAGGCATAATTTCGTATAAGCACAACTCCAAGTAACACCTGTTTCTATTATTAATAAAAATATTTAACCATAAATATTATTAGAGTTGTAAACAACTTTTTTTTAATCATTCATATGTAAAACCCTCTATGGTTTAAATGTATTCCATTTCCATAGCAGTAAACACAATAGGAAAAAAGTTACTTCCAATAAAAGAAACCCTCCTTATACATGAAAGCCAATATGAAGTCTTATCTATAAGAGAGCTACCGCTCTCTTAGAATTATTGAACATTTTAAAGTAACAATTTCGCAACATTTAAGAATAAACAACTGTCAACATTTTTAAGTTATAATTTGAGAATATTTTAATTATTCTTCACATTTTAAAGATTGAAAAATATTTTTATGATACAGGCATTCAGAAATTCGGTATCCCAATACTGCTAATTTATGCTTGTTAAGTTGTAAAGATCTGAAAATTCATGGCAAATTTTGGTATTGTGGTGATAGAATGGAATTTTTTCTGGTTTTTTAGGTTATTTACTGGGTTTTAGTGATCTTTTGCATGACAAAAAATATTAGGACTTCATATCATAGTTGTTTAGTGCAGAGCGTGGTTCACGTTAAGTTACCGGAGTTTTTCTTTTATAAAATTAGATTTTAGTTCCCGTCATAAAGATCGCTTAAGGTAGTTAAATCCAAGTTAAATTATACTTCGGCTTAATTATGAACAGGTTCGTGTTAGTGAAAGACGATTCTCTAAATTTAAAAGGAAACGAAGAAACCAAGATAAACTAGGAAATTTGCTTCTTATGTAAAAAATACCACTGAAAAACTGACTTACCAAGCGGGCCATATTTGGGGGCAGGTAATAGGCGTAGAGTTTCGTAAATGTTTGGTGGGGCCCGGCCCAAGCGGCCTGGACCAATACATAGATAGATTCATGCGTGATGCATGCATATGATGTATATAAATTCCTAACGAATATTAAATACTAAATTTATATATACTACATTATATAGTATATTTATTAAGTATATCCATGTACTATGTTTTCCTCTAAAGATAATCTAGGCCGTTTTCAAACAAGTTTATCCGTATTTGCGCATTACAATGCGAATGTAAAAATCCTTACAAAAATTTCGAGACCACTTTCAAAACTCGGCAAAATCAGCAACTTAGGAAACCATGAGAGCAACTTAACCCATAAGACTAATTTATACTTCTGCCTCGAAAAACATTTTGAAAATTGTTTATCTACTCTATGGAGTTTTACCATCGCCGCGCCTTACCAGGGATACTAGATGTTTAAAGAGGGATTATCAGCTCGAGCCTTTCACGTACGCTCAAGTTTCGAAAATTTTCGAGTTATATAATAAGTCTTCAACTAAATATTATAGGAATTTTCTAATTTCAACAGAAAAATAGCTCTGCGAATAATAGTAGACTTGAAAACACCACTAATCCTCGGCTAGGTATCGGCGGTATCCCGATTCCCAAGCCGCCAGCGGCTGGGCTCGCCGTAGCCGCGAGAATAGAAAAAATCCTCGTAAAAAAACAGATACACGGCGTCTTAAATAGTCTAAGCAATAGCTACCCAGATTGATAAGATCTTAGTCCCTTACTCCCAAATAATCTTTGGTATTATGTATAGTTTTAACTAAAGAATATTCAGTCTTTATAGTAGTTCCCTAATTTATGTACCGGGTAAATCGGTTCTTAAAGCGGAAGGATCGCAAGGATCCGAAGGAGTCGCCCTACCGAATTATACTCCTCCACATACGGGGGGGGGGGTTCTTTCCCAGGAGCTTGGAGAATATCGTGTAGCTCCTCCAGGCACAATGACACGTGTTACGTACTTCATGTGTAAAGCCTAATCGGCTTCTGACTATACTAGACTAGAGCATGCTAAAAACGGGTTATTTTCAGAAGACCAGTTGCACTTTTCAACCCCATCCCTCATTCCTTCCATTATTTGTGTCAACGGTCAACGGTCAACGGAATTGTTGTAGTATCTAAATTTAATTGACGTGAAAACCATGAAAACCAGCCAATCTGGTTAAGATGGGCTGCCAGCCGCCGCTGCCTTAACCGGTCAACTCACTTTTTCAACGAAAAAAAAATCTCTTAGAAACTACACTTTTTAGCCACATCGTATGATGTATATCTACGATTTGGACATTAGTATGACCTGCCCTGTTGGCGGTGGCATTGTAGGAGTATCTCTGTACTGCCTTCTTTGTACTGCCTTTGGCAGTATAAAATGTTTCTATCCTCATTGAAGGGAGAGTCAATGGGAGCTGATGGGAGAGGATTGTGGTAAGGTTATATTTTTCGTTCGTCATTGAAGTAAAGTTAATATGAGAGGATTAAGCATTGCATTAAATTGTACTAGTAAGGCTTAAGCATTGTTTGTTTCACATTTGCTCTATGTTTCAAGCGAGAGAGAGAGGAATATGATATAGCCTTAAAATGGAAGGTTTAATACTCCCTTCAAAATTCCTATCACTCGTCGACAAGTATTTCACGCTTTCAATCCCACTCCCATTCAAAGAAATCGTGAGGAATTTTAAAAGCAAAAGCTTCTGGGAACCGGGTTATTACAATTATAACATAAGTTAATTTCAAGCTTTCTGTTTATGTCGCACTATTTCAATTATAACATAAGTGAATTTATTGAAGTAAGAATAGTTAAGTAGATAACAATGTGGCTACTATTAAGGCCCAGCCCTTGGGTCGTCTTGTTTACATTTTACAGAACAAAATAAAACTATTCTGTTCGGAAAACACTGCTCTGTAGTGGTTTTAATGCTTTTTTGCAGTTACTTAAAAGCAAAAATTATTTCTATGAGGTCACTATCTTCATGATTTCGGTATTATGGATGACAAATTTTTGGAGGGGCCCGTGGCCACTTCTAAAATTTTTGAGGGGGCTCGGGCCCCACGGGTCTATAGAACTCGGCAGGTACTTGTCGGATGTAACAAAATGTAAAGCCAAAATGGGTTATTTGAGCATGAACCTTGTTTGTTGGATGACCTTGCCGCCAGCAGGTGATGTGTGCAGAGAAAAAATTAAGTGTGGTTGCGTCAAAGGCTGTCGAGGTAATTGTAAATATCAGAAAGCGAATCTACCGTGAACTGCGCTTTGTAAATGTGGAGGGTGCCTAGAGTTGTGAAGCGCAAATAATTTAAAGAGCCATAGACTTCTCTATCTTTAAACATAATTTGTTTATAAATTTTGGAATACATTTAAACCATAGAGGATTTTACACATGAATGATTAAAAACTCTAATTATGTTGCGAAATTATGACTCTAATTATGTTGCGAAATTATGACTCTAATTATGGTGCGAAACTGTTACTTTAAAATGTTCAATAATTCTAAGAGAGCGGTTGGCTTTCATGTGTAAGGAGTGTTTCTTTTATTGAAAGTAACTTTTTTCCTATTGTGTTTACTGCTATGAAAATGGAATAAATTTAAACCATACACATTTACACATACACATTTACACATGAATGATTAAAAAAAGGTTTACAACTCTAATAATATTTATGGTTAAATATTTTTATTAATAATAGAAACAGGTGTTACTTGGAGTTGTGCTTATACGAAATTATGCCTTCAATTATGTTGCCAAATTGTTGTTTTAAAATGTTCAATAATAGCAGTTAAGAATTAAGGAATTTTTTCATTTTGTAGCGCGTGGTTTGATTTTCTATTGAAAATTTCTTTCATTCCTTACCGAGCTCCTACGAATCGGAGAGATTTTTGCTTTATACACGACCCCTACATTTTCTCAATAGCTCGAAGGCTGCGAATCTCGAGGGGTGCTACCTAAAATGATGTTAGGTGAGTTTACAATTTCACGGCCGCTTTGACGGCTTGTCACGGCTGTCACAACAGAGATACGGAATGCCTCCAATCTTTAATTGACTTAATATACTTCTAAGTAACTTTATACCAAGTTTCATGCTTTCTTGAAAAAGTGCACGATTATTTCAGCTATCCTCCAGACTAATATTCTCTATTTTGGGCAGTTTGGGCAAAGAAGATACACGCCCCAGGAATGGAAAGTGTAGCTTCCTCTAGTGTAAATTTTTATCACTCCCCTCTTAGTACGCTCCAAAGGCAGGCTCGGTTGACCCGAGTTATTTCCGGCTACATTGAAATTGCATAGACCGGAAGTTCCTTGGTCAACCCAACCCCGAGACATACCTTCCATTCCTGGAGCGTATATTTTCTTTGGTTTGGGTCTCACCCAAATGCTCCGCGGCCCGTTCATAGGGAGTTTTACGGCTTTCGGCCTTTCTCTTTTTTCGTTCCTCATTTAATTCTATAAATTTCTTAGACTTTTGTTAGGGTTGGTAGTTGGTACTGGTAATTGTGAACACTTTTTACAAATCTTTGAATAACTTCCGTGGCGTTAACGTTAGACACCTGAAACTTTCAAGAGATGAAATATGATTCTATAGACACAATTCGCTTTGTTTTCAGCTTTTTAACTCTTTAAATTTTGCACAATATCTTATTTCCAAAACCCCTTAGAGGACCCCAAATGTGAACAATCGATGGTAAATGTAAACACCCTGACCCTAAATACTGAATACGGGGCCCTAATGTGAACACCAATGTTAATCAAATGGGAGGAATAAATAAGGCCCTAGGAAAAGAGCTACCAATACGTAGGGCCTAAATTCATGAACCTAGATTAAAGTTTACGCAGATTTGATAAGTGATAATAGGATAATATAGTTAAAAACAATACCTAAGTCAAAATACTCAATAATTTGTTGAGAAGTCACATTTTATTCGGTCCCTAGCATAACAGCTGACTCGGTTTCCACTTTCTGCCCAATAAGTAGTAGTAGCGACGGCCCTCTTACGGCTAACCTAAATTGATAACTTTACTAAAGGTGCAAATTTTGAGTCCTTTTTTTGAGTCAATGACGTATTTTGAAGTCAATATTATCCGAAAGTAACTTGTTTACACCACTGTTACGTTTAATCTTTTTACCTCTCCGAGTGACGATGACGTCACGGAGAGGTTTTACACTGGACGTGTCTGTGAGTGTCTGTCTGTCTGTGTGTGTGTCTGTCTGTCACACCACGTGACCGCGTTCGCAGTTTGCGTATCGGAGCAAACGTGTTCCCAATTTCCGGACTGCATTGACAGTTCACGGAAATTTGTGTTTGTCTCCGCTGGCTATTCTACCAGTTTTGGTTTTCGTCCACTCCACATGGACACTAGTCTGTACTTGTTGGCTTCCAAGCACGACCATCTTCTGTTCTTCGTCAATTCCACATTGACACCAGCTTCTATGCACCACCATCTTCAGGTCTTTGTCCATTCCACATGGACGCCAGTCAGTACATTCTGGCTTCTACTCCACCATCATCGTTAAGGTTAAGACATACGCGGCGATCGGCTAGGGTTACGATAAACGTCTAGCCTCCCAATGGCAGGGCTTCCACCAAAGGTTCACGCAATTGCGGATTTTCTTATCAATACATACGATTCGAATCCTTTATATACTACCTATTTTAGTAAGGCGACGCAACAGGCGTATGCTTCATTTCAAACGTCAATATTAGTCAAGTCTCTCAAGAATGTTTAATTGTTCTTTATCAAAACGATGTAACGTTCAATAAGGCGAACAACTAACGAAGAAAATATTAAATATTAATTATATTTATTTTAATATTTAAAATAATCTTGTTTCTCAATTCAAAATTAATACGGAAAGAGTTAAAAAGCAGTCTATGTTTTTGTCTGTGTGTGTCCGTCCGTTGTTACACTAGTGCGCTGCGTTAGAAGTTCGTTATGTGTTGATGTGTAAAGAAATCCTACAGAACCTTAATATTCCCTTTTTCCATAGTATAAAGCGAATATGTGGAAATATTTTTCGGAATTATGATGCATTTAGTACTTTTGTAGCTTTAAAGCTCTGTTTCATTTTGATATTCCAAAGATATTATTTAATATTGTTTTTTGAAATGGCTGTTTATATATTACTTAAGCTACCTCTGTATATAGAATAATCCTTGATTTAGTGATTTCATGAAGAAAACTAAGACCTGGACACCGGCGGGTATCCGCAACAGGCTTAGTGAAACAAAGAGTTAATAATTAAGGCCTGAGGTGAAGTAAACTTTGGGCTTTGATTTTCGTGTCTGAAATGAAGAGACATCAACGGTTCAGAGTGAGCCGAAAGTTAAATACACTCTTAAATAATCAGGATAAGATTTTATAATAGAAGAAAAGATCATGGTGGTAATTAGATAAGTAAAAGGGCTAATGGTAAACGGGTAGTAGCTACAGACTTTTTATTCTCTTTATGGTGCGCATTGACTATCAGTGAGTCTAGCTACAATTTAGCTTTGGTGTTATTTAACGTTAACACTCATGTTGGCAAACTAAGAATATTGTTGAGGTGAGACGAGACGATAGTGTTTACACTGCAAACCAGTTGTGAATATAGCTATGAGAATATAGGGTAAACAGCTGAAGCGAAGACTTCATTTCCTGTTCTTTTCCCCATTGACTGATTTCCATGTGTCCAAGATTTATCCTTATTGGATGTAAAATGTCGTCTGCTTTACTGCATATTCGCTATGCTTGGAAAACTGCGTCAATATTTCGAAAATAAGTTTGAACTAGTAGACCACTTGACTCGGAGAGGTAATATTTTGGTTTTCCCAACTTGTAGTAAAATTGCTTTACAATGGTTCTAACTAACCTTGAAACGTAGTGTTCACATTTGCAATTTTAATTGTAATTTGTCTGCTACTGCTTTAAGTTTAAAATCCTTGTCATCGAATTGATATATCTGAGCTGTTAGCGAATCATAAGATGGTGACAACGTTGAAATCATTTTTTACGTGATGTGTTTATCATCGATCTTCTCCCGGCTTCTGCTAACTCGTCAGTCATTACAAATGTTCTCTCCAGAAATTCAGGTATGTCTTCACCCTCTTGATAAACGATAGCATGGAATTTGGCTAACAAGTGCCCCATTCTTGCTCATCATTAGGCTCATAAATCTGTGTCCATAACTTGTGGGGAACACGTGTCCTCATAAACTTTGTTCGAATCGTAGAACTAATCCCCAAGGCTATTGTAGAGAATACGTCTGATTCATGTAATTGAAACTTTAGTCTAGTTTCTGCGGTTCCCGTTTCACTTGGGCCTGTTTCTGCTCCGGATACTATTTCCCATAAGCCTTTCTGCCTCAATATTAATTCCATTTACAGTTTCCATATCAAATAACTGCAGAACTTCAGATGTTAAGCCTTAGCTGTGGATTCCTTCAATCACGCTCTGCCACCATGTTCCCATAATAAAGATCACAGGGGAAATTATATACTTATTATATAATAAAGTTTAATGAACAAGGTTAACTAAACATATTTAGTGTATACGTGAAATTAAAGGCGAGGGTGAGAAGAGTTCATGGACCGTTCATCATGATACCCAAAACTAGACTGACTTTTGCATCAAGAAAGCCGAACCAAGAATAGGCTAAAGCTGCTAGGGCGCCACTAGTGGTGAATTTATACATTAGGTTAAGATCAAATCCTGTAAGTATCGTGGTTCGGTTAACTAACTTAAGATAGACACTTAAAGTTTATTGTGAAATTTAATAAATAAATAAGTAAATGCTTTTATTCAGGAGCAATCTTTAAGAGTGATTCTTATTTACAAGGAGGTCCCTTAGGTTAAATTATTAGAAAGTTTTGGTATTTTACAGTGAAATGACCTTAACATAATTATTAATTTCTTTTTTAAAAATATTTATAGAAGTTGAGCCTTTAATATTGTTGTGTAGGTCATTCCAAAGGCTGACGCCTTTGTGTTTAGTGCTTTTATTTCTATACTTTGAGTTAAAAGTTTGCACATAAAAATTTAATTCATTACGTGTACTGCGTTTTAGTAATTTAGGGAAATGAAGTAATAGATACTGGGGAACATGGCCATTTTTGATTTTATACATTAATATTAAGATAGCCATCAGGTATCTTTGATAAGGTGTGTCTATTTTGGCGGTTGTCAATGCCAGTGTGGCCGATAGAGTAGAAGATATTTCCATAGTCTATTATCGGCTGAATGCACGCAACGTATAGCATCCGTAGTGTATCGATATCTAGGCTGTTCTGTAGTGGTTTAAGGAGCCAAATCCTGGATCGGACCTTCTTCGTAATGTAATCTATTTGGTGAGTCCAGTTTAATTGTTCGTCTAACCAAATACCTAGGTATTTAAAAGATTGCACACGCATGATCCGTCCATTATAGATGCTGTCAATGTTTTTAGAGTGTAATCTCATCTTGGGTTTTGGGGAGAGGATCATGAATTTAGTCTTCTCTAGATTTATAAACAGTCCCCTGGATTTTAACGTCTTATTCAGTTTATCGACGTCCATTATTAGATTTTCTAGGTTTTTGTTGGCGGCTATTATGGCGGTGTCATCAGCATATTCATGGGCTTCCGTGTGCTCGAGCGCTTCATGGATTTTTGAAGTATATAGATTGAATAGCAATGGGCCCAGAACACTGCCTTGAGGAACTCCGTGGGTAATGGTAAGCTTTTTGGCGGAGAAGCCATTATGGCAAACACTCTGCTCCCTGTCCTGGAGATAATTTTTATGCCACGCTAGTGCTATTCCAGTGACTCCCGATTTTTCCAGATCTCTTATCAAAATGGCGTGTTGGACTGTGTCAAAGGCTTTAGTTAGGTCCACGAAGACGATGATTACATATAAGTCCTTGCTTAAATGTTCTAGAAGGTTCTCAAATAGGTTAAATATACACGTGGTTGTTGAATGTTTGCTTCTAAAACCAGACTGTAGCCGGTATAATATCTCATGTTTTTCCAAATAGTCATATATGTTTCTATAAACTAACTTTTCGCAGACAAGTGACAGAGTTGGCAAAACTGATATTGGGCCATAGTTTTGTACTTCGAATTTATTTCCAGATTTGAAATGGGTGTTATCTTCGCTATTTTCCAGAGCTTTGGGAAGATGCCATGACTAAACGACAGGTTTATTATTCTTGCTACGGGTGCCGCGATTATTGCTGACAAGGCCTTTATTAAGGCTGGGGATAGATCATCCGAGCCACATGCTTTGTTTGGTTGTATCTTCTTTAGCATAGCGAAGATTGTAGCCTCGTCTATCAGTTCAAATTTGTCCAGTGCTACTAAGGCCTTATCTACTTCTCCTCGCATATGGTGCTGTGTTAGTTGGCATTGGTTTTCCTTTATCAATTTTTCCGCCATGTTGGCATAATATTCATTTAAGGTATTAACTATTTGGTTCGGATCTTCTATAGTATGGTTTTGATAGTTAAGCTTGGTTATTGGCGGGTTTATCTTCATGTTCAGGTGTGGTTTAAGTGTTTTCCATATAGTTGTAGCGCTGTTGCCCTTACTTAGTCTTTCTTGGAAGTATTGTGATTTCTGTTTGTGTATCAGGCCATTTACATTATTTCTTTGCACACGGAATAGATGTAAACATTTGTTCCCTTCTGTTTTGCTCTGCCGGCACCAGTTCCTTAATAAATATTGAATGCAGTTTACCAATTAGAAAATCGGAAAGTGCATTTAGAGTCAAGCAAAACAATGACACTATCACCTTAATATTCGAGTGCGGGGACCATCTCAACTATTTGGCAAAAGCCAAGAAACTTCATTGGACAGGATTATTTCATTCATATTTAGGCCCTATAAATAAGGTGGTCTGGTGCAGAAAAATAGCATTTACTTTTTTTAATACGCAGAACTCATTGCTTCGAGTGTATATGGAGTTTTATTCAAATCTAGTTAATGTTAAATATACAGCAATATACTTTCAATCCAAATATAATTACAGACGCAAGAATAATGCAGGTTTTAATTTTGAAAAACATGACATAACATATACAGGGTGTTTCTGATAAGTCTGCCATAAATCAAGGGGCGTGTTCTTTGGGTCAAACTGAGTGGAAAGTGTCAAAGAACATGGGGTGTACAAGAATTTGCAACGAAGATATGGCCCCCCAAACATTGGCCCCTAAAACAAGAAAATATTCGAAAATGTAGACTAAAACAAATTCAGCCTTATCAACTTGTTTAGAAATATGAGACAATTTCAATAGTTTCCCTCTAACATCGTTTTTGAACTTTCACCTGGCAGAAGTGTATTAAATGAGTAGAAGTATGCCTACTCTAGTAAAGTAAATTCAAAGTATCATGGTACCTTTCGGTTGGTATTACTTTTATTCTTAACAAGTTAACATGGACGTTACAGGTATTGTTCAAAATGTCCACCAACGGCGTTAAGACAAACATGAACCCGTCTTTCGAAAGATTCTTGGACATGTTGGAAGATTCCTGGCATGTTCCTGATTGTTTGACAACCTTCAATAATTCGTCTTCGCAAGTCTTCCTCATCACGAACTTCATTCTTGTACACGATGTCTTTGAGATGACCCCAAAGATAGAAATCGCACGGATTTAATTCCGGAGATCTGGCTGGCCACGCAACTGGTCCTCCACGCCCAATCCACCTCAAATTAAACGTAGCATTAAGATGTTCTCTAACTGCACTGCTGAAATGTGGGGGTGCCCCGTCGTGCATAAACCACATGTCACGAAGTAATGCTAACGGTATGTCCTCGAGTAGTTCAGGTAAAGTGTCTCTTAAGAACGTGAGATATGCTTCACCATTTAGTCTGGGTGGAAGAAAATGCGGACCTAGTAAATGATTACCGACAATGCCGCACCATACGTTTAAAGAAAATTGCTGTTGGTGACTTCTAACACTAGTTCCGTGTGGGTTTAATTGGCGCCATTCGTGGTGGTTGTGATAGTTCAGAATTCCATCCCGGGAAAAATGTGCCTCGTCGGTTACTAAAAGGACCCGTGGAAATTGATTGTCCTCTACTCCGGCCAAAAACCACTCGCAAAAGTCGATGCGTCTTGGATAATCTGCCGGGTTAAGAGCTTGCACCTTTTGAATATGATACGGGTGAAACTGATGTCCGCGGAGAATTCGCCACACCAAAACGTGATTAACATGTAATTGTCGTCCAACTTGTCTGGTACTTGTCGAGGGGTCCTCATCGAACATGGCAAGGACGTCTTCCTCGATTTCCTCCATGTCTTCTGGAATGTCTCGCTCTCGAACGTTGTTGGGTTGTACTTGTCCGATGTCCCTCAAGCGCCTGTCAACAGCCTCGAACGTACGACTATTTGGTATGCGTCGTTGCGGAAATTGTTCCTGGTATCGCCGCTGTGCTTCCACTGAATTGCCCTGCGCCAGTCCATACATGAGATGCATGTCTGCATATTCTTCATTGGTATACGCCATACTGTACTACCACAGGTTCGTTCGAAGTGATACTGTGACGTTATCAACAACATCGCGTTACTTTATAGCAAACCACCGTTTAGTTTTTACGTTTGCGTCATGACTGTCAGCATTGTTTTTTATTCACGGACTTCATTCTTGTACACGATGTCAAAAAAATCTTTTTAGATGACCCCAAAGACTTTTTAGCAAACCACCGTTTATTGTTTACGTTTGTGAATAAAAAACAATGCTGACAGTCATGACGCAAACGTAAAAACTAAACGGTGGTTTGCTATAAAGTAACGCGATGTTGTTGATAACGTCACAGTATCACTTCGAACGAACCTGTGGTAGTACAGTATGGCGTATACCAATGAAGAATATGCAGACATGCATCTCATGTATGGACTGGCGCAGGGCAATTCAGTGGAAGCACAGCGGCGATACCAGGAACAATTTCCGCAACGACGCATACCAAATAGTCGTACGTTCGAGGCTGTTGACAGGCGCTTGAGGGACATCGGACAAGTACAACCCAACAACGTTCGAGAGCGAGACATTCCAGAAGACATGGAGGAAATCGAGGAAGACGTCCTTGCCATGTTCGATGAGGACCCCTCGACAAGTACCAGACAAGTTGGACGACAATTACATGTTAATCACGTTTTGGTCTGGCGAATTCTCCGCGGACATCAGTTTCACCCGTATCATATTCAAAAGGTGCAAGCTCTTAACCCGGCAGATTATCCAAGACGCATCGACTTTTGCGAGTGGTTTTTGGCCAGAGTAGAGGACAATCAATTTCCACGGGTCCTTTTAGTAACCGACGAGGCACATTTTTCCCGGGATGGAATTCTGAACTATCACAACCACCACGAATGGCGCCAATTAAACCCACACGCAACTAGTGTTAGAAGTCACCAACAGCAATTTTCTTTAAACGTATGGTGCGGCATTGTCGGTAATCATTTACTAGGTCGGCATTTTCTTCCACCCAGATAAATGGTGAAGCATATCTCACGTTCTTAAGAGACACTTTACCTGAACTACTCGAGGACATACCGTTAGCATTACTTCGTGACATGTGGTTTATGCACGACGGGGCACCCCCACATTTCAGCCGTGCAGTTAGAGAACATCTTAATGCTACGTTTAATTTGAGGTGGATTGGGCGTGGAGGGCCAGTTGCGTGGCCAGCCAGATCTCCGGATTTAAATCCGTGCGATTTCTATCTTTGGGGTCATCTCAAAGACATCGTGTACAAGAATGAAGTTCGTGATGAGGAAGACTTGCGAAGACGAATTATTGAAGGTTGTCAAACAATCAGGAACATGCCAGGAATCTTCCAACATGTCCAAGAATCTTTCGAAAGACGGGTTCATGTTTGTCTTAACGCCGTTGGTGGACATTTTGAACAATACCTGTAACGTCCATGTTAACTTGTTAAGAATAAAAGTAATACCAACCGAAAGGTACCATGATACTTTGAATTTACTTTACTAGAGTAGGCATACTTCTACTCAATTAATACACTTCTGCAAGGTGAAAGTTCAATAACGATGTTAGAGGGAAACTATTGAAATTGTCTCATTATTTCTAAACAAGTTGATAAGGCTGAATTTGTTTTAGTCTACATATTCGAATATTTTCTTGTTTTAGGGGCCAATGTTTGGGGGGCCATATCTTCGTTGCAAATTCTTGTACACCCCATGTTCTTTGACACTTTCCACTCAGTTTGACCCAAAGAACACGCCCCTTGATTTATGGCAGACTTATCAGAAACACCCTGTATAGAATGAACAGTAATTTATTATGAAAGGCAGTTATCTGCACAAGTTTACGCGACACTATGTCATCTGCCCATTAATTTCTAAACCAAACTCGGTTATAAAATTGTACTGAAACCGTATATAATTTCTGACCTGACTCTTCAAGCTTGGCAAGTTATAGAAATAGTTACTCAATTGTAGTTCTGAAAACGTTTCTTTTCGACGGTAACACCTTAAACTTGATCAATTTTGCCAAGTGTGCGAAACATTTTCCCATTAGGGTTTTAATGTTTAGGCTAATAGTTGTGGAATTCATCTTTAGAAAGAAAGTCTTTATTATAGAAAAACAAGTTTCCGAAATTGGAAAATGTCCCCTTCCAAGAATGAATTTAATTATATGTAGGTACCATTATGTCATTTTCTTTATGATAGAACGTAATAGGGTTAGTTAATTTTCCAGTAGAGTGGAGCCGAGTTTGTTGGAAGCCTTGAATTTACCCTAATGATGAAGAATAATGGGCTTTCATAATTTCTGGCGAAAATTGCAAAAATATATATATCGTGTAAGCCATAAATTAAAGGTTTTGTTCTTAGGGTGAATCAGAGTGGAAAAATTTCAAGAAAATTAGGGCTGAAATATTTAGTTAGAGAGATAATGCTTCCGAAAAAAAAAGAAGAAACTGTCAGATTTACGGAGTAAGACATATACCCATCTTGTTCAGAAAAATTACAAAATTTCAACTAAGCCTTCAATCCAAGAACGTTATTGAACCTTTATCAAAAGAAATGTTCTATTAAATGATCACAAGTATGCGTACGATGGTATAGTTAATTCAAAATGTCATTTCTATCCTTTTAAAACTAAAAGTTTGCTAAATGAAGGTTGAACAACGATCTTAGATTGAGACCATTGAAATTTTAGTCACGTTTGTTTATAAGTGTCTATTTCTTTGTTTTCGGTGTCAATGTTGGGAAGCACATGTCTCTGTAACTAATTAATCAAAACGTCTTGGTAATAAAATTGTGTTAAAAAGAATAGAGAACTTATGGCAGTTAAACAAAGGTACTTTAATAGGTGTAAATTGCCTAATAAAATTACGCTAAGATGAGAGCTCGGCTCGCGAGCCTTCATCAGTCATACTAAAATCCTAAGCGCGTGACACTTATGAGGTGACCTCGGTTTTTTAAAAATCTTATAACGCCCTCTTTTGAATAAAATGTTTGTCGTCTATGACTCCCCAATATTTTGCTTCAGCACAACCTTGATTTAAATTTAATTTTCCAATTTTTTAATAAATATACCTTCAATAAATTTTCTTTTTCGCCAATTTTTTTCCCGATACAGAATTTTTGGATATTTAAAATCAATTACGTGACCTTTCGACTCCCAAACATGGACCGCTATTCCATTTTCTTTATTATAATTTTTAATGCATTGCTTATGCCCTGAGAACCTATTTTTAACGTTTGTTGTGTTTCACCAACATACGTTTCGCCGCATGTTTCACACTTTACTTGGTAAACGACGCAGCGATTATCCAATAGGTTAATATCTCTTTTAGGCCTATTTTTAACTAAGTGACTGTTAAATTTTGTCCACCTACATTTAATAATTTAACATTGAATTTATTTTTTAATACACTGTTAGAATAAAAGGTGTTTCATGGGTGTTCGGAAATACCTTGAGGTGTTTATAAACTCTTTTTAGATTTTTTTAACTGAGATGGTGTTTTATCTGTAAAAGGTGCTAGTTGACTCTTT
>JAEQBA010002525.1:124962-207123 GCA_019434445.1 Phalangium opilio
GATAGGTCTTTATTGTTGAAGATTCTGAATTTCTAATAGATACAGTGAAGAGGCAATAGGAAATATTAACAGAGATTCTTGAGGTAATGCGGAAAACCGTTACTCCATCAGTCACGTTAGTAATGATTCAGAATACAATGCCCTTGTTAGAAAGCTGAATTTGAACAGAGAGAAATATTTTATGAAGTTCTGCACCATTTAAAGTGCAAAGAAACGCCTTACGGCTATTTGTTACAGGAGGCGCTGGTGTTGGAAAAACGTTTTGATAAGTGCCATATTTGAATCTGTTACTAGATTTACCATAAGCAACCAGGGTCTAATCCCTCGGAGGTTAAAGTTCTGCGATGCGCACATACGGGCAAGGCTGCTTTAATATAGGTGGGCGACTTTGCATAGTACCTTTTTTCTACCCGTTAGTCAATTTACCGGAAACATTTCCAGATTAGAAAGTGAAACTCTTCACAATTGTAGATTGATGTATGGTCAAGTGAAGTTGTTAATTATTGACGAAATATCAATGGTTGGTGCGAAGGTTTTTAACCTAGTTAACTCGAGAATGCAAGAGATAATGGGTTGCCCAGATTATTTTGGTGGTGTGTCTGTACTTTTAGTTGGAGATTTTAACCAACTTAGACCCGTCCGGGATCATTTCGCTTTTCAAAGTCAAAGTGATAGTGACAATCCATATGCGTCTTTAATTGGTAACCCAATATGGGAGGAATTCCAATTTAGTGAGCTTGAAGAAATTATGAGGGAAAAAAGCTGACAAGAGGTTTGCGGAAGCTTTGAATAGAATGGCTGTGGGAAGTATGAATCTGGATGATATTGACTTATTCGTAAGTTGAAGTAAACAGAGAGCGTGTACCGCCAAAAGAAGCGATACATCTTTTTCCTACTAATGTTGAAGTCAACCAATTTAACCAAGAGACTCTTTTAAAAATGAGTACGGAAAAGTGCATTTCAATTTCAGTAGATGTTGTAAATGGTGATCTTAGTAGCAAAGTTAAAAGTAACATTCTTTCCCAAGTTCAAACGTTAGCAACGTCTGATACGTATGGTCTTCCTAAAGAACTAACACTCGCTTGTGGTGCGAGATATATGATGACTAACAATGTAGATACGTCTGACGGACTTACAAATGGGGCAACAGGTTGGTTAAGAAAAATAGAGTACTGCACAAATAGGCTCGGTGAACAAATTCCGTTTAGGGTTTGGATTGAGTTTGCTGATGCTAATGTTGCAAAGTTGTTGAGACAAAAGAGTCACGGGTTATACGAGCAGAATAAGTTTAACAGGATTTGGACTCCTGTTGAGAAAGTTACTAAGGCATTCAGCAGAAAATGGAGGCAAAATAATGTTTCGGTCTCTAGGAAACAGTTTCCTTTGGTCATTTCTGAGGCTATTACGATACACAAGAGTCAAGGCGATACATTCTCGTCCGTAGTAGTGCATTGTAATCCCAGAAAGAAATTAGAGAGAACTCATTTATACGTTGCTTGCAGTAGGGCGAGAAACGCCTTCGGTTTGTTTATTGAGGGTAAATTTCAAGTTCCAAATGCGCCTAAAAACAATCAAGTAGAATTGGAACTTAAAAGATTACGGGATACGAAGAGTATTGTATTACCGTTTTTGAACGAACGGGTTTACATTTATGTTCATATTGTGCAGTCCTTAAACGCGCATTTGGAAGATATTTTAGCAGACACGGTAATAAAAAATGCCCAGTTATTATGCCTTGTTGAAACGTGGAAGAAAGATACCGATGATTTCAGTGTGCCATCCTTTAAGGAAGTGGGCGGCATTTATCTGCCAAGAACGGCACGTAGAATTGCGTTTGGTTCTTCCATTTATTTAAAAGACACACCCGAAAATGTAGTTAACAATTTGGATAATAGGGTTTTGCGAACCGATAGACCTTTCAGAAATTCGCATGTGGAACGTTGTTGGTTGGATGTTTCCATTGAAAATGAACCGATGACTGTTGTTTTGTTGTACAAATCGCCCAGAGCGAGTTTGAGATCAGTTTTTGAGGATTTTAATCCTTTGTTCGATATTAGATACGATGCCTCTGTTCCGACAGTTGTAGTTGGAGATTTTAATATAAATTTTTTAAAAAGTAAAACGGCCCTGAAAATGTTCTTTGATTCTTTTAACATGTCTCTTCTGCCTGGTCTTGAAGAGAAATTTCAACTGACTATCATTGCCAGTTAGATTTAGTGTTCGGGAAACAAACTTTTTCAAGATAGATTCGAGGCCTCTTACAGAGAATCGCACTATTCGTATCATAAAGGAATATGTTTCGTTAAAAAGAAATAGCTGTAAAAGTCTAGTATACCGTTATGGTTGGTGAACTTCCTAGCTGTAGAAGCTTTGTATTATAACCCTGTGAAAGTCCTAGCTGTAGAAGCTTTGTATTATAACCCTGTGAAAGTCCTAGCTGTAGAAGCTTTGTATTATAACCCTGTGAAAGTCCTATCTGTAGAAGCTTTGTATTATAACCCTGTGAAAGTCCTATCTGTAGAAGCTTTGTATTATAACCCTGTGAAAGCCCTAGCTCTCGAAGCTTTGTATTATAACCCCGTGAAAGCCCTAGTTCTCGAAGCTTTGTATTATAGCCCCGTGAAAGCCCTAGCTCTCGAAGCTTTGTATTATAACCCCGTGAAAGCCCTAGCTCTCGAAGCTTTGTATTATAACCCCGTGAAAGCCCTAGCTCTCGAAGCTTTGTATTATAACCCCGTGAAAGCCCTAGCTCTCGAAGGTTTGTATTATAGCCCCGTGAAAGCCCTAGCTCTCGAAGGTTTGTATTATAGCCCCGTGAAAGCCCTAGCTCTCGAAGCTTTGTATTATAACCCCGTGAAAGTCCTAGCTCTCGAAGCTTTGTATTATTACCCTGTGAAAGTCCTAGCTCTCGAAGCTTTGAATTATAACCCCATGAAAGTCCTAGCTCTCGAAGCTTTGTATTATAACCCTGTGAAAGCCCTAGCTCTCGAAGCTTTGTATTATAACCCTGTGAAAGCCCTAGCTCTCGAAGCTTTGTATTATAACCCGAAAGGGTTAGTGATAGTCCTAGCTCTCGAAGCTTTGTATTATAACCCTGCGAAAGCCCTAGCTCTCGAAGCTTTGTATTATAACCCTGCGAAAGCCCTAGCTCTCGAAGCTTTGTATTATAACCCTGCGAAAGCCCTAGCTCTCGATGCTTTGTATTATAACCCTACGAAAGCCCTAGCTCTCGAAGCTTTGTATTATAACCCTGTGAAAGCCCTAGCTCTCGAAGCTTTGTATTATAACCCCGTGAAAGCCCTAGCTCTCGAAGCTTTGTATTATAACCCCGTGAAAGCCCTAGCTCTCGAAGCTTTGTATAGGGCCCCACTTGGTACCACGGTAGAGGTATAAATTAGGAGCGTGGTAACAAAAATTAGCATATTTCAATGGTATGAACTGTTCGCCGCCGCCGCCGCCGCGGTGAATCTTCGCGAGTTCCTTCCCCCCTGAGACTCACCCCCGCGGGGTTCCCCGCGCGCGCCGCGAGTTCCTTCTCCCATTTTAACTCCGCGCGCGGCGCTAGTTTCGTACTATTCAATTCCAGGAAAAATTCTATTGTTAAATTCTTACTATCTACGTAGATGATTAATGCTTTTGGCATATATTCTATAGACCCATACTTATGGTGATAACATATAGCGTATGAATACAGTTGTATTGTTATAGTGAAATCAATTCTAAATAAAAGGAATAGGGTAATAGAATTTAAGCTTAGCAATAACAATGGAATCAAAATTAAGCCGAGTATATTACGATTCTGAAAACCCTCTTAGTTAGACGTATTCTCAAAATATGCCTGGAGTTTTCCTTTATAGAATAAAACTAGTAGAGAAGTTTTAAGTGCATTTCAGAAAGCGATCAAAGAGAGAAAGCCTTTGCGTATTAATGTTGATCAAGGCAGTGAATTTCTATCAAAATTGTTTAAACAATATTTGAAGAAAGAGGGTATTCAACTATACAAGTGTTGGAAGGATAAAGTGCGGTGTTATTGAAAGATTTAACAGAACGTTAAAGGATAAAATACTCAAACTATTTACAAGAACCAAAAAATATAATTATATTGGTAGTTTGCCAAACATCATGAAGGCCTATAACTCTAGTACGCATTCAAGTAATGGTTTCGCTCCAAAAGATGTCAATATTGAAAATGAACATTTATTATGGCAATCAAAAACCTGCTAAACCCCCAAAATTAAAGTTGGTGATTTTGTCAGACTGTCAAAGAGTAAACCTCTTTTCGAAAAGGGTTATAAAGGCTATTGGACGAGCGAAATATTTACCGTATCAAAAGTTCTTTACAGAAATCCAGTTTGTTACGTAGTTAAAGATTACAACGACGAAGAAATAAGAGGTGCCTTTTACGAATGCGAACTTCAAAAAGTGGTCTACTGATATATGTCTATTGGCAAATAAATAAATGTTCATTTTAATCTAGTTAACCATGTCGAGCGATTCATTTTATGTTACACTCGTAAGTTCGGCTTCTATGAATGCCTTTCCGGATAACACGCAATCTCATTTTAAAGTTCATTTACCAGCTCCCTTAAACTTAGTTGGTAATTGGCATGTGGGGCTTGCCGAAGCATTTTTACCCCAGGCTTGGGATAATGTATCCGGCGAGTATTTATATTTCAATGCTGGAGTACATGACTATACTGAAAACAGCTGGGACCAGTATAAGATACAACTTGTTGCGGGAAACTTGCGTGGAGACGAATACGATGTTTATAAGAGTTTAATTAAATCTATTAATAATGCCATACCCCCCGAAATACGACGGTCTGTTTATATGTTTATCACCTACAGTGATGACAATGAGAAGGCTTTTTGCGCTCTGAGAGCTAAAAATGGATATGAAGTTCAAATACCGGAAGAAATGGGGAAAATCTTGGGCATACCCTTCATGGATTGGATCAAAGAGAGATACACTTTTCCCGAAGAACTGATTAAAAGAAAGAAAGACGATCCTTTAGAACTAAATAGTTCCAATAATTTTTTCCATATAAGAAAAAGAAAAGGCCAAACGAATCCAAGGGAAATTACTCTGCAAATTCAACCCGGCCAGTATAACCATATTGAAAATGTTAATGAAGCAATGCGCCACGCAATTCCTCGAGAACACAGTAGTAATTTTGTAATTAAGCTTAATCCCGACGGAAAAGTAAACGTAAAATGTGAAAATAACTATTATTTGTGTTTTAACAAAATTCAGTCCTGTCTAGGTAGACTATTAGGGTTTCATATGGATGAAACTGGAAAAAGTGTAGCCGATATAGACAAGGGTACCGTTAGTTTGTACATTTATACAAATTTAATTCTACCACAAGTGGTTGGTGAAGTTTATGCCCCTCTTCTGAGGGTTATACCAATAATAAATGATAAATCTTCTAGCTTAGCTGTACATAGGTTTCAAAACATTGATTATTACCCTTTAAGATGTCCATCATTTGAAATGATCGAAATTGATATGAGGACAGATTTCGGAGAAAATATTATGGTTAAATTAAACAAGTCCGTCATAAAACTTCATTTCATTCTCAAGCATGTCACGAAGTAACATATATCTAAACTACTACTTAAGCCAAATAGGAAATGGTCTTAATCACTTCCGGGGGCCTGTATTTCAAAGAGGAAACGGACTCGGAAGTGTTTTCAAAAGTTTAATTAGATATATTACACCGATATTTTGACCAGCAGGTAAAGTGTTGGGTAGGGAAGCTCTCAGAACGGGGTCGAGAATAGAAGGGGATCTCGTAGCAGGAAGAAACCTAAGAGAATCATTGAAATCAAATTTGAGCGAAGCAGGATCAAATTTACTACAAAAGGCTAGCCAACACTTGGCTCAACAACAAACGGGCCAAGGACTTCGCAGAAAGCTGAAGCCTAAAAAGCGATCAAAAAAGAGAAAAAGAACGAAAACCGATTTTCTCGATTAAAAATAACAATGGTTGACGGAATGATGTCTGAACTGGATTTGTTCGCGGAGCCACCATCAAATTACAACATAGAAAATAGTGATTATGCTATGTATAAAGCTTTGGCTTCGCTTTCTGATGATGGACCAATTGAATTTTTTATCCCTGGATCTAATGACGTCTTTATGGATTTGTCTAAAACCTTATTGCAAGTTCGAGTCAAACTAGTTAAGGAGGATGGATCTTCTTTAACTACCCAAAACAAGGACGTTGGTCCGACAAATTTATTACACGCATCTTTATTTAGTCAAGTTGACGTATTTTTTGGAGATACGCAAGTTAATACACCAACGAATGCCTACCCATATTTGGCATTTTTTGAAACACATTTAAACTATGGTACAAGTGCCAAAAAGTCCTATCTTTCTTCAAAAATGTATTACAAAGATGACCCTGAGGACGCTAGTAAAATGTTTTTACCCGCGTCAAACAACGACAAGAATGGAATGCTGAAACGAAGAGATCGGGCTGCCCTATCGAAACGCATTGATATGTTGGGTGATTTACATTTGGATGTATGTCGAATGAGTCGATTTCTCATTAATAATATTGATGTACGGTTTCGCTTCATAAAGTCAGTTAATGAATTTGCAATTATATCTACAGCAGCACTTAATCCTAAATTTAAAATTAAAATTGACGATGTTACATTATTTATAAAAAAGATTAAAATAAATAATGAGATTATGATAGCTCAGGCGATGGCACACGAAAAGCACAATGTAATTTATCCAATTAACAGAACAGTGTTAAAATACTTTTCCATCAGTAGCGGTTTCACTGACATTATAAGAGAAAATGTCTTTATGGAAAGACAACCATCACGCGTAGTTATCGGCTTAGTTAGAACAACAGCCTTTAATGGAGCCCTAGATATGAATAGCTTTGAATTCAATCATTTTAATTTAAGCTACTTGGCACTTACAATTGGAAATCAAACATATCCCAATCCTCCGTTTACACCCCACTATGCCGTTAACGAGTATTCCAGAGAGTACCTCTCAAACTATACGGCCTTGGATTTGTTCAAAAGTAATAAAGGAAACTGTATTACCTTCGAAGAATTTAAAGAGGGTAACGCTCTGTACGCGTTCGATCTTACACCGGAAGAACAAGCGGGCGCTGAACATTTGTCAAGAAACAAACAGGGAAGCCTAAGAATATCTATGAAGTTCAAATCTCCGCTAGTCCATAACGTAACTGTAATAGTGTACGCCGAGTTCGAATCTGAAATTATTATTTCTAAAGATCGTACCGTGATTTATAACCCATCGGGATAATGAATACGGTGGAAATAATCGAAATTTTAACGTGTGAACCTGTAACAAGACCTTTTTTCCTCGGTGTATTTGCTTTCGATCAAAAACCATTACCGCCAAAGCAAGCTAAATATTGCTTTTGTCTAAATACGGAACCTTCATCGAGTCCAGGACTTCATTGGTTAGCTATATATGTAAATAATAATGTAGGGAACTTTTTTGATTCTTATGGAAATGATCCCTCTTATTATAATCTTAATGATCTTTATGTCTACGCTAAAGAATGGTTTATAAACCCTGTACCAGTTCAATACCCATTATCTTTAACATGCGGTTTACATTGTATTTTTTATCTAGTTAATGCCTGTTACGGTTATAATCTAAACGTTATTATTCAAGATTTATATAAACCAAATGATTTAATGTATAATGCAGCTTTGGTTCTATTGTTTTTATGTAATCATTTGTTGAAACATCAAAATAAATATTGCAATTTATAAAAAACGTTTATTTAAATTTTTCTTTCCATAATGTAGTGGGTACAGTTTTTTATCTTTTCTGGTTTTACGTTTAGAATGAAGAGGCGAATATAGTTCTTGAAATTTTTTAAATTCATCTAATGATTGAGCCACGCTGTTTTTACGTAGAGTTTTTTTTGGGTGCTGGAGACTTAGCCGCTATAGCCGTAGCCGTAAATGGCTGCCATGTCAAGGTGGACCCGCTAGGTGGTGCTTGAAAAATGGTGGAACCCTGTGCAGAAGCCGTAAGGAAAAAGGGGGTAGTTGCGTGTATTCCTGTTAGGCTCGGAGTAATGGGTAAAGTAGCGGTAGAAGTAGAAATCACCGGGGTAGAAGGTAGCGCTGGATAAGTTGTAGGAGGTGCCGATACAGTTTTTACGGTAATGGGTTGTACTAGTTTCTTCATATTTAAATATTTTTGCAGGGTTTCCAAGTATTCTCTAAGTTTAGTTTCCGTAGACCCGGACTTTCGAAGAATGTTATGCATTTCTTGATCTAGCTCAGATAATTCTTTATCCACCGGATCCAAAATGGTATTGACAGGCACCAAAACCATTTTCTTCATGTTAAACTTTTTATAGATGAGATAGCACTAGGGATAATACTAGCCAGTAACATTGGCCAAAAGGCTCCGCCTGATTGATTAATCATCAACTGACGCTTCTTACTTAATGACAAAGACTTTGGAGCCAATAGTCTTATAACTCTCCTGTGACGTTTTATATGATTTTTTAGATAAGAGGTCAAAGGTATCCCGCCGTGTGTAATGTTAAAACAAATATTACCAAGCGTCTTTAATTGATCTTTGGTACTGTTTTTTAGAATGTGTTTTCTTTGAATTTTATTGCTTCGTTTAAGCAAAGTTAGGTAGGGGTATTTCTTACGAAGTGAGACCGGCAGCATCATTGTATTAAATAGATTTAAAATGCGCCGTCACTATTTCTTATTCGTCGATAAATACGTACATATTTCCATCTGGAGGGAGGACATTTGTTCTAACTCGTAGACATTCATCCGTGGCTTGATGACAGTCAATCAAAATGTACGAGTGCGGCTTTTCAGTAGCAATGGCGTAGGCCTTTGTAACGGCCGAAAGAGGGCGCTAGAGTCTGATGCCCTTGACCCTTGACCTCTGACCTTCATCTAAGGGATAAAAAGCTTAGGCATGGGAAGGAGAGGGAGAGTGGAATCGGGTGGCCGAGGCTAACGGTAATTCACATGAATAACGGTACGACAAGGGTCATAAGTAAAGAGTGTTCGACATAAATAGGAGAACGTATGAAATAAAAAGAAAATATCTCAACTGAAAGTAACGTATCTTTTTGATTTTTATATCTCCCTAGCACGATGTATGTTCTACCTGAGTGTATATTGCTTTAGGGCCTATGTTAGTTGTTTGGCTCGTTACATTTGGTGGTCCATGGGGGGAATTAATAATTAACTTTGTATAATAATATTTGCGTGTTCTCGTACCTCGCACTTTTCGCTAACCCTAGTTCGGGCCTAACGCGCTTAATTCGCACATGTCCCGATAGAGAGCCTAAGAGACATGGTGTTTAATATGACGATAAGCCTTGGCTCTATAGTAGCACAATTACTTTCCCTCTTGAGTGCGGATCTTGACTATTCATTGTCTTGGCTTCTTCATATATTGTATGACTTTTCCACCGTGTATGGCCGCACTATTTACTCGTCGGTGCGTATTTTGGGATCATTATTAGTTATGCGTTATGCTATTGGATCACTGCTCCGGCTTTGGCCGAACAATGATCTTTTGCGTTTAATGGAGTTTGTTGTAGGGTTCCTACCGGCGATACTAATGTTTTTATTCTTGGGTCTATATCGGATGGGAGTAATATTTATACGCCGCATTTATACTGGATATACCCAGTTCATCGTGGAACCAAGAAGACGATGGGCCCAAGCTACCGGAATGCCACCCCAGCCTCAATACGGAGTGGTTGGTCTTTCGTCGCCTGCGGGTTTGGGAACCAACCCAGCAGTTAACCATCCCCCTCAAGGTACCCAGAGTCCCAGTATTGGTTTGGCATCGTGCGCCCTGCCCACTCCGAGTTTGCCGTCCTCACCTTCTTCCATGGATGCTTTGGTAACGTTACTTCTACAGGCCCTTAAGGATAAGGACAAGCAGACCACTAGCAATACCATATCGACCCAGACTGATCCTGCATACTCAACTCATCAGCAATGCCCATTTGGATCCGAGGATCGTCGTTGGTCCGGAATATCGGGAATCGAGAGTACTCATAGTCATGAATCACAAGACCCCCAACACGTTCATTGGGATTCAACATGCCGAGTTCGTAGCTATGATCAGTCTGGTATCCTGGCCCAGGATTCAGCACGGTTATCTACACCCTCTGATCTCCCGGTATCATCCACTCCTGCGACCTCCCTTACTGGGGGAACGATACCTAATACAATAAGGTCCGGTGGAAGTTATATACAACAACCGCCCGCTCCCTTATATTCAGGTGCATATAAGATAAGCCTACCGGAGTTTTTCGGAAACGACGACGAAAACCCTAAGAAATATTTGGAGGACCTGGAGACGTACATTAAATTGAAGCGCATACCAATCGAGGATCTGGGCTATCTGTTACCGAAATCGTTAAGGGAACGAGCCTCAGTTTGGTTCGATGAATTCAAAGCACGCCGTGGACCATGTTTGTTTCAATGGGATCGCTTCGTTAATGCTTTTAACGATAAATTCCTCTCAGCTGATAGAGAACGGACCTTGCGAACTATCCTCAATCAGGAAAGGCAACGACCACGAGAAACCCTTTTGGATTTTGAGTCCCGCATTCTCCGCCTAAACCGGTCTTTAAGGAATCCTTATGGCCCTGATGAGGTATTACGTATCATCCTGGGAAACATGCAGGAGAAATACCAAGCTTCTATCTCCCCGGCTTGGTGTGCTAGTTTGGATGTATTCGAGAATGAGGCTCGCCGAATCATGGCCCGGGAATCCTTTGGGCCGTCGTCCGAATCCCCTAATCATCGAGTCCACTTCCAACCATCCGGCTCTGGATCTTATATGGATAGTACGTCATTCACTAGCTCAAGACCTCCAACGCCGCCCCGGGACAATAACCGCAACATGAGGAATCAACGTAGGAATAATGTCCGGGGCCGCTCCAGGAATAATGTCGGGGAGAGTTTGACAGAACCTTCACCTGCGGGAGAACTTCCTCAACGTCTTCCCCTTAATCCTCGGTTTCAACAAACACCTCCTCGCGGATCGTCGCCGGGACCAAACCCGCCCCGATTACCCATCCGGACGGAAAACTAATGCAGGTTACCCGGGCCGCAGGATCACGGCAACCTGCCATGACATATCCTGCTATGTTTGCCACCGGGAAAGGATATGGAGTTAAACTAACGATTAATAATATTACTAACCTTGCTTTTGTTGATTCTGGATCTAATTGTAGTTTTATTAACCTAAATATGCTGGAAATATTAGGACTGCTTCCGTACTTGGTCCGTCGGAAAGACATCTCGGCTTCAGGGTTCGTGTCGGACGTACCATTGGTCGGCAAGGTTCGGATTATGGGTCAGTTGGAGAATGGCCTGGAATTGCTGGAGATGAGTTTTGATGTTGCCGAATATCTACCTTATCCAATCGTCTTGGGTAGTAACTGTTTGGTAGCTAACAAGGTAATCCTGGACTGGGGGAACAAAACATTCCGTATTCACGGTTCCGACATCCCTCTGTATGAAATGGACGCTCCGCATCAAACTACGGACATTATGCCCACCCACATTGCCAGTCAAGTTGATGCCATTATCGGACCATCCTTGGAACCAGACAAAAGAAAGGCCCTGGAACAGCTGTTCCGGCAATACCCTGACGTTGTGACGGAGTGAATTGGTAAGACAACCTGGATAAGACATAAAATCAAGCTGATTCCTGGGGCCGAACCAGTCGTGAAACGACCGTATCACGCGGGCCCGAAAACCCGGAAGATCATAGAAGACCAGATCGAGGAGATGTTGAAGTTGGACATTATCGTTCCGTCCAACAGCCCTTTTGCTAGTCCCGCTATAGTTGTCCCGAAAAAGGATTGTTCAGAGGGTCGCTTTTGTGTCGATAGTCGCGCACTTAATGCTATTACTGTAACTGACCCGTATCCTCTACCACGTATAGATGACATCCTAGATACTTTCCAGAGACCGAGGTACATTTCAAAATTTGACTTGCGGTCCGGCTTCTGGGAAATTCCGATGGATCCAAGGAGTTCACAGTATACCGCCTTCATCACCCATAAAGGAAAGTTTCAGTTCAAGGTGATGCCGTTTGGACTGAAGAATGCTCCCTCTACTTTCCAGCGATTGATGGATAAAGTGCTGAAACATGGGCGGCACTTAGGAATCGTTGCCTACTTGGACGATATAATCATTGTGTCCCGCACGTGGGACGAGCATATGGTGGGAATTCAGTATATGTTGTCTCGACTCCGGAAGGCTGGATTAACGCTTAAATTATCTAAATGTCAGATGGCCTGTGACGAAGTCAAAGTGTTGGGATATACAGTCTCTCGGGACGGCATTGCCATTGATGAGGAAAAGGTCAAGGAGATCCGGAACGTTAAGCCTCCACGGAACGTCAAGGAATTGGCCACCTTTCTGGGGATGGTCACTTGGCATGCCAAGTTCATTCCTCATATTACTGACATTGTTGCCCCCTTACAGAAACTACAGCGGAAACATGTACCGTGGGAATGGGGTACGTGTCAACAAGCCGCATTTATAGAAATTAAGAATCAAATAGCCGATGCCACACTCTTGCATATCCCTGACCCAGATTGTGATTTCATTCTCACTACTGATGCCAGTGAGCATGCCTTGGGCGCCATGTTATCCCAAATCCAAGATGGGAAGGAGGTTCCCTTGGCCTACCATAGTAAAGCCTTCCAAGGGGCACAGAAGAATTATGGCATTCCGGAAAAAAATTTGTTTAGCCGTGGTAGAATCCATTCGGAAATTCCGACCGTATTTGGAGGGCCGCCATTTCACTGTCGTTACCGATCATAAGGCTCTGACTTGGCTCTTTACCTTGAAGGACCAGAAAAGTAAATTAATGCGATGGGCGATAGAATTGCAGGAGTACGATTTCGATATAATCCACTGTCCTGGGAAATCTAATAGAGTCGCTGATGCCTTGTCCCGACCAATCGGGGACGTTGTCGAAGGTGAGAAAATACCGATTAAAACCTTCTTGGGTATTTTCATAGCCGCTGATGACCATGAAGTGGATCCGTTAACGAAGGATGAGATACGAGCGGCCCAGCAGCAAGACCCCAAATGGACCGCGGTCTTTACCAGTCTTCAGCGTGGTGAATCCCATGCCTTGTATCAAATGACGGACAATCTGATCTTCCGGAAAAGCTCCTCTTATCGCCCCGCAAAGCTATTAATCCCGGACGTTTTACACGCCTGTGTGTTTGACATTTATCACAACCATCCCCTTTCGGGGCATCGAGGAAGTCTCGCCACCCCACGGAAGATTATGTCCCGATTCTATTTTCCGAATTTTCGACCCATCATTCGTCGCTTGGTGCAACAGTGCTTGACCTGCCAACAGTATAAGGCTCGTTTTACTTAAATACCCGGAAGGATGATTTCTAATATCACTACGTATGGACCGAACCAACTTGTCGGAATCGACATGATGGGTCCGTTACCAACAACCCAACGACAAAATCGCTTCCTTGTCGTTATTGTTGATTACTTCACGAAGTATGTGGAACAACTGCCATACGTAACATTACCGCTCTTACTATTTGGCTCTCGAAGTTGGGGACGCAAGCTAGATGGGGTGTATCTTTTTCCCCCCCTTGCTTTGGCTTCCCGCTCGCGTTTTTAACTTCACACACGCTAGCTTGGGTCCTCATCGATGCGGAGTATCACACCTCCTCGGTGGTGAGAGCTGGTTAACCACTACGTTGTGTGGGCTAAGCGGATACGCGCCCTTCCCAAGCCAAGGTGTTGAGGCATCGTGCCGAGGGCTGCATGGTACTGGGGAAGTAAAACTACGGTATCGCTAACGATCCCCTCGGGGCACCGGGCGACACCCCGTTGTATCTAGCCTTCCACCCGGGTGGGGGACTACCGGGTGGTGACCTTTTACTTGCCCCCTTACTCGTGGGATTCCCATGGATAAATCAAATCAAAACAACTCCAATACTACTAAACCTACGGTGCAGGGGTCTGCTCAGGGCAGAACCCACACTGATACCACTACGCTAGGGCCTGTATCCAGCGATACTCGTGCCGATTTGTCGGTGCGTGTGACTGGTCAGGCTTCGAAACGCACCGTGCAACGTCGCCGTAAACGACAGATTGCTCGGGAAAAGGCCAAATCTGGGTCTGGAACGGTCTCCACCCCCGCTGGGGGTGCGGCGACACGTGACACCCATTTGAAGAGGCCTAGAACGGAGGATTCGACTCCCTCGCCCAGTACCTCGCAGGCGGCGGCTAAAAAGGCTAAGTCCTATAGTGCCGTTGCCAGCGCCGAGAAGATGGCCATTGTTAAAAAAGGCTATCCGAAGGCGGCCATCACGGAGGAGGACGTGGGCCCTATTCAGAAGGCGATTCTAGGGGCGCTGGATGGGATACCTTCGGGGAGCCGTCTACCGCGCCTTGCGAATTTTAGCCTGACGGCCGGGGCCCTGGTATACTCCTGTGAGGATACGTTCACTGGTCAATGGTTGAAGGAAAACATAGCCGACTCGGTGGTGGGGGATGCGGTGCTCTCAGTAATGAGGGCTAGCGAACTCCCTAAGCCGTTTAAGGTAATGTTCCGCACCAGAGACCAGATCACTAAAGAGCCGGCGGTGCTGTTCCGGCGCCTAAAGGCCCTTAACGATGGCTTTGCTACCGAATACTGGAAGTGCATTCGGACATACGTGGACAGGGCAGTGCGATACTGGGTACTGTCCATTGATGGCTCCTCGCTGGACGCCATTAAGAATGCTGGCTTCGTGGGCTACACTGGAGTGGACAAGGGTTCCTTCAAACTCCTTCAGAACACGGAAGCCACTAAAACCACTGTAGCCGAGTCTGCGGCAGGGGGTGGGAATAGCGAGATGGGGGATCTCGCTGTGGAGCTCTCTGGCGTCGCTCTAGGCACAGAGGGGGAGGGGGGGCTCATTCGGAAGTTTGTTCTTCCATGGATGAGTCCACCCTACTGGAAGAATCGGATGGGACCCTTCGGGGTTCAGCCGATGAGCGTTCTAGTGGTCCTGGTGAGGGGGAGGATCTTGGGACTGGGAGCTTGCCTGTCAGGGGGGAGGTGCCACTGGCCCTCTCGGGACTGATGAGGTGTAGCTAGGTCCCTTCTGAACCCCTCTCTTAAGGACCATGGGGACGCTACGTGCGATTCAAATCAATCTGCACCATAGTAAGGCGGCCTCTGCGGTACTCTGCAGGAGGTTTGCTATAGAGGGTCTTGATCTGGCCCTCATACAAGAACCGTGGATATGCCATGGCAAAATCCTCGGTCTTGACGCGGCAGGGTCACTATTTTATGACCATACTGCTGCTAGACCTAGGGCGTGTATTCTGGTTCGGAGGGATCTTTGCTGTATCTCTCTACCGCTGTACACGTCCCAGGACACGGCGGCCGTGAAGCTAGTCCTGGCCACTGGGAATGCCAAGTTGACTATCACGGCCGCCTCTGCTTACTTTGCCCACGACGCGGACTCTCTCCCGACAATTGAGGTGATCAATTTGGTCGATCAATGTGAAAGGAGAGGGGACAAACTAATCATTGGCTGCGACGCCAACGCTCATCACATCACGTGGGGCAGTTCTGACTGCAACAGGAGAGGTGATGATTTACTAGAATATTTAGTTGGTTGTAAACTCCATATTCTTAATCAAAACAATGAACCCACTTTTGTTACTTCTAATAGAAGGGAGGTCATTGACCTCACGCTAGCCACGGAAAACCTCGCGTCTTCCGTGTCTAACTGGCATGTGTCTACTGAGCCGTCTCTGTCGGATCATAGGCACATCTGCTTTACTGTCGCGACTACCTCTGTCCCGGCGGGGACGGAGGTACGCAATCCAAAACGGACCAATTGGACCGGCTATAAGGAAGACCTTATCCTACGCTACGGAGATGGTCACACCCCTAAACTCACTTCACCTTACGAACTTGATAGGGCTGCTGGTGACTTAGAGAGCTCTATCATTGAGTCGTTTCACCGGAACTGCCCACTCAAGACCGTTAACCGCTCGAGGCTTGTCCCTTGGTGGAATGCGGATCTCAGCCGGCTTCGGAAATACACGCGCAGGCTCTTTAACAAAGCCAAGCGCACGGGAGACTGGACTGGATACAGGGAGTCCCTTAATACCTACAACAGGGCCATTAGAGCTGCTAAGAAGGACTCTTGGCGGACCTTCTGTGAGCAAGTCTCCAATGTCCCTGCCACGGCTAGGGTCATGAAGATCCTAGCGCACGACAACACACATCGTCTTAACACTATTAAGTTGCAGGAGGGTGTGTACACTAAGTCTGGGGCTGAGACTCTCAAGCATATGCTGGAGGTCCACTTCCCTGACTCCACTCCAATCAATCCAACAAACCCTGACTCTCTATACCCTGTTCTGCACAGGGCGAAGAGAGAGGACTGGCTTGTAGCCAGGCAGGTTGTTACGATTCCCAAGCTTCGTTGGGCTGTCAACTGTTTTGAGCCCTACAAGTCTCCGGGACCCGATGGGGTCTTCCCTCGGCTTTTGCAGGAGGGCTTAGACCACATCGCCTCTCCGTTATGCAAAATCTATAGACTTTGCATTGCTCTCGGTCACATACCTTGTGATTGGAAGCGATCTAGGGTCATCTTTATTCCCAAGCCCGGGAAGGTTTCCTACCTCGAGGCGAAGGCATTTAGGCCCATATGCCTGACCTCCTTCTTCCTCAAAATCCTGGAGAAGCTGGTGGACAGGTACATTAGAGACGAGGTACTTTCGGTAACTCCTCTCTCTTCTTCACAATTTGCTTACCAAAAAGGTAAATCAACTGAGACGGCCCTTCACGGCCTCACGAATTGCCTGGACAGGGCATTCGAGTTTCAGGAAATTTCACTGGCCGTCTTCCTCGATATTGAGGGGGCCTTTGACAAGGTCTCCAGCTCGGTTATTACTGAAGCTGTTAAGAGATTTGGCATCAGCGACACTCTTGGCCGCTGCATCAAGTCCATGCTCACCGACCGCGAGGTGTCGGCGTCCCTCCTTGGGGACTCTCTAGGGGTGACTACCAGCCGGGGCTGCCCTCAGGGTGGAGTGCTCTCCCCCCTGTTGTGGTGCCTGGTGGTGGACGAACTCTTGGAGAGACTCGGGGGTGCTGGGGGCTGTAGCTGCTTCGGGTATGCGGACGATGTAGCAATAGTCTTTACCGGGAAGTTCCCGGATACTGCCACCACACTTATGAGATCTGCTCTCTCTAGCGTGGAGCAATGGTGTCAGGCGGTTAACCTTTCCGTTAATCCTGATAAAACTGTCCTTGTTCCGTTTACGAGGAAGAATACTAAGGATCTGTTCAATGATATCTCCTTCTTTGGCCAGGTCCTGACAAAGTCCTCCGAGGTGAAATACCTGGGGGTGACCTTTGACTGCAGACTCACATGGAAGCCGCATCTTGATCGGTGTATCAAGAAGGCCAAGATGCTTTTCTGGAGGACCAGGAGCTCAGTCGGCCAGACTTGGGGCCTCAACCCCAAGGCTGTACACTGGCTCTATACTGGGATCATCAGACCCATACTATCTTACGGGGCACTTGTCTGGTGGACAAGGGTCCGGCTGAAGACGGTGCAGGCTGCCCTGCGCAAGCTTCAAAGGCTTGCCTGCATTGGTGTTACAGGGGCCATGAGATCGACCCCAACTGCTTCCCTGGAGGTGCTTCTTGACATGCTACCTCTTCATCTTTTCATTGAGGAGGAGGCTGTCATGGGGGCCTACAGGCTCCACATTAATGGCTGTTGGGTTCCAAGACTTTGGGATTACAGCCATACGAAGCTCTTTCGGGAGTACGCTGCACTTGAGCCGTCGTTAACGATGTGCTCTGACAAAACCGTTACCAGCTTTGATTTCACTAAGCCATTCAGCATCCACTTTCCCAGTCGGGCCGAGTGGACTAACCTGCTGCCTCTTGGCACTGGGGGTGAAACTATTTGGTTCACCGATGGTTCCAAGACTGATTCCGGCGCTGGCGCCGGCTATTACTGCCAAACTACAAGGGTCGGTTTTTCTGCTTGCCTGGGCACCTTTGCTAGTGTGTTCCAAGCGGAAATTGCCGCGATCTGTTATTGCGCAGACTACTGCATTAACAAAGGGTATAACGGACGGACTGTGAGGATCTATTCTGACAGTCAGGCCGCCCTGAATGCGCTGGACCAGTGTCAGATTACCTCTCAACTGGTGCGTAGCTGCCTTGATCTGCTAGCGCAACTGGCGTCCTGCAACAGGGTTCTGTTGTACTGGGTGCCAGGGCATAGCGGTTATTATGGCAATGAGCAAGCCGATAGATTTGCGAAAAGGGGCGCGGAGGCAAAGCTCTTGGGGCCGGAGCCGGCCGTCCCCATCCCCTACGGGCATGTCAAACGGAGCCTGCATGACAGGATGACTGTCATACAAAACCAGCTCTGGCATGACATGGATGGCCAGAGACAGACAAAACAGTTAGTCAATGGTCCCTGCAGGTCTCGTGCTAGAGACCTAATTTCGCTCAGCAGATGGGATATTAGGCTGGCCACCGGTCTTCTGACCGGACACTGTCGGCTAAATAGGCACCTCCATCTGATGGGTCTTGCTGACGACCCCCTCTGCAGGTCGTGCCAGGAGAAGGAAGAAACATCCGCTCACGTACTTTGCGAGTGCGACTTCTTCGCCTCGCTTAGACTAGAACATTTTGATTCACACACTGTGGAGCCCTCGCGGGTCTCCTCTTTTACGGTGGAGCGAATTCTTCGCTACGCTGCGGCTACGGGCCTATTCAAGGCCTGATTATGAGGTTGCACAATATGCCTTTGGCATCGGTGCTAGGGCGTGAGCCCCGCCTCATCAACAATAATAATAATAATACTATTGGTAATGTATTCCTGAAATATATCTCTCGACATGGATCTCCCGAGGCAGTCTGTTCGGACAATGGGGCGCAGTTCACCTCGTCCCTATGGGCCCATGTTTGCCGTTTGATGAAAGTAAAACCTAAGTTTACAACACCTTATCATCCTCAGACCAATTTGTCAGAAAGAGTTAACCGGGTTTTGGGGGAATTGATGAGTATGTACGTTGGTAATCATCATAAGCATTGGGATCTGGGCCTAGAGATGCATCAGTTGGCCATTAACTCTGTCATACATTTAACTACGGGATTTTCCCGTTTTGCGTTACAATATGGACGGGAACCTCGTTTGCCTTGGGACCAGGACGAGGAGATTCGTGACCTGTCCAAGATAACCGGCACCGATCAGGAAATCACCGCCTATGAACGCGGACCGTTAAGGGACTTACAAGCCATTCGAGAGGAAGCAGAGGTTTTGTCCCGGCTAGCTCAAGCAAAACAAAAACATTACTATGACATGCAGTATAGTGGAGCCGAATTGGAACTAGGACAACTTGTATGGAAACGCATCCACAAGTTATCACAAGCTGCGGCAGGTTATACCGCTAAATTGGCACCAACATGGGAAGGACCATTCCGCATCATCGCAAAACAAGGGCCGTTGACATACCGACTACGCCATGAAATATCAGGGGCCCCCGCTGGTACCTGGCATATTAGCCAGCTAAAGTATTTTATTTCCCAGGATCACTTTGCGGGTAATTTACCGACCGGATATCTCCACGGATGATGAAGCCAACGTCGATGCTGATGATGAAGCCAACGTCGATACTGATGATGAAGCCAACGTCGATGCCGATGATGGAGTCAACCCCCATGCCAATTTATCTCGGAGCGATAGCCATATTTTAACTCCTAATTTAAAATCATCTTTTAATTCTTCCTCTACATCCGCTATCGCTACTACTGATGCAATCGGCGAAGACGCTAATGAGGACTCACTTGTTGCGATCCAGGATCCTGAACCCTCCGATACTCTTTTAGGAGATTCCATTCATTACGCCATGGACTCAACTACACCCAGTAACAACCCACTGCTAGCTCCTTTCGATCTTGTATGGATTCGGGAAATTGTCCAACGCAAGAAACCGTCTCCCACTGGACAAACCCATGCGGTATATTACTACACGTCTGGGCCGATTCGGATTAAATTACGTTCTTGGCCCGATTATCAACAAATTCCCCATATCCACACTGGATTTTGCCGAGATAATTTTAGTTTTAAACCTGATCCTATACCAGGTGCTCCCCCAACGCAGGAAATCTTTAGGGACGCCAGATAGTCTCGATTAATATAAAGGAACCATATAATTATCCCGCCACTGATGACATAATACTAACATTGTTATCCTCCCAAGAATGGACTCAACCGCCAATGACCTTGTCGTCCTCGTACATAGTCCCGGTCGACGTTCCGTGGGCGTAAGAACAGGGTCACCCCCTTTCAGGAGTTCCGGCTATTATCGTCATCCGCGCCGTTCAAGGAGTCGGTCTCCTATCCGACCTATGGAGTCACCTTCATCGAGTCCATCTCCTACCCGATCGTTTCGGCGATCACCTTCCCTATTGTTCAGGCGGGAGCCTCGAATCCGCCCTTCACGACCACACCAGCGCTGCGGCCGTTCTTCATTTAGTCAACGCGCGTCACCTCGTCCAAGTTCACCCCTTCGTTTAGCGACTCGTCCAGGATCACCCTTCGCCCAGCAACTCGTCCGCGATCACCCCTTCGCCCAGCAACTCGTCCGCGACCTTCATCGTCGCCAGAGCCACTACCGCAGCGCGGCGACCATTCTTTGGTCGTCCGACGGCCTTCACCTCGTCCACAATCCCCCCCTCGTCTAGTATCTCGTCAGCGACCCCCACTGTCACCAGAGCCTTCAACCCGCCGTTGGACTGTTCCCGAATGTCGGGAATGTGGATTTTTGGGTCACAGCCACTTTCATTGCCCATACCTCCGGAGATGCTACCGGTGTCGAAGGACAGGCCACCTGGCCAGTACATGTCCCCATCCGCGCCACGTCTTACGTGATAATAGACAAAGACAGCTGTGGGGTTACGAGACTCTGGATCCGGCTCGCTTACCGCGGCCCGCAAGACACGGACTTGGGCATAGGCCCCGGCAATAATGAACATTATTTTTTTCTTTTTTTTCCCTTTCTTTTTGTTAATCATATATTGTTTTTATTGTTTTTTTGACTGCCTTAACGTGCAGGTATTACTAATTATATTTTGTTATGATTGTGAGGCCCTTTAACATCGATACCGTTTTTCATGGTGAATTAGGGGGAAAATGTAACGGCCGAAAGAGGGCGCTAGAGTCTGATGCCCTTGACCCTTGACCTCTGACCTTCATCTAAGGGATAAAAAGCGAAGGCAGGGGAAGGAGAGGGAGAGTGGAATCGGGCGGCCGAGGCTAACGGTAATTGACATGAATAACGGTACGACAAGGGTCATAAGTAAAGAGTGTTCGACATAAAGAGGAGAACGTATGAAATAAAAAGAAAATATCTCAACTGAAAGTAACGTATCTTTTTGATTTTTATATCTCCCTAGCACGATGTATGTTCTACCTGAGTGTATATTGCTTTAGGGCCTATGTTAGTTGTTTGGCTCGTTACATTTGGTGGCCCATGGGGGGAATTAATAATTAACTTTGTATAATAATATTTGCGTGTTCTCGTACCTCGCACTTTTCGCTAACCCTAGTTCGGGCCTTCGCGCTTCATTCGACCATGTCCCGATAGATAGCCTAAGAGACATGGTGTTTAATATGACGATAAGCCTTGGCTCTATAGTAGCACAATTACTTTCCCTCTTGAGTGCGGATCTTGCCTATTCATTGTCTTGGCTTCTTCATATATTGTGTAACTTTTCCACCGTGTATGCCCGCACTATTTACTCGTCGGTGCGTATTTTGGGATCATTATTAGTTATGCGTTATGCTATTGGATCACTGCTCCGGCTTTGGCCGAACAATGATCTTTTGCGTTTAATGGAGTTTGTTGTAGGGTTCCTACCGGCGATACTAATGTTTTTATTCTTGGGTCTATATCGGATGGGAGTAATATTTATACGCCGCATTTATACTGGATATACCCAGTTTATCGTGGAACCAAGAAGACGATGGGCCCAAGCTACCGGATTAACCCTCTTAGTCAGACGTATTCTCAAAATATGCCTGGAGTTTTCCTTTAAAGAATAAAACTAGTAGAGAAGTTTTAAGTGCATTTCAGAAAGCGATCAAAGAGAGAAAGCCTTTGCGTATTAATGTTGACCAAGGCAGTGAATTTCTATCAAAATTGTTTAAAGAATATTTGAAGAAAGAGGGTATTCAACTCTATACAAGTGTTGGAAGGATAAAGTGCGGTGTTATTGAAAGATTTAACAGAACGTTAAAGGATAAAATACAAACTATTTACAAGAACCAAAAAATATAATTATATTGGTAGTTTGCCAAACATCATGAAGGCCTATAACTCTAGTACGCATTCAAGTAATGGTTTCGCTCCAAAAGATGTTAATATTGAAAATGAACATTTATTATGGCAATCAAAAACCTGCTAAACCCCCAAAATTAAAGATTGGTGATTTTGTCAGACTGTCAAAGAGTAAACCTCTTTTCGAAAAGGGTTATTAAGGCTATTGGACGAGCGAAATATTTACCGTATCAAAAGTTCTTTACAGAAATCCAGTTTGTTACGTAGTTAAAGATTACAACGACGAAGAAATAAGAGGTGCCTTTTACGAATGCGAACTTCAAAAAGTGGTCTACTGATATATGTCTATTGGCAAATAAATAAATGTTCATTTTAATCTAGTTAACCATGTCGAGCGATTCATTTTATGTTACACTCGTAAGTTCGGCTTCTATGAATGCCTTATGACAAGATCATTTCCGGATAACACGCAATCTCATTTTAAAGTTCAGTTACCAGCTCCCTTAAACTTAGTTGGTAATTGGCATGTGGGGCTTGCCGAAGCATTTTTACCCCAGGCTTGGGATAATGTATCCGGCGAGTATTTATATTTCAATGCTGGAGTACATGACTATACTGAAAACAGCTGGGACCAGTATAAGATACAACTTCTTGCGGGAAACTTGCGTGGAGACGAATACGATGTTTATAAGAGTTTAATTAAATCTATTAATAATGCCATACCCCCCGAAATACGACGGTCTTTTTATATGTTTATCACCTACAGTGATGACAATGAGAAGGCTTTTTGCGCTCTGAGAGCTAAAAATGGATATGAAGTTCAAATACCGGAAGAAATGGGGAAAATCTTGGGCATACCCTTCATGGATTGGATCAAAGAGAGATACACTATTCCCGAAGAACTGATTAAAAGAAAGAAAGACTATCCTTTAGAACTAAATATTTCCAATAATTTTTTCCATATAAGAAAAAGAAAAGGCCAAACGAATCCAAGGGAAATTACTCTGCAAATTCAACCCGGCCAGTATAACCATATTGAAAATGTTAATGAAGCAATGCGCCACGCAATTCCTCGAGAACACAGTAGTAATTATGTAATTAAGCTTAATCCCGACGGAAAAGTAAACGTAAAATGTGAAAATAACTATTATTTGTGTTTTAACAAAATTGAGTCCTGTCTAGGTAGACTATTAGGGTTTCATATGGATGAAACTGGAAAAAGTGTAGCCGATATAGACATGGGTACGGTTAGTTTGTATATTTATACAAATTTAATTCTACCACAAGTGGTTGGTGAAGTTTATGCCCCTCTTCTGAGGGTTATACCAATAATAAATGATAAATCTTCTAGCTTAGCTGTACATAAGTTTCAAAACATTGATTTTTACCCTTTAAGATGTCCATCATTTGAAATGATCGAAATTGATATGAGGACAGATTTCGGAGAAAATATTATGGTTAAATTAAACAAGTCCGTCATAAAACTTCATTTCATTCTCAAGCATGTCACGAAGTAACATATATCTAAACTACTACTTAAGCCAAATCGGAAATGGTCTTAATCACTTCCGGGGGCCTGTATTTCAAAGAGGAAACGGACTCGGAAGTGTTTTCAAAAGTTTAATTAGATATATTACACCGATATTTTGACCAGCAGGTAAAGTGTTGGGTAGGGAAGCTCTCAGAACGGGGTCGAGAATAGCAGGGGATCTCGTAGCAGGAAGAAACCTAAGAGAATCATTGAAATCAAATTTGAGCGAAGCAGGATCAAATTTACTACAAAAGGCTAGCCAACACTTGGCTCAACAACAAACGGGCCAAGGACTTCGCAGAAAGCTGAAGCCTAAAAAGCGATCAAAAAAGAGAAAAAGAACGAAAACCGATTTTCTCGATTAAAAATAACAATGGTTGACGGAATGATGTCTGAACTGGATTTGTTCGCGGAGCCACCATCAAATTACAACATAGAAAATAGTGATTATGCTATGTATAAAGCTTTGGCTTCGCTTTCTGATGATGGACCAATTGAATTTTTTATCCCTGGATCTAATGACGTCTTTATGGATTTGTCTAAAACCTTATTGCAAGTTCGAGTCAAACTAGTTAAGGAGGATGGATCTTCTTTAACTACCCAAAACAAGGACGTTGGTCCGACAAATTTATTACACGCATCTTTATTTAGTCAAGTTGACGTATTTTTTGGAGATACGCAAGTTAATACACCAACGAATGCCTACCCATATTTGGCATTTTTTGAAACACATTTAAACTATGGTACAAGTGCCAAAAAGTCCTATCTTTCTTCAAAAATGTATTACAAAGATGACCCTGAGGACGCTAGTAAAATGTTTTTACCCGCGTCAAACAACGACAAGAATGGAATGCTGAAACGAAGAGATCGGGCTGCCCTATCGAAACGCATTGATATGTTGGGTGATTTACATTTGGATGTATGTCGAATGAGTCGATTTCTCATTAATAATATTGATGTACGGTTTCGCTTCATAAAGTCAGTTAATGAATTTGCAATTATATCTACAGCAGCACTTAATCCTAAATTTAAAATTAAAATTGACGATGTTACATTATTTATAAAAAAGATTAAAATAAATAATGAGATTATGTTAGCTCAGGCGATGGCACACGAAAAGCACAATGTAATTTATCCAATTAACAGAACAGTGTTAAAATACTTTTCCATCAGTAGCGGTTTCACTGACATTATAAGAGAAAATGTCTTTATGGAAAGACAACCATCACGCATAGTTATCGGCTTAGTTAGAACAACAGCCTTTAATGGAGCCCTAGATTTGAATAGCTTTGAATTCAATCATTTTAATTTAAGCTACTTGGCACTTGCAATTGGAAATCAAACATATCCCAATCCTCCGTTTACACCCCACTATGCCGTTAACGAGTATTCCAGAGAGTACCTCTCAAACTATACGGCCTTGGATTTGTTCAAAAGTAATAAAGGAAACTGTATTACCTTCGAAAAATTTAAAGAGGGTAACGCTCTGTACGCGTTCGATCTTACACCGGAAGAACAAGCGGGCGCTGAACATTTGTCAAGAAACAAACAGGGAAGCCTAAGAATATCTATGAAGTTCAAATCTCCGCTAGTCCATAACGTAACTGTAATAGTGTACGCCGAGTTCGAATCTGAAATTATTATTTCTAAAGATCGTACCGTGATTTATAACCCATCGGGATAATGAATACGGTGGAAATAATCGAAATTTTAACGTGTGAACCTGTAACAAGACCTTTTTTCCTCGGTGTATTTGCTTTCGATCAAAAACCATTACCGCCAAAGCAAGCTAAATATTGCTTTTGTCTAAATACGGAACCTTCATCGAGTCCAGGACTTCATTGGTTAGCTATATATGTAAATAATAATGTAGGGAACTTTTTTGATTCTTATGGAAATGATCCCTCTTATTATAATCTTAACGATCTTTATGTCTACGCTAAAGAATGGTTTATAAACCCTGTACCTGTTCAATACCCATTATCTTTAACATGCGGTTTACATTGTATTTTTTATCTAGTTAATGCCTGTTACGGTTATAATCTAAACGTTATTATTCAAGATTTATATAAACCAAATGATTTAATGTATAATGCAGCTTTGGTTCTATTGTTTTTATGTAATCATTTGTTGAAACATCAAAATAAATATTGCAATTTATAAAAAACGTTTATTTAAATTTTTCTTTCCATAATGTAGTGGGTACAGTTTGTTGAAACATCAAAATAAATATTGCAATTTATAAAAAACGTTTATTTAAATTTTTCTTTCCATAATGTAGTGGGTACAGTTTTTTATCTTTTCTGGTTTTACGTTTAGAATGAAGAGGCGAATATAGTTCTTGAAATTTTTTAAATTCATCTAATGATTGAGCCACGCTGTTTTTACGTAGAGTTTTTTTTTCTTTTGGGTGCTGGAGACTTAGCCGCTATAGCCGTAGCCGTAAATGGCTGCTGGAGACTTAGCCGCTATAGCCGTAGCCGTAAATGGCTGCCATGTCAAGGTGGACCCGCTAGGTGGTGCTTGAAAAATGGTGGAACCCTGTGCAGAAGCCGTAAGGAAAAGGGGGTAGTTGCGTGTATTCCTGTTAGGCTCGGAGTAATGGGTAAAGTAGCGGTAGAAGTAGAAACCACCGGGGTAGAAGGTAGCGCTGTATAAGTTGTAGGAGGTGCCGATACAGTTTTTACGGTAATGGGTTGTACTAGTTTCTTCATATTTAAATATTTTTGCAGGGTTTCCAAGTATTCTCTAAGTTTAGTTTCTGTAGACCCGGACTTTCGAAGAATGTTATGCATTTCTTGATCTAGCTCAGATAATTCTTTATCCACCGGATCCAAAATGGTATTGGCAGGCACCAAAACCATTTTCTTCATGTTAAACTTTTTATAGCTGAGATAGCACTAGGGATAATACTAGCCAGTAGCATTGGCCAAAAGGCTCCGCCTGATTGATTAATCATCAACTGACGCTTCTTACTTAATGACAAAGACTTTGGAGCCAATAGTCTTATAACTCTCCTGTGACGTTTTAAATGATTTTTAGATTGGAGGTCAAAGGTATCCCGCCGTGTGTAATGTTAAAACAAATATTACAAAGCGTCTTTAATTGATCTTTGGTACTGTTTTTTAGAATGTGTTTTCTTTGAATTTTATTGCTTCTTTTAAGCAAAGTTAGGTAGGGGTATTTCTTACGAAGTGAGACCGGCAGCATCATTCTATTAAATAGATTTAAAATGCGCCGTCACTCTTTCTTATTCGTCGATAAATACGTACATATTTCCATCTGGAGGGAGGACATTTGTTCTAACTCGTAGACATTCATCCGTGGCTTGATGACAGTCAATCAAAATGTACGAGTGCGGCTTTTCAGTAGCAATGGCGTAGGCCTTCACTAGAAACTGACTTTTTCTAGGAAAAACTTGCCTACTTAAAAATTGTATTGGCGATGAATCTCTGGGACATTTGAATATTAAAATATAAACGCAATTTAGGCTAATCAATCTGAACTCTTTATTTTTACTAAATAAGCTCTGTGTAATTAAAATTATGCTGGTACTCCCCTTAATAAACATATCAGCTATTTCTTTACTGTTACCACATTCTGAAGCTAAATCATCCAACACCAGGAGGTTATTTTGATTTCTATTCCAAAATTCTTCGTTATTCGGAGGTAACCCTTCCATAAATTCTATTTCAGGGATTTCCCTTTTCAAATCATCAAATTTATTTTGGTAAATTGAATAGCAATAAACTATCAGACCTGGTTTTGGACTATCATGCATGTTCTATATCTTAATAAATTAAAAAACCGACGATGATTTACCACACATGCTAGAGCCTGCGCATAACATCTGAAAGGGCGCTACAAATTTTATTCGACATGGTTAATAAATGTAATTAAAATGACACAAAAAATTCAACACTCGAATATTTTATTGCTCAGTTCGAATTTCATATATTTTGAGTAACATTTTTTCCACCTTTCGAATACGATCTTTAAACCTTAGCACATTGTAAAGGGTGTAATTACGTCTATCTTCGATAGGTATTTCAAACACAGTAACATTTGGTGAAAAATGTACATTCTTTTTAGATCTACTCATCCTGAGTTGTCTCTGATTAGTAACCATATGCAAATGTATTTAAACCCTTAACTACGTGCTTCTTAAATGTATATCCAAATGTCTTTTCCATTTTTTATTTATTATTGTTGCCGTATATTTATCTCTACGTACATTAAAAGGAACGGCTACTTTAATTATTTTTGATTGATTATGAATACTTTCAAATATGGAGTCAAAATTTACAATATTTTCATTTATTCGATTTTGAAGACTTATGCCCTTTACTTTCACGATAGTTTTGTTGTCTGTAGTTTTCAGGGCGTAACTTTAATGAGCATTGCAAACAAATTCTTAAATTGATTCCTCTCCCAGTTCGTTTACCCAACACCCCAAGTTAATACCGGTGGGGGGTATGTAGTCCCCCTCTTTTGTAACAAAGATAACGCTATCAGTATCCGTATAAAGTACACGCTCATTCAACTTTGCAAGTGTTTCATAAAGAGTTAATCTACCATAACATGAAACAAAGCTGGCAACATATGGGTTCCCCTTATAATATGTGGGTTGAAACTCGTCCTTAAAACTATACGTTAACAAACATAGCTCTTCGTTTAGGGGCCTTAAATCTATAAGTTCTTTTGTGTCGTCTACTAAAATGCCAATTAGATCTTTATAATCGTCTATTATGATAGACTTTGGTTTGTTAGTATTTAATCCAAATTTTCCCCATAGTGAGTTCAAACAAATTTTTGAGATTCCCCTCATAGCAGGGTTTTTAGTTACCTCATCCATTTCGATTTTGATTCCTTCAGTCTCATAAATTGAATCTAAATATTCCCTCTTTTCTTCGAAGGTTTTAACTGAGGAGGGAAACCCCGAGTTGGCCTGCTTAATCTTTAAAAATTTATTTACGTAACCACCGAAAAGTCCGTCGCTAACACCTTTTTCATATTTGAAAGTTTCTTTATAATGATGTACTTCTGATATTTTTAAAAGTTTGTAACCCATTTTCATAGCTTTATAAATTTCAGGGGTACACCACACGCCCGAAATTGACCTTCCACCATCGCTATGACTACAAAGTTCAGTATTTTCTTCGATTACACAAGATTCACTTAAAGGAAAATACAATCGCCCATTATGTCTGTAGGGTAATACAAGAATGTACAGACCATATGGGGGTAACAATGTCGCCGACATGATTCCAAAATAAGCGTCTTTCCGATAATCAAAATTGAATTGAATCACCTCAGGGAAATGCTTCGGGTAAATACCATATTTATTTTGACTAGGGTATAAAGACATAATGTCAAAATATAAAATACGTTCATTTTTAATTGGATCTGCTTTATAGTATAACTTTAGGGGTTCGCATCGTCCTCCATAAAGCGCTGATCTTGATAAGATAGGGTCACATACTTCGACTGAATTACAAAATTCCCTAAAATCTGAATTTTCAGCCATCAGTTTATCGTAATCACATTCCCACATAGTAATGATCTCAGCCCTAGGATGAAGCTCTTTAATGTATGACGTTTTAGTTAATTCGAAGTTCTGGCATAGAAGGATTTTTCTTGGAATTATGACTCAATGCAACAATTAACTTTGAAGTCTAATGAGCCTTATATATGCTTTACTATACTTAAACTACCTTTGCACAAAATCTAATATCACCTCCGTCATACATTGTATAGATAGTAGTTATTGGAAAAATAGACCTATAGTTTCACACGGAAAGATCACAGGTAACATTAGGTCGATTGGTAGCGTATTGGCTGCTAAATATGGAATTCGAAAGATCCTGGTTCGATTCCAGTTATCGGTAAGTAACCTTTCAATCGACCTTATGTTACTTTTGGCAAATATTTTTTTCTAATTAACAGTAGGTATTTAAGGGGAAATTTAAAAATTAAGGGCACATACAACATTCAGTTATTAACTTTTAAGCATCTCTTCATATATTTAAAATCAATATGGAATCTCGTTCACCCATGTCTTTGAGATCCATGGCCGTTAGAGCGTTAGTAGTAACAATGGAATTCGTTTTAGCTAATACGGAGCAAACCATTAATGATATTAAGAAAACCGTTCCACTCCAACTTTGGGAGTATCTGAACGGGTATTTTGGAAAGCGGCTATTGGTGAGCGAGGGAACCTGGGCGAAGAAGATCTATATCCCGAAGAAATCCCAAATTGGCTTTGGATCACAGAATCAGAAATTGAATTCGAAGTGGATAATCGCTTGACTTTTGCTCAATTTCAAGCTACGCAAAGGAATAGAGTTACCATCCCTTTCTTTTTATTGGATGGGTATCACCACATAGAATATGACTATTTTTTAAAAACACGGAGAAAAGGTGAAAGGAAATGCCAACGTAGAGTTTGCAGAGACTGTTTTGTCTTTTGTAGCGATATGGACGAACCAAATACGAAATATCTAGCGGTAAAAACTCATACAGTAGTGCCTCGAGACGACATGATGGTAGAAGTAATTTGGGACGTTCAGAAACGTTTCTGTAGTAATTGCATAAAAAAACCTTTATTTAATATGTATAGTGAGGAATTTTGTTCGCATAATACCGTCTGGCATACTATTAGCAATCGTAGATCATTTACATTTAGAGACCAAGAAGAGGTAACTCATACTAAAGTGGCTCGTGTATCTTTTTTACATTAATTTTTTTTTACGGAAATGAATAATAAGTATTCTAAATTGTAATATAATAAACTTAAATTCTCAGTCAGATACATTGTTTTCATTTCTAGAGAAAAGGGTTTTACATCTCGCATTCCTAGCGAAAGGGTTTTACAGCTACCATTTCCAGTTAACAGGATGGTATGACTTGTTTCATAAGAAAAGGGTTGGATTTTCTGCCGTTTGAGACAACTAAATAGATGAAGTTCTACACACATTGCTAATTTAACTGAAGAGGAGGAGGAGTTCGTTTATTTTTCGTTCATTACCCATTTTTGTCATGTATATTGATCTTATTTTAGTGGCTAACACCCTGTCACGTTTATAACTTATAACGATAGTTCACTTATACAATATTTTTCTTGAAGTGCACATTTCAAAAACTAGGCACCCTAAAACTAATTTAAATATAGCAAAAAATGTTACCTTTCAATGTGAATATATGTATTCCTTATTTAAGTTGATGATCACAAAAACAAACGTGGTTTTTACGCGAAAATTACACGCTTGAAACCACTATATCCACACAAATTATATTTTGCACTCGTACTTAAAATCATTTTCATCCAAAACTTTAAACCAAGTTGAAAACAAAAAGCCTTTTTTAAAAAATGTTGACCATTTTTCTATTGTAATTTTAGATAACTTGTAAGACCTCTAAATGACCGTCTTTAACTGATTTATAAGAAACCTCCGATTCCAAGAAGTGCTTGTAACAGTAAAATCACGTGCTATAAACGTTCTAGTACACAATTTGTAATTGGTTAGTTTTTTAAACCTTCTACCCAGATGGTTAAGTCAGCCAATAAGCTTAGCACTTCTTAATACAAACATAGGTCTTTCGATTTATATTTTATATAGCTATCTTGTAATATTCCATAAGAACAGGACGTGACTTTGTAAATATCGCTTTCGTTCTATGCCATTAGAAAATGCTTACGCCGTCGACCCTCAAAAATAATCTAACTTTATCAATAGAAGTTTGTAACAAATAGTCCCATTATAACAATAAAAAACATTTGTATCATTAGAGTAAAACTTAAGGCAAATATGACGTCATTCGTCGAACAGTTATAAAATAGCCGCATTGATTGGTTGAATTAGATATGACGTCATTCGTATTACTTGTTTTGGAGATCACCTAAACTTTGAGGAAAAACTATTATAGGTAGGAACTCAACGTCGAAATCGTCATTTCTTAACCGCTTTAAAATGAACCAAGTTCACAATATTTCGGAGAAAGTAGAAGTTTGGGTTGGTAATGTCACGACCCCAAAGGTATATTTTAGACGTACCGACACTCGTGTACAAATATCATTAAAGAAACACGTTTGGTCTAATATTTGGGAGTTTTCCAACGAAATCGACGCTTTCTTCAAAGGAAATTCGCCGAGGTTTTCCGTCTGGCTACATCCAACTACTACCAATTTAAAGCTAGAATGCTTCGTAAACCGGAAAGGTCATATATTTGACATTAGAAAATACACGAGAGGATGTCGAGAAAAATACAACATTTTGTACGCTACAAGCGGGGGCATTTCCTTTAACCAATCTAGTTGGGATTATTTGAAGAAAATTAAAGCCCTCATAGACTTAGAGCTACACGAAAAAACAAGAGCCGTTGAAACTATGAGAGAAGCGATTCTGAAAAACGTAACGGAAATCTTATTGGAGATGACCCAATGCTGCGACAATACCTCTTGCCAAAACAAAATAGCCCACGATATTATGTGCGAGTCCGAAGAAACTGACTGGAACGAAAGGGTCGAAAAAAACCTAGTGAAAGCTTTAAAAGTAATTAACTACGATAATGTCATTGAAAAGTTTCGCAAAGATTTTGGTACTAATCTTCCTGTTGATGAACCATTTCTTTACAACTACATTGTAAACGATGTAAATGATTTAAAAACTAAACTGATATATATTTGAAGGCATTGAATAAAACGTATTATAGCCAGTTCGTGTTGTTGAATAAATAATCCCTATTACTGATTAGTCACACGCAAGGTATGAAAACAGAAAGGTTAAGGTTTGATGTTACCGAGGGAAAACACCTCTTAATTCTTTAAAAGGACAGTCTCAGGATAAAAAACTAAAGGGATAGTCTCAGTATAAAATCTCAGTAAATAGTAAGAATTTAACAATAGAATTTTTCCTGGAATTGAATAGTACGAAACTAGCGCCGCGCGCGGAGTTAAAATGGGGGAAGGAACTCGCGGCGCGCGCGGGAAACCCCGCGGGGGTGAGGGGGGAAGGAACTCGCGCGCGGGGAACTCGCGAAGATTCACCGCGGCGGCGGCGGCGTGCTCCAGTTCCCACGCTCCAGTTCCCATGACCCACTTCCCACGCACCTACTTTATACCTCTACCGTGGTACGAAATGTAGCCCTATACTACTAATATCCTGGAAAACAAAACGTGATATACTAGTTCAGGAGGGTGGTAGTTTCTTTTCTTTCCTTTTCCCTCTCGTTTCCTCTATTATCGGAGCCATAACAGGAGGTAGTCAGTAAAAAATGCAGTACGCTCAGAAAATGGTCCTTGTCCCTAGCTCTACCTTTAAAAACGATCCGTTCCCACACCCCCAACAACAGGTAGTTTCGGAATTGGACAATGAGATGAATGTTATTTTAGCTCGTAAAGATTTAGACGAAGCTTCAAAATGGCGCTTATACGAACAGACCCTACAAAGATATAATAATTTACATATTATCGCTAGGCAACCTATACCCACGGTCCCCCAACCAACATCCAACTATTATAACTTGGCATGGTTAGACGATATCCCCCTTAAATATATAGGGCATGTACAAAGTATCGTTGATCAGATGTCCACTACCCCTGAAAAGCTTAGGTGGACAGATAGTGGGGAAGTTATAGCTAATGATGCAATAATACTCGGTTCGAATATTAGAGATATAGCTTTAGAATTTGTCAAGCCTTCCTCTAGCAAAGACCCAAAACCTAGAGGTTTTTACGCATTTATAAACCTACTTTCTAGTTTTTCCCCTCTAACCTCGTATACAATACCCCAACAAATTAAAATCAAAAGAACTAGAGCTCCAAAAGTTAGTGTCAAGACAGCAGCTAAAAAACTTAAAACCGAGTCTCCGAAATGGGCAGCGTACGTAAAATCTCCAAAATTTTAGAAGGTATCTACTTTAACCCTTCCCATCCCGCCAGTTTCGGGGGTGCTGAAAAATTATATTTAGCAGTAAAATTTAAGGGGATTAGTAAGAAACAAGTACTAGATTGGTTAAAGGGAAAAGACGCGTACACTTTACATAAGAGAGTTTTTAGAAAGTTTAAAAGAAACAAGGTGGTTTTAACTATAATAGGGGATCAATATCAGGCGGATTTGAACGATATGCCTTCTTTGAGTCAGTACAACGACGGGTACAAATACATATTAACCGTAATAGATTGCATTAGCAGAAGAGCTTGGGCCGTACCTTTAAAATCCAAAAGCGGTGTTGAAACGGTTGAGGCTTTTAAGTCTGTCTTTAGAGAGAGGGTTCCTAGGAAACTACAAATCACGCACTTGGATAAAGGTACTGAATTTAGAAATTCCCAATTACAAGGATACTTGAAGGAGAAAGGGGTTATATTTTTCACAACTGAGAATGACGATATAAAAGCGAGTATAGTGGAAAGATTAAATCAAACTTTAAAGTCACGCATGTACAGGTATTTTACAGAAAAGAATACCAATAGATATATAGATGTTTTAGATGACCTGGTAAATGCTTACAATAACTCGGTGCATACCGCGATAAAAATGACTCCTTTGGAAGTTACTGGCACCAATGTCCTTCAGGTTTTTAAAAATGTTTACGGAAAGTACTTTAGCGAAAAGAAAGTTTACGGGAAAAAATTAAAGGTGGGCGAATACGTCCGAGTAAGTAGGAATAAGATGATTTTTGAAAAAGGGTACGAGCGAACGTACACAATAGAGGTTTTTAAAATAGTGGGAAAAATATACAGACGCCCTCCTGTATTCAAACTAGAAGATTTAAACGGGGAACCAATAAAGGGGGTGTTTTACGGGATGGAACTTCAGTCGGTAGCTAGACGCGAGACGTACAAGATCGAGAAAGTAATTCGTAAGCGGACTAGGAGAGGACAAAAGGAGCTCTTTGTAAAGGGGTTAGGCTATCCCCCTTCTATGAATTCTTGGATTCCGGCTAAAGATGCAGTCTCCCTTTTACCTAACGCTCCCCAGCAACGCTAGCATGAAAATTTATGACAACAACAAGACGTCTTCGTACACTACCAAGTTGCCCAGGCTATAGAGCTGATCGGGGATGACTGGGAGGTTGCTCTAGTAGAAGTTTTGTACCCAATGTCCTTTTTTAACATACCCAGTGAGGAAGGTCACGTGCAGGTGGTCTTGCATGAAAATAAAAAGGTCGGGACGGAAAATCACAGCCTATTGTTAAAGCCGAGGCCTTTATAGTTCCTGGGGGGTTATTACAAATCATTAGAAGCCCTGCTTAAACAAATAGCTTCAGGATTAAGTGGCTTTCAATACGGTTCAAAGTTTAAATTTGATTCGGATCCTCTATCTGATTACATTTCTTTAACTATTCAACCTAACGGTATCTTGGCTCTTTCTCCCACTTTGAAAAGGATATTAGGATTTAAAACCCCAAGAGGCCAAAGTACGTCTTTCTCTTGCCCTTCAGATAAAACCAGCCAATCGTATAGAAGCTCTGTTCCCGCTAATTTAAATTATTATATTCCCGACCAATTGTTTATTTATTCCGATATAGTAGCTAATGAATTTATAGGCGATACGGTAGCCCCGCTACTTCGTATAGTAGGCGTAGACAGCGAAAATCCTCACGGTTCGACTATAACTAAATCATTCAACTCTCCCCATTACGTTAAAGTTGCTAAACGTTACTTTGATACTATAGACATTGATATAAGGAATAGTTTAGGCCAAGCCGCGTCATTCGAGTTTGGAACGTCGACCTGTAAACTACACTTTAGACCATGCCAAAACCCCAAATATTAGAGTCTCGTTGCGAGTATAGGAGGTATTATTTAGATCAGGTAGGGGGTGGAGGGGTGTCAAAAGTATTTGTCGGGACCCCCCCCCATCAAAAAGGTCACAGGATTGGGAGCACCCTGAAAGGGTTATTTAGATGGGCACGCTCCTTATTAATTAGAGGTGCAAAGTATCTGGCACCTAGAGCCATTAGTACGGGACAAAAGATTCTTGGTGACGTAATGCAAGGTCAGAATGTGAAAAGTGCCGCGAAAAAGAGATTGCAGGAAACTTATGAGAACATGACTGCTGCTCAGCAAGGTTCAGGATTAAAGATAAAGAGACGCAAAGTTAAACGCCTATCAGTTTATCACCGTCATTCAAAGCAGACGCCACGCGATATATTTAGCTCCTGAAAAAATCATGTTTTCTCTCCAAGCTCTTAAGAGTGAATTGGACATTTTTGCCCCTGTGCCGATTCAAACTAGTGTCGAACATGCTCAAGGTGTATGGGCCAAACCCTTGGCGGCCATTGGTGATAGCTCTACCCTAGAATACCTCATCTCGGGCAATGGAGATAGCTACATCGATGTAGCCCACACCATGCATTACAACAAAGTCAAAATCACTAACGAAGATGGAAGTGATCTTCCTGATGCCGCCGTGGTAGCTTTCGTTAACAACGCTGGCCATGCATTGTGGAGAACTTGCGATGTTTTCTTGAACAATACCCGAGTTTCTTCAGCCGCTCAAAACTACGCCTTCACTTCTTTTATCGAAACTGTCTCAAATTACGGACCCGCGGCCAAAAAATCTCACCTCATGATGGCCGGATGGGAAAAGGACGAAGCCGGAAAGTTCGACGACTTTTCAAATAAAGGTTTCGTCGCTCGAATGGCTAAAAGTGAAAAAATGGCCGTGATTGAATTTTTTACACCCGTGTTTAGTGACGTGTTTAATATTCCCGAATATCTCTTAAACGGGGTGGACCTTAAAGTCGTGTTTACTCGCAACAAGGACGAGTTTGCCTTAATGTGTGAAGAAACAGCCACTCTCAAAAACTGTAAAGTCAAGATACTAGACGCTGCACTCGCGGTACGTAAAGTTAAACTCAGTCCTAAAATAGTGTTAGCGCATGAAGCAGCGCTTAATAACGGTACTGCCAAATATAATTTTACGCGCATCGAACTTAAAACTAAAACTATCTCTATTGGAAGTAGCACCGAGAGTTTTAACAATATATATCTAGGCCCTCAGCCTAATCGCGTCATTACTGGAATAGTTTCCAACGCGGCGTTCAAGGGCAGTTACACTCTGAATCCGTTTAACTTTAAAACTTGGGATTTAAATTTTTTGTCTCTGTATCTCGATAACGAACAAATACCTTCGAAACCGTTGACTCCTGATTTCGGTAAAAACTTGTATATACAAGCTTATCAAACATTGTTCGCGGGCACGGGTATTCATTATAAAGACGACGGTAACGATATTACTCCCAACGAGTTTGCCAACGGATTAACTCTCTACGCTTTGATCTGACACCGGACCTATCGGCTAGCGAAACAAACCACTGGAACCCCGTTAAGCAAGGACAATTAAGATTGGACATGGGATTCGCTAAACCTTTGCCCGAAGCCGCAGTCTGCATTGTATACGCCGAATTTCAAAGCATGATTCAAATCGATAAAAATAGAAACGCAATTGTAGATTATTAAAATGTCAGCAACCACCACCGTAGACTTAATTCTCGCTTTATCAGATACGCCCAACTTTTTGGGTGTTTTCGCATCAAATAGGTTACCTAAGGTTACGAAATATCCCGCATCGTTAATTATAAATTTAGATCAGCAATATGAAAAGGGGTCTCACTGGGTATCGGCCTTCATAGATGGAGCTCGTGTAGGGTATTATTTCGATAGCTACGGTTTGTTACCATTTCTGCCTAGTATAAGAAGATTTTTATCTTTAAACTGCAGAAAATGGACTTTTGGTAAACGACAACTTCAGAGGTTAGAAAGTAGCGTATGCGGGCAGTATAGCGCCCTCTATCTTATACATAGAAGTAAGAAGAAAAGTACGAAAGCCTTCCTAAAAGCTTTTACCGCAAATCGAAAAATTAACGATATGAAAATTGCTAAACAATTTCAAAATCATATACGGCGACTAAAAAAGTGTAAAAGGAGCTTATTAACAAACCGTGTGGTTGCCTGGTGGTAATGCGTCCAGCTCTGTGTTGTTTCAACAACATTTGAGTTTCCATTCCAGGGTTCGACTTCCTACCAACGGCACTTTATTAGTCCGGTATAGGAAAAAAACCTCTTCAGATATGGCTTAAATCAAGTTTAAGGAGGAGGTTTTTTAAATATTTAACTAATTTATTATTAATTTAAATTAATTATGTATGTTATTATCACGCTAATTAAATGTTTTTTGATTTAAAATCCGATTCATAATAATAATAATAAGCCTAAAATAACTTAGCATAAGCCTATCTTTCAGGATCTACAATACCATAAGCCTAGCATAAGCCTATCCCTACAGGTACCAGCCACGTGACGTCATCAAAAATTAGACGTGACGTCATCAAGAAAACCACCACCAGGTGGCTCAACAATTCAAATTTCCCGCCAACAACATCACGTGACGTCATCAATCCCCCATCTCCTCCCCCCCCTCCAACACCATCACGTGACGTCATCAATTCCCCCACCCCAGGGATGGCTTTATAACCCGGGTTTTACCCCCCCCCCCTTTCAGGGGGGGCAAGAAGGGGGGTAAAACCTGGGTTATAAGGCCGTCCTTACTCTCTTAGGCGTCGAGACATTTACGTGCCAATAATGTTTCCATTATTTCTTCTAAAAATCCGTAATGACCTCTCAATTTGGCAACCCCTGTGCGTCACTGCATGACTATGTTCGCAATCCCCATTAAAGGACACGAAAACTTACTTGTTTTTACAGAACACTCCTAAAATAATAAAAAAACATAACCTAACCTAAGTTGGGAAGTCAAAGAACATAAACAACAATAATTTGGAAAAGGCATATTATTTTGAAAAGTCAATGAAGATAAACAACAATATTTGGAAAAGGCATTATATTTTTGGAAGTCAATGAAGATAAAAACAATATTTAGGAAATGGCAAATTATTTTGGGAAGTCAATTAAGATAAACAACAAAATATTTTGGAAAAGGCACATTATTTTGGGAAGTCAAAGAAGATAAACAACAATATTTAGGAAAAGGCATATTATTCTGGGAAGTCAAAGAAGATAAACAACAATATTTAGGAAAAGGCATATTATTCTGGGAAGTCAAAGAAGATAAACAATAATTTGGAAAAGGCATATTATTTTGGAAAGTCAATGAAGATAAACAACAATATTTTGGAAAAGGCATACTATTTTGGGAAGTCAATGAAGATAAACAACAATATCTTGGAAAAGGCATATTATTTTGGGAAGTCAAAGAAGATAAAAAAAATTTGGAAAAGGCATATTATTTTGCGAAGTCAATGAAGATAAACAACAATATTATGGAAAAGACATACTATTTTGGGAAGTCAATGAAGATAAACAACAATAACTTGGAAAAGGCATATTATTTTGGGAGGTCAATGAAGAAAAACAACAATATTTTGGGAAGTCAAAGAAGATAAAAAAAATTTGGAAAAGGTATATTATTTTGCGAAGTCAATGAAGATAAAAACAATATCTTGGAAAAGGCATATTATTCTTGGAAGTCAATGATGATAAACAACAATATCTTGGAAAAGGCATATAAAGAAGATAAACAATAATTTGGAAAAGGCATATTATTTTGGAAAGTCAATGAAGATAAACAACAATATTTTGGGAAAGGCATATTATTTTGGTAAGTCAATGAAGATAAACAACAACATGGTTGAACTCTGATGTCAGTTGAATAAAAAGAATATAAGCCTAAAAGTACTTGTCATGTTCCTTTATTAAATATCTCAAATCTTTTGCGAAAATTTTACGGCAATGTCGCGGCGCCTAATTGTCTCGGCGGATAAAAGTCTCGGTGCCAAATTGTCGCGGAGCCTAAATGTCTCGGTGCCAAATTGTCGCGGAGCCGAAATGTCCGCGCGCCAAATTGTCGCGGAGCCTAAATGTCGCGGCGCCTAACTGTCCCGGCGCCTAAGTGGCGGTGCCTAAATGACCGGCGCCTAAATGTCGGCGCCCAAATGTCCCGTTCCGCTTCTTCGATGCTTGCTTATTTTAATAGCATTATTTCTATCATTTTGACTAGTTATCACCGAGGGACAGCACGCATTACCAGCATTTGATGGATCAGCTTGACTTGTGCTTCTTTTATTAGGAACTGTTATCTTTTTAGTGCCTTTTTGTTTGGTATTTACTCCTGGTAACGCCTTATGACTAGTTATCACTGAACTAGAGCTGGGTTCATCAATAGTACTTGATGAATCAGTTTCGCTATAGTTAATAGTAAAGCTTCTTTTTGGAACATTTATCTTGTTTAAGATTTTTGGTTTATGTTGTTTAAGATTTTTGGTTTATGTTGTTTAAGATTTTTGGTTTATGTTGTTTAACTATTTTGGGATCTTTTGACTTTTTTTTAATTTTTTAGATTCTCGAGTTGAGAGTGCCAACAAATTGCCTCTTAAACTAACATCTGTTTTTTTTTCTTTTTGCATTTTGCAATAACTACTAAGAAATTCTTGAATTCTGCAATGAACTATTTTTCTTAGCCATATTTCAAAAATTTATCAGAAATTTCTGGACAACAACTCTAATATTTTCAAGCAATATTCCATGTTCATACCTATTAGCTCACTTTTGAGGCTACACACGTGTTCGCTTGTTTTTTTGATTAAATTTACTCCGTAGTAATTGTAATTCTTAGAGTTTGCGTGCTTTCTTGTTTCATCGTTAACTCTTTTAACAAAGGGAAGAAACCCTGGTTTAGGGAAAAGTAGGCCTCCTTCGTCAAGAACCTTTAGCTCTATTGGTAGATTTTTCTCCTTTTCTATCTTCGTCATTTTGAATAGTTGATGTTGTTCGATTATTTGTTTTGTGGAATGATTTTTCTTCTTTCCCTTCACGGAAACTCTTCTGATGCCATCCAAGCCACCACCTCCTACTTTAAACAATCCGCCTAGACTTTCCTCCTTCATCTTGACATTTTCTATATTTGATGTTGAATTATTTTTTGCCCTTTGATCCTTTAGTTGAACATATTCAAGCACTTTGCTAGTAAATAGTGATAAAACTGACAATAATTCAGATTCTAGCTCAGGTGTTATGGTTTTATCTTTTGAGAGCAATTTTTTGAATGTTCCGAAGTAAGCTTCTCTAATTGAGATAGCTATTTCATGATAATCAAACATAAACTTTGCCATAACAAATTTTGTTTGTTTAAGAGGCTCATCAGCATTGCTTCCTTCTTTATCAACATCTTTCTTTTTTCTTAGTCTACATTGCTTTTTAGGCTTAAAATGATCGTCAAAAATTTCTTTTTACAACCTCTTGTAGTTATCAATTAATTCAATAAGAAACTCAGAAAAATGTGGCCCTGTAGCACATTTTAGTTGTTTAATAATAAACATACGATCCTAGCTCGGCTTTTCCTTATCAATTTCAAGCTTAAAAACACTAAAACCCCGTTGAAATCCATTTTTAACTCACCGCTAGGTAAGCCTAGGCTATTATATGCAGACTTCTTTTTAAAGATATATGATTTCCCAGATCTCCTTTCGAGACTTTGCAGCCCTGCCATTGGTTGGAAAATAAAGAGCAAATTTCCTACGAGAGGTGGCACTGGCGTAATGAATTTTGTTAATAATCGTGACGTACGCGGTTCCCATTGTACTATACATTATTATCCGAGACTCCTTTGTCATCTGCTCCTGGTGTGAATCACGACAAAGACGCCCTAAATCCAATATAAAAATAAGGATTATAAATGCTGTGCGAGTACTCGATAAGACTCGAGTACTCGATCGAGTATCGAGCCGAGTACTCGACTCGATACTCGATAAGAGATTTTCTGAGACTCGAAAACGTTTCGAGTATCAAACCAAGGCTCGATAAATACTCGAACCTGCTTTTGGAAGGCTTTTAACTCAGAAAATTGGATGTAGTAGCTATAAAAATCCACTAGAAAGTCAGGTTTATTGGTTAACAGACGCATGTTAGTTCTTATTGGGTAGTTTAGATCATAACGCCAGTGTAATGTAGTAGGGTAGGAGCTCCTAGCTGGTTCAACAGTGGAAGTAAAAGTAATAAAACACAGTTAATAATAGCGTTTTTAATATTTTTATTTTATTAATTTATTTCTTCTTTTTTTTAAAGTTCAGCTTAGTAATTTTCGTTTGGGACTTTGCGTTAAGGATAATAAAGGCTAGTGGCTAAGGTGAGGAATGATATTCCGAAGAAGATATGATGAGGAATTAGTTTGTTAAATTTAAAGGGAAGAAGACTAATACTGTCTGGGAAGTAGTTGTCGATGATCAAAATTACACTAAATGTCTATTATTAGAGCGATAAATTAAACGAAAGTGCGGAAATACTGCAAAACCAATTCCCAATTACTCGATAAATACTTGAAACAAATTTTCCAACTACTCGATACTCGATTCGAGTACTCGAGACTCGGCTCGATACTCGATTATAAGGGAAAATTTCAATACTCGAGACTCGACGCGAAACTAAAAATTCAAGGCTCGCACACCCCTAATTATAATTCGTGTGATAAACTGCCTTATGTCGAAGACCCAAAACAACCTAACTAGATGTATGTGTTTATAACGAGAAAAATCAATAATAAAACTTAATTGATCTTAATGAAACTAACGAAAGGCAGTACGTTAAACTGTTCTCTTTCATTTAAGATGGTTCCCAAACCTATCGAATGAATAGTTTTCGTTGTATCCCTGCTGACTCGGCCCTCACGTTTTATAAAATTTCCATATTATGTCTGGAAAAACATAGTTGCCACAATTTCCAAAATATTGGCCTATTAATTAGCTGCCACGTTTTCCAAAATATTTCTATTATAGTAAGTAGACTGTTCGTGTTAAGAGGCGGGCTTTTCATACTCATTGTATAAATAATCTTCTTACCTTAGGTTAAGTTAGGTTTGGTTAGTTTAAGTTTGGTTTGGTTAGTTTAGTTTACGTTTGGTTTGTATGTGTTAGGTTAAGTTTATTTTGTATTTGTTAGGTTAGGTTTGGTTGTGTTAGGTTAGGTTTGGTTTGGTTTTGTTAGGTTTCGTTGCTTGTGTTGTGTTAGGTTTGGTTTTGTTAGGTTAGGTTGGTTGTGTAGTGTTTGGTTTGGTTAGGTTAGATTAGGTTTGGTAAGTTTTGGTTGGGTTTAAATTTGGCTGGGTTAAATAAATGATGAAGGGGTGATAATTTGTTAACGAGACTTTCGTGTCCAGAGACCAAGTTTTCCCGAGACCAAATTTTCTCGAGACCCAATTGTCCCAAGAACAAATCGGCGAGACTAAAACGGCGTGACCAAATCGCGGATCGTTCAGTTAGGGATGGCACCGTGGTGTGAATTCCAGGACTATTGGGTAGATAATCCTTAGCAATCAACCCCCAATTTTTATTGTCTGAAGCTTCCTAATGATTTAGAAAGATTTGAAAAATTTCAGAAATTTTAACAATTTCCAAAAATTTTACCAAAATTTTGTAAGATTTCAAACAAAGTTGGAAAAATTTCATGATTTCAATAGAAATTTCAAAATTTCCATTAAAGTTTTATGATTTCAACAGGTTTCGAAAATTTCCAGAAATTTCAACCAAGATTTGATAAAATTTCCAGAAATTTCAACCAAGATTCCATGAAAATCTTTTTTTTTGCGCTCTCTGAGCAATCTTTTTCTTTTTTCATACAATGAAAAGCAACATTTAATTTCAACCAGGTGGATTTTTTCGTCTATTAGTATGACACTTTCTGGGCTAGCCCCAAGAAAGGGAAATTTTGGATTTACTAGCAACCCAACTGCAGCATGATCATCTACGTTCATTCTAGAAACAAACAGAGCAAATGCTGCATCTTCATGGTTGATACCATGGCGGACTAGGGGAGTAGTGAAAAACTTTTTTGCACTAATGTATTTACACGATCAGTTTCTTTATCAGGTTACAAAATGTTCCAAAACGTGAAGTTGTTACCCTTATTACTTTTTGTTTAAACCAGAAGGAGTTTTTACCCTGAAGTCTTGTTCTTTTCGCTCTAATATTTTTGATTCAGCTAAATTTGGGCTAATTATTTTCAAAACATTAATTTCTTCAGAAGTTAAATTTAAATTTTCCAAAGGCAAACAATAATCCAATGTATTATTTCCAGAGTTCGAAGTATAATTTGGTACTAAACTGGCATGAGGTTCTCGATAAAACTGGTATGAAACCAATGCTTTCTATTGTATTGATAACTGGCAAGTAATAATTTTTTTAAAAATAAATAGAGTAGCTTCTAAATTGGTTCTTTGGACACTGCTTTTGCCCAATCAGGCATTGGATCAAAGTTTTTAACTATACAATTAAGCTCCGCTTTTTCTGGCTTTTTGAAGTCGTGCTTAACAAATTTTATGTCATTAAACAGTAACAGTTCATCGGATTGAAGTCGCTTGGCATGCTACATTTGCAGCCTGGATGTGCAAGAGCCTTTCAATACGGTCTCAGCTCCTAAACAAGCCAGGTCGATGAGTACATAAAAAGTGGCAGATGTGTGTACTGTCAGACCACAGCCGACTCGATCACTCTTGGTGCACGGCAACACTGCACTGGCTACTGACTAGTACTAATACCTGACACTACGACTAGGAGTAAAGATAATTAGAAATTAAGATTAAGACTCCTTGCAATGAGACGAAAACCTTCAATTAATAAACTGGTCCCCTTTCAATATTTATCAAAGTTTAGAAATAGTAAACAAGTCCTTGGGGCTTGTGATCCTCCGTTTTTGAATGTAAAAACTAGTACGAGTAATTAATGAAGTGGTTTTGGTCTTGTAAACCTGTCTTATTTCCATGGCTGGTTTTGATGTTGACGGAGGACGATGGAGGAACCTAAGTGTTGTTAGTTCAAAACTGTCACCAGATGGCACATCATTAATGTAGGCTTTTAAAATGAATATAAAAGCCATACTTGACGATGGATTGCTATTTGAAATTGTGGGGTATGAAAAGAATGTAAAGTATGTCTCAAAAATTACCAGTGATGAAATATAGGTGTTTTAGAAATCTCTGTGTAACACTTAGAAACATAACAGGAGAGAAGCTACAAGTTTTTAATTGAAGGCAATATAAATTCATCAGCCTTAATTAGTAAAGCGAATTTTAAAGTAAAAGGTGTTTGTAAATTGTACTATTGAAGTAAAATCTTTTTGCATCTGGCCTAAATTATGTGTGAATGTTAGGAAAAATGATAACCACACGGTTTTTACCGTTCTCAAAATATCAAGTCCCACAATACTGCGTGCTAATTGTGGATGCGCTTTGCGGATTAAAGGAACTTGTAACTAATCAATCTCTCTTCTAAAGCTGTTATGTGTTTTGAGAATCAAAGTTTTCAGTATTCCACCAAACAAGCTCTCATATACAGGCTTGCCACAGCAGTGGATCCACCCTAGGGGCAAGAAAACGGTCCCCTCTCTGTTATTGATATTAATACGCAAGCTCCTAACGAAGGTGGAAACAAAAAACAATTTTTTCGAGATGTACAAAGTAAGTGCGAAAAAAAGATTTATGGTGGAATTCATAAACGTCGAGCGCAACTCAATTTAGTAAATATTCTGTATAACTTAATTGAGAATCCTTAAATTCCTAACTTTCACCTAGTGTAATATTTTTTAAAAAAACGTACTGAAAAAAAAGCTCAACTGCTGAAGAAATTTGTGATATTATAACTATATTGTTAACTTTTTTCTTAATGTCGTCAAAGATGGCTAAATAAAATTGTTAAAAATAATTTGGGATCATGCAATTTAATAATTTTAAATTGGAACCAGTAGTAAGATAAATTGCACAGGGGTAACTGATCTTGGGGACCAGTTTGAATATTGTTGATGTCGCGGTCACTGGTCCCGGGGACTAGTTGAAAAAAAACCTTATCTTCATGGCTCTCTTAAAAAATATATATTCTAGCCTCTATAAGTTTGTTTTACATCAAGAACTTTCTGTAATGGTCATGAATGTAGCAAGTGTCACTAGCATCTTATGTGAAGAATAAAAGCGCTGCAAAAAGGTACAATCTTCTTAAAAATTAAACCTTTAGAACAAAAACTATCCAACAATCAAATTGCTGTTATTTTAATTTATTCCCTGTCCAGTTGTTCTACAGAACTTGCGATTTCCACTCTCCTTCTTTGCTCTTAGCAGTTTGGCCAAATTGCAATGAGCTAATGAGAACAGATTACAAAATACCGAGAAGACTGTGCATTTTAACATATTAGAAATAACCTAAAATGCTTTTCATAGCTGACTGACCTGGCATGTTTCGGAGCTGAGACCGTATTGAAATGCTCTTGCAAATTCAGGTTGCAAATGTGGCATGCCAAGCGACCCCAATCCGATGAACCGTTACTATCTAATGACGTAAAATTCGTTAAGCACGGAGCTTGGTTGTACAGTTAAAAACTTTGATCCAATGCCTGATTGGGCAAAAGCAGTGCCCAAAGAACAATTTTAGCAGCTATTCTGTTTTTTTTAAAAATTTATAACTTGCCTGTTATCGATATAATAGAAAGCAATGGTTGCATACCAGTTTTACCAAGAACTACTTGCCAGTTTAGTACCAAATTATACTTGGGACTCTGGAACGGTATTGAAAATACATTGGAATATTGCTTGCATTTGGAATATTTAAATTTCACTCCTGAAGAAATTAATGTTCTGAAAATTATGAGCGTAAATATAGCTGAATCCAAAATAACAGGGCAAAAAACAAGACTTCGGAGCAAAAACTCCTTCTGGTTTAAACAAAGAGCAATCGGGCTAACATCTTCAAATTTTGGAACATTTTGTAAACTGTAAAAAGAAACTGATCGTGTAAATACATTAGTGCAAAAGAGGAAGTTTTTCACTACTCCCCCAGTCTGCCATGGTATCAACCATGAAGATGCAGCATTTGCTTATTTCTCAAATAAAGGAAATGGTCATGCTGCTATTAAATCCAAAAATTCCCTTTCTTGGGGCTAGCCCAGACAGTGTCATACTAATAGAGGAAAAAATCCACCTTGTTGAAATAAATGTTCCTTTTCATTGTACCAAAAAAGAAAACGATTGCTAAGAGAGCCCAAGAAAAGGATTTTTACCTGACTTTCGATGAGTCAAGTAACATGTAGGAGTTGAAATAAAATCACGATTTTTTTATCAAACTCAACGACAACTGCTAGTATCCAATGTTGACGAGTGTTTTTGTTGTACTTGTCCCACCGTCGGATTTAGAATTATCAATTGTAAAGCGAAATGATAACTTCATTAATTCGATTATGTACCCAAAATTTTGCACTACATGTTCTGTTTCCCTAGGCTACTGAGAAGCTAGTTCTGACCTAGTAAAGACTCAGGTTGTAGTTAAATAAAATTCATGTTTATTAATTCACAATACAATCAACTCTTATAGATGTGTATTAATTTAGTCGAGAAGAAACCTCGTATAGATTATACGATAGGTCAAAGTGCACGTATATAAGATTGATCTTGACGGTGTTTTTTTTAGCATAGTTTTTGAATAAAAATACTAGAACTGATTTTTTACTATCAATACACTACATATTATGACTTTCTGTTGCCATATTTTGCTTAAGAATTAGCTTCCGGAAACAAAAGATTGCAAAGTAAAACAGTTTCGACAACTTAATATAAAAGAACTATTTCTCAATTTTGATTTGTGATTTTATTTTATTCTCGGATTAGAGGACCACAGATATTTGACAAATGACAGCAAATTGTAAATATTTTATCCAAAACAGGTGACAACGTGATTGTAACAACATTTTGCAAAATTTAAACTCCTTCACTTTTCGAATGACTCGTTCAGTGTGAATTTTCTTTCCAGTAACTTCTACTTGTATCTACTTCGTTCTCTGTGAACTGGTCTTGATGTCCTAAATAATCTGATATTACGAAATTGATTTTCCGATTCCCTCCCAATGGACCGAAATCCCATTCAACCGAAAGCAAAGAAGTGAGGTCCCATTGGACCGAAATCCCGCACCTTGGCCGGTTTACGCAAAGTGGAGATAGCCATGAATGGCTGCACTTAACGTTAGTGTACACTGCCTAGTTATCTCCGATAAAACGAAGTAGCGATGAGTTAACCGTGGAAACGGTTTTAAAGGCCTATGTAAATTAAAGGGAAAGCTAAAATAAGCCGTAAACCGTAACATTTTCTTTAATGTTACTTTAAAATGATTTTTAAAACGAGAGATTTATATTTAAATCAAGGTGAATATACATATTATGCTATATTGTTGATTCTAAAATTTTTTTATTTCATTTTTTGCTTGTAATACAAGTTTACAGCGACAGAATCGAGGAAGAGACGTCCTCCTAACCAAACCAAACCTAATACAACAGTAATGTTTTTGAAGAGGCATATTATTTGAGAAGTCAATGAAGCGAAACATCAATATTTTGGAAAAGGCGTAACATTGTTAAATGATTTAGAAAATATTACTAAACTAACTTAACCAAACCTAACCTAACATAACAGTAACGTTTTGTGTGAGGCATATTATTGGAGAAGTCAATGAAGCTAAACATCAATATTTTGGAAAAGGCGTAACATTGTTAAATTATTTATAAAATATTACTAACCTAACTTAACCAAACCTAACCTAACATAACAGTAATGTTTTGGAAAAGGCATATTATTTGAGAAGTCAATTAAGCTAAACATCAATATTCTAGAGGGCCGGTAGGCCCTTCTAGATAAGATCCCACACCCTCCCGTAATGTTAAATGAAAATTCACAGATTTTCGCCGATTTTCCCATAGGAATAACATGGGGTTTTTGGTGCTCCTGCACATCGAATCATTTAAAAACTAAAGCGAAGTCACGTTTCGGAATACTTTCAAATTAACAAGTAACTATTCAAGGTGTGCCTTTTTCAAGTTTCATCAAAATTAATTAAGTCTAAGTATGTTAATTTAATTAAAAATGTAAGCACCTTAAAAGATTATGCTACAGCAGACGACGCTAATTGTTCATTACTCTACAGTAGACGACGCTAATTTGCCATTTTAACGCCTTGAAACTTTAACTTGATATTTTTCAGTAAATATAACACTATATTTATTAAAACTTTCTCTGGCGGGTCTAATGTTCGTTTAATTATGTGTCTCGGTTGAAATTCTATGCTTAAGATACCTTTTTAATTTATATTTTAGATGTTAGTTTCGACCAAGGCTTAAGTTGCCTTACATAGGCCATGGATTTATAATAGAAGCTTACGGTTCATGGATATTTCACTGTAGCCTTCAGTAAGGCATTTTATTTTAAACACATTTATTCCAACAAAAACATCTCTGTAAAAATATGCCAAGTTGTTTGGCCGTAAAAAGAAGTGAGATCTAAAATACGGCCAAGTTATTATCTCCAGGTGAACCAACATTTTATTCGACTTAAAACTTCTCAAGAATATTTTTCTGACTTGGCCATTAGCATTTCAAAGATTCGTTTAATTCCAGATATGGATCGAAATTAAAATATTAAATCAAATTGTTTAAATATTCTTGAATAGCCTTTGTGGTTAAACTTGTAACTTCCGTTCTTAACCTTCACTGGCGCAAAGAAGAAGGATGCAAGTTTGGAATGCTAATGGCCAAGTCAGAAAAACATTCTTGAGAAGTTTTAAGTCGAATAAAATGTTGGTTCACCTGGAGATTATATAAAAACGTCTTGGTTTGGACCAAGGCCGAAAAAACAAACGATATGTGTAAGGTTTATCAATTGACTGAAGTTTCAGATATTGAAATTTTTTTCTAGTTATTTTTATCCACTCATTCCTTAATCAATATTTAATTCAATCAACTGATTTTACTGTTAATCGATCTAGTCCCTCTAAATTAATTGAAAAAATTACTTATCTACGCTTTTTCAAGAACAATTACATTTTCCGAAAACATTTTATCATGAAATTAATTGTTCTTGAAAAAGCGTAGATATGTAATTTTTTCAATTAATTTAGAGGGACTAGATCGATTAACAGTAAAATCAGTTGATTGAATTAAATATTGATTAAGGATTGAGTGGATAAAAATAACTTGAAAAAAATTTCAATATCTGAAACTTCAGTCAATTGATAAACCTTACACATATCGTTTGTTTTTTCGGCCTTGGTCCAAACCAAGACGTTTTTATATAATATCTGTCACTTCAGTCTTAATGTAATTAAATTTTGAATAATTATGTTTGCTATGTATCTACCTGGGCTCGAACCTGGGACTTTCCGTGTGTGAAGCGGACGTGACAACCACTACACCATAGCTACGTGGTAATACTGAGTTTTCCAAGAGATCTAGCTAATTCAAGCGCCCAATCACGATGGTCAAAACATGTATCTACCAGAGCTTCAACCTGGGACCTTCCGCGTGTGAAGCGGACGTGATAACCACTGCACCTTAGATACGTGGTAGCACTGACTTTTCCAAGAGATCTAGCTAATTATTATGTCCAATCACGATGGTCAATACATGTATCTACCAGGGCTCGAACCTGGGACCTTCTGCGTGTGAAGCGGACGTGATAACCACCACACTACAGATACGTAATAATACTGAGTTTTCCAAGAGATCTAGCTAATTATTATGTCCAATCACGATGGTCAAAGCCGTACTTCTGTAATTAACTAAAATTAACATACTTAGACTTAATTGTTTTGATCAAACTGGCTGATAGCACACCCTGAATACTTAATTGTTAATTTAAGATAATTCCGAAAAGTATCTTCGCTGTTGTTTTTAAGTTATCGGTGGGGAAAAATCACGAAAAACCCATGTTAATCTCCATAGGAAATTAGCAAAAGCGGGTGAATATTACTTTAACGTTAGAAAACGGTATCAAGTCATATCTACAAGGGCCTACCGACCCTGTAGAATAATAACTTGGCCGTATTTTAGATCTCACTTCTTTTTACGGCCAAACAACTTGGCATATTTTTACAGAGATGTTTTTGTTGGGATTTCACTCCTTTTTGTACGTGCATGTTTTTGTAGATTTATAGAAGTAGGATTATGAAGTGAAATAAACATTTGTACTTTTAGATTTTTATTTGTTCTTTCCAAGAGTTTTACTTGTCTTTGCCTTTTTCAACTTTTTTGTATTCAACTTTCTTTTTTTTTCTCAGGCTGTGATAATTGTTGACCGTATTTCTATTCGAAGAACACAATATTGTGGCAAGTAACACTTTTAATCAACAGAATAGATTTAAGAAAAACTAAATGAATCAAAACACGCTTAGAACCATTTCAGACGAAATGAAAACGAAATGAGTAAAACATTTAATTACTAAAACATTATGTAAAAAACATAAATTTTGCAATAATACGAAAGAATCATATTAGTAAAAAATATTAATATTAAAAGACGAAAAAAATAAATTATAATGTCCTATTACGAGGGTATATAAATTATAAAACCCCCATTTCAGGGGCTAACAGGGGAAATTCCCGCTTTTGGGACTTTTTTCTTTCTTCTGTATGCTAAATCCTACTTGTATGTCAAATTTTATCATTTTCGCAACACCGGAAGTGCCCTAGAGGTTTAGATGATGAATCTAATTCTAAACCCCCATTTCAGGGGCTAAAAGGGGAAAACTCCCGCTTTTGGGACTTTTTCCTTTCTTTGTATGCTAAGTCCTACTTGTATGTCAAATTTTATCATTCCCGCAACACCGGAAGTGCCCTAGAGGTTTGGATGATGAATCTAATTCTAAACCCCCATTTCAGGGGCTAAAAGGGGAAAACTCCCGCTTTTGAGACTTTTCCCTTTGCTTGTATGCTTAGTGGTACAAGTATGCCAAATTTCATAATTCTAGCACCACCGGAAATGCCCTAGAGGTTTTGATGATGTGTCAGTCAGTCAGTCAGTCAGTCAGTCTCATAATGTGTCATTTTCACATAGGATTATCACAGAAACCAAATGAGTTAGAAAGCTGGAAGTTGGAGGACTTCCTATGATTAACACTGTGCCCTTGAGGTGCAAATATGAGTGGTGTACTATTCCCCAGTACCGAGTTACGAGGGGGTGAAAATGAGGCTGAAATGTTTCGGGTAAAGGATTGCTGGTAGTGCACGACAACTTGGCGGGTGCACTGCCGTGCACCCAGATGTCATAAAAATTCGCGCGGGTGAGGACTGGGGGGGGCTGATGACGTAGAAATTGAGGCAATTGTTTTATTTTCGCGCGAGCTATTAAAAATTACTACTCGATCACGTGAAAAACTTCAACCCCCCTCTGAATTTGCCTCAAATTCTACGTCACAAACGCGCGTGCCAGGCTGGTACTATTTCAGACGAGGAATAAATGTTGTGCGCGTTTTAAGGTGAATGAAATATCAAGGAAGCGTAAGCTTCTATTATAAATCCATGCTTAGGCAGACTATTGAGTGAGTCCATGCAATGGGTGATTGTAAAAGCTTGAAGGGTAGATGGATCAGTGTTGGAAATAAGGATTTTTTTAAAACAGGACCTGTGGCCTAGGTATTTTAATTAAAATAACTGGCCACGGTGCCACTCACTGTAAACGTACAAGGGCAGTGAACGCAATGTCATGGATAATTGGAATCGTAAAGTGGACTGTAAAAGATACGGCTTTGATAGTTTAAAAATCGTGGCAGGATGTTGGTTTTGAAGTTGACTATAAAGCTCGGGTTCTAAAACGAATTGCGAGCCGTATCTTATAAGAATTAGTAGAAGTGTACAACCATTTTTAACCTCGTCCTAGAAGTGAAAAAATTTCACATTTCAGGCAAAAAATTGTTTTATAATAGATTAATACAAATGCAGACTGAAGGAACAGATATTATATAAAAAAGGACTTGTTTGCCCAAGCCTAAAAAACAAAAGGATAAGTGTTTTTTCCAGTTGATTGAAGCTCGGATATTTTATTTTTCTATATAATTTTAAAGACAATCCGTATTTTACTACTCTTTAGAATTTAATTCAATCTCCAGATTTTACTGGTAATGGATTTATTTCCTATAAATTATTTGAAAAAAAAAAATTACTTATCTCAGATTTTTCAACAACAATTCCATTTTCGTAAAATTTTATCATGAAAAATCGGAGAAAAGTAATTTTTTATTTCAATTAATTTATGGGAAATAAATCCATTACCAGTAAAATCAGGAGATTGAATTAAATTCTAAAGAGTAGTAAAATACGGATTGTCTTTAAAATTATATAGAAAAATAAAATATCCGAGCTTCAGTCAACTGGAAAAAACACTTATCGTTTTGTTTTTTAGGCTTGGGCAAACCAAGTCCTTTTTTATATAATTTTGGAAAAGGCGTAGCATTGTTAAATTATTTATAAAATATTACTAACCTAACCTGTCCTAAATCAACGTCACCCCGTTGCATTCGAATCGATGGGATCTCCTTATCTTACGCAAATCTCAGTGGTTCAAAAACCCGCCGTTTCGCTAGTTTCTTATCTAGTTTGGCGTATTTCGGTTGAATAGGATTTCGGTTCATTGGGAATTCGGTCCATTGGGACTGGATACCGATTTTCCGAGGTTCTAAATCTGTTTTATATCAAAGCCCATATCAGCCGTCATAAGATCGCCTTCAATAAGATGGACGATTACCCCACAATGCCAGGCACGTAGGAACGTTTTGAATTTAGAGGGGTACAGTCTAAATATGGATTTTGGCGCCCCCTCCCCGAAGGTAAGGAAAGTTTCAAAAAAACCATTGAACAAGGTTGAAACGTATATTAATTACATTGAAATATAAATGGTGAATAATCACGATTTTCCAAAAACCGTTGTACGATAGGTGTTGGTTGTGGAAAATTCTCTGCACAACAAATTTTTGTCCATCTTATCAATCCTTTCTGGATATGAGTAGAATATGATTTAGTGTTTTTGAGTTATTGTTGCCAGTAGGTAGGTTTTTAAAAGCTTCAACATGGAGAAACTTCTTTCTGCTGAAGCGGAAGTGGCAGGCACAATGAGAACCAGACGAACCAAGCTGCAACCTTCCGGGAAATTACTTTAGGTTTCGTCGTGCAACTTGCTTAGCTCAAGAACTACATTCTTCAAGGTTGTTGCTAACCACTTCACCACTCCACCTTGACGTAAGATGAGGGAAGCGACGTTCCAAAGAGTTCCAAAAAACTTGTGAATGGTACTCTCCTGACGCGTAACGTCGGCCTATATGGAGCCCTCATTAGGCGTTTACCCCCACCCCATTTGTTGCCCCTCTTTTCTATCTATCTCTTTCCTCTAGGTTGTGCCGTGCTTGAGAGTGGGGAGGGAGGCATAACCATTGTCATGCCCCACTGGTGGTGGCGGGAGATCTGGTTGATTATTACTATTTGCCAAATGTGTATCATGCCTGAGGGGGTGGGGTTGGGAGGAATTGATAACGTCACGTGTCACGTGATGTTGTTGGCGGGAAATTTGAATTAATTTTTAGTGTATAGGTATGACGTCATGTGACTTGGTGAAGGCATTCAGTGTCCATAGTGTTATTATGAGGTGTAGCTTTAGGATAATGTGTACGTTTAGGGTATGATTTAGTGGTAATTCTCTAGGTTCTGTGGGCGCTTTCTGCACCTACCCTTCTAATATTGCTATACTGTATATGATTTAGAGGTTTCTCCATGTACAGACTGTTAAAAAAGTCTTTGCGCGTTGCGTTTTTCGCACATATTTTACTATATTTCAAAAACTATTCAAGCTAGCGCTCTGGAATAAAGTGCGTTATAAAAGTTTTGCATTCCTCTTTCATATTTTACCCGTTCCAAAGTTGTCCTTTGCATACTTATACCGGAAACCGGAAATGTCAAAATTATCAACTTTGAAAATATTGGATTCTCGAGGATATAAATGCGATTTTCGGATTCCTTGGGGTCGATTCATATTTGAAAAGTTTTAACCAAATTCAATTCGGATGAATAGGTCACGAGTAATCAGCCTTTATTCAAAATCTGGCAACTTCGATTTAAATGGCGATAATTCATAATCGAGTATCGAATCTTTGTCGTAATAATGCTTGTTAGATGTTATGACACTTTATGCATATATATATGATTGGTGTTGTGGCGCAATACTTTGAAACAAATCAGACGTTCATTAAAGGGATGGTGAAGTGGAAAATAAAGTAATTTTTTATTGATTCTTCTATAATCTGCATCGTGAAACCTCCAGGAAATAACACCGAACGATTTTTAAACGACAATTAGTTTGAAATTTCATGGATAATTTTAAATAGGGATCTCCGACCAATCGCGTAGCGCCCCGCCTTTTTATCAACAATTTTCTCTTGGCACGCTCCGTGTTGAATCAATTTATCGCGAGATTTGGAAACGATGTGACAATTGTGGCGCGAGACATGGAGTGTGCCACGAGAATTTTGTTAACAAAAAGGCACAGCGTTACGGGATTGGTCGGAGTTAATTTTTTGAAATTATTCTTAAAATCGTAACCTAATTTGAATATTAAAATCAATGGGAGGTATTTCCTGAATTTTTCATTATGCATACTGGTCTCATGATTAGTAGAAGAATCAATAAAAAAATCACTTTATTTTCCACTTCCCACTCCTTTTAAGAGAAAACTCGCGTCTTTTGAAGCGCAGAAGCGGTTTGAAAATATTGTTATTTGGGCCATGAGCCCGTGATATCATAGTATTTAGAACTCGTATTAATTACGTCTAGGTCTTAAGCCCGATTCATTGCAGCCTAGAGAAAATCTCATTCATGATGGCATATGCGCTTCACGAGATCCCTTCAAATTGACATATTCGACTATTCCATATATGAAACAACTTCAGAGGAGAGGGCTTCTATGCTAGGAATGTTCGCTACGCGATTGAGCTTCGCTAAACGGAGCCTGAGGTTGACTATAGCCTCCCGCGTTTAGCGCAAATGTGAGGCCAGGTATAGATTTAATTTTAGAAGTGGGAATAGAGATTAGAGTAATCTAGGAGCGCGTCAAATTCCCGGACCCCCTTCCACGGAAAGGAGGGGAATGAAAGAAGAGGCGTGTCAAAGCGACAAAGGTAAAAAGGAATAACGTATTTTTTGCCGATCCCGTCAGTAACGTCAGCAAAACGTAGTTTAATTGAGCAATACGAAAATTTAAACTTTTCATCACGCGTTAGAGGGAGGGCTCTATACTGGGCAATGAGTCGGACTGAATTAAACACTAACCGTTCTCGAATCCTGCTTCTAAAATTAAATCTATCTCTATTGAGGCTTAATAATAAAGCCGACCACAACCAAAGCATGGGCAAAGGCGTATTTCACAACTGACGTTCAAAGCTACCGATGGAAAAACCTAAAAATTAAATGAAAAAAAAATGAATGCCGGTAACAATTATCACAACTGAAAATAACAGCTTACAGCTAAAACGAACCCGAACGGTAAACACTTGAAGTTGGTCTCTGCGCTGCTGGTCTGCTACTCCTTTCGTTTATTTTCTATGGCAAAAATACTAACTTTGGGAGGTATTGGGATATTAGGCCATTTTGTGTTTTAAGACTTTTATTGTGTAGGAAAGATAACTAGCCTTTTAAAAGAAATTTTGGATAACTATTAATATCATTATTGATAACTAGTTGAAAAATATTTAAAAAATTTGGACGAAAATTTTCAAATAACAAGACTTCCTTCGAGTTTCAAATTGAAGAATGCTCGTGTGGTTTATTGAACTATTTTATACAAACAAGACAGTCACTTTCAGCTTGAATTGTTGCTTGATATTTTATTGGACATCCCCTAGCCCTCGCCTAGCCCTTAAAGGGAGGATGAAGAGGACAATAAATTGATTTTTTTAGCGATTCTTCTTCTAATTATAAGACCATTTTGCATAGTGAAACATCCAGGAAATACCGTCTGCGTTCTTGAACTATCTATTACAAACAAGACTGTTATTTTCAGTTTCAATTTAAGCTTAATATTTGACTTAACCTCCCTCAGCCCTTAAACACATTTTTAATCTTTTATTACATGACAGACATAAACGCTAAATCGGGTTCAAGTCGGGCCAATCCAAAGCGTTAATTCCATCGTTCTCCAGAAATCTTGCAACGAGTCGGGACGTATTGGTTGTGCAATTGTCCTGTTGAGCCTGAAACCATACACTAAAACAATGTTTTAAGTTAGTCAAGAATAACTATCAGGTTATTAATATTAATACCGGTCACGACGTGGGCTGGTTACTCATACGGAGAAAAAAATACCAGCGAACAGGGCGCATCTCTATTTTTAATATTACAATGCTTTACCTCCTAATTTCATTAGAGTTTATGTCTGTGTTTTAGAATACGATTAAGAATGTGTTTAATGGGATGGTGAAATTAAAAATCTAATAATTTTTTATCGATTCTTCTACTAATTATAAGACCATTCTGCATAGTGAAACATCCAGAAAATATCTCCGAATGGTTTTGAAATTCCAATTAGGTTCAGATTTTACGGAAAATTTGAAATAATGACCTTCCGACCCATCGCGTAACGCCCTGCCTTTCTATTGACAAAATTCTCGTGGCACGCTCCATGCCGAATGAAATTTATCGCGAGATTTAATAAAAGTTGCTTGCGATGTGACTATCGTGGCGCGAGATATAGAGCGTGCAACGGAAATTATGTTAACAGGAAGGCAGGGCGTTAAGCTATTAGTCAGTGGTGCTTATTTGAAATTATCTTTAAAATCTGAACCTAATTTGAATTTTAAAATCATTCGGACACTGTATTTCTTGGATGTTTCACTGTGCATATAATGGTCTCATAATAAGAAAAATCGATCAAAAAATCATTTTATTTTCCTCTTCATCCTTCCTTTAACGACTAGGGGATGTCCAATAAAAGCAACAATTAAAACTGAAAGTGACTTTTGTAAAAAAATAGTTTAATAAAGCACACGAACATTCTTCAATTTGAAAGTCTTGTTATTTAAAAATTTTCGTCCAAATTTTATAAATAAATTTCAACTTTTAACTAAATATTAAAATTTATTCTTCAGCCCGATTCATTGCAGCCTAGTGAAAATCTCATTCATGATGGCATATGCGCTTCACGAGATCCCTTCAAATTGACATAATCGACTATTCCATATAAGAAACAACTTCAGAGGAGATGGCTTCTATGCTAGGAACGTTCGCTGAGCGATTGAGCTTCGCTAAACGGAGCCGGGGGTTGCCCATAGCCTTCCGCGTTTAGCGCAAATGTGAGGCCATTGAAAGATTTTTTTATTTTAGAAGCTGAAATAGGGAACAGAGTAATCTGGGCGCGCGTCAAAGTCCCGGACCCCCTTCCTCGGGACGGTGGGATATGAATGAAGAGGCTGGTCATAGCGACAAAGGTAAAAGGGAATTACGTATTTTTTGCCGTCCCAGTAAGCAACGTCATAAAAATCTAGTTTAAGTGAGCCAGTCTGAAATTTTAAACTTTTCATTACGTGTTGGAGGGAGGGGCTCTATATTGGGCTATGAGTCGGACTGAATTAAACGCTAACCGTTCTCTATTCCTACCTCTAAAATTAAATCTATCTCTGTTGAGGCCTAATAATAAAGCCGACCGCAACCAAAGCATGGGCAAAGGCGTATTTCACAACTGACGTTCAAATGGAAAAGCCTAAAAATTAAATGAAAAAAAAAATGAATGCCGGTAGCAATGATCACAACTGAAAATAACAGCTAACAGCTAAAACGAACCCGAACGGTAAACACTTGAAGTTGGTCTCTCTGCGCTGCTGGTCTGTTACTCCTTTCGTTTATTTTCTATGGCTAAACAACTAACTTTGGGAGATATTGGGATATTAGGCCATTTGTGTTTTAACTTTTTAAGACTTTTATTGTGTAGGAAAGAAAAACTACCCTGTTTAAAGAAACTTTGGATAAATTTTAATATTTAGTTAAAAGTTGAAATTTATTTATAAAATTTGGACGAAAATTTTTAAATAACAAGACTTTCAAATTGAAGAATGTTCGTGTGCTTTATTAAACTATTTTTTTACAAAAGTCACTTTCAGTTTTAATTGTTGCTTTTATTGGACATCCCCTAGTCGTTAAAGGAAGGATGAAGAGGAAAAATAAAATGATTTTTTGATCGATTTTTCTTATTATGAGACCATTATATGCACAGTGAAACATCCAAGAAATACAGTGTCCGAATGATTTTAAAATTCAAATTAGGTTCAGATTTTAAAGATAATTTCAAATAAGCACCACTGACTAATAGCTTAACGCCCTGCCTTCCTGTTAACATAATTTCCGTTGCACGCTCTATATCTCGCGCCACGATAGTCACATCGCAAGCAACTTTTATTAAATCTCGCGATAAATTTCATTCGGCATGGAGCGTGCCACGAGAATTTTGTCAATAGAAGGCAGGGCGTTACGCGATGGGTCGGAAGGTCATTATTTCAAATTTTCCGTAAAATCTGAACCTAATTGGAATTTCAAAACCATTCGGAGATATTTTCTGGATGTTTCACTATGCAGAATGGTCTTATAATTAGTAGAAGAATCGATAAAAAATTATTAGATTTTTAATTTCACCATCCCATTAAACACATTCTTAATCGTATTCTAAAACACAGACATAAACTCTAATGAAATTAGGAGGTAAAGCATTGTAATATTAAAAATAGAGATGCGCCCTGTTCGCTGGTATTTTTTTCTCCGTATGAGTAACCAGCCCACGTCGTGACCGGTATTAATATTAATAACCTGATAGTTATTCTTGACTAACTTAAAACATTGTTTTAGTGTATGGTTTCAGGCTCAACAGGACAATTGCACAACCATACGTCCCGACTCGTTGCAAGATTTCTGGAGAACGATGGAATTAACGCTTTGGATTGGCCCGACTTGAACCCGATTTAGCGTTTATGTCTGTCATGTAATAAAAGATTAAAAATGTGTTTAAGGGCTGAGGGAGGTTAAGTCAAATATTAAGCTTAAATTGAAACTGAAAATAACAGTCTTGTTTGTAATAGATAGTTCAAGAACGCAGACGGTATTTCCTGGATGTTTCACTATGCAAAATGGTCTTATAATTAGAAGAAGAATCGCTAAAAAAATCACTTTATTGTCCTCTTCATCCTCCCTTTAAGGGCTAGGCGAGGGCTAGGGATGTCCAATAAAATATCAAGCAACAATTCAAGCTGAAAGTGACTGTCTTGTTTGTATAAAATAGTTCAATAAACCACACGAGCATTCTTCAATTTGAAACTCGAAGGAAGTCTTGTTATTTGAAAATTTTCGTCCAAATTTTTTAAATATTTTTCAACTAGTTATCAATAATGATATTAATAGTTATCCAAAATTTCTTTTAAAAGGCTAGTTATCTTTCCTACACAATAAAAGTCTTAAAACACAAAATGGCCTAATATCCCAATACCTCCCAAAGTTAGTATTTTTGCCATAGAAAATAAACGAAAGGAGTAGCAGACCAGCAGCGCAGAGACCAACTTCAAGTGTTTACCGTTCGGGTTCGTTTTAGCTGTAAGCTGTTATTTTCAGTTGTGATAATTGTTACCGGCATTCATTTTTTTTTCATTTAATTTTTAGGTTTTTCCATCGGTAGCTTTGAACGTCAGTTGTGAAATACGCCTTTGCCCATGCTTTGGTTGTGGTCGGCTTTATTATTAAGCCTCAATAGAGATAGATTTAATTTTAGAAGCAGGATTCGAGAACGGTTAGTGTTTAATTCAGTCCGACTCATTGCCCAGTATAGAGCCCTCCCTCTAACGCGTGATGAAAAGTTTAAATTTTCGTATTGCTCAATTAAACTACGTTTTGCTGACGTTACTGACGGGATCGGCAAAAAATACGTTATTCCTTTTTACCTTTGTCGCTTTGACACGCCTCTTCTTTCATTCCCCTCCTTTCCGTGGAAGGGGGTCCGGGAATTTGACGCGCTCCTAGATTACTCTAATCTCTATTCCCACTTCTAAAATTAAATCTATACCTGGCCTCACATTTGCGCTAAACGCGGGAGGCTATAGTCAACCTCAGGCTCCGTTTAGCGAAGCTCAATCGCGTAGCGAACATTCCTAGCATAGAAGCCCTCTCCTCTGAAGTTGTTTCATATATGGAATAGTCGAATATGTCAATTTGAAGGGATCTCGTGAAGCGCATATGCCATCATGAATGAGATTTTCTCTAGGCTGCAATGAATCGGGCTTAAGACCTAGACGTAATTAATACGAGTTCTAAATACTATGATATCACGGGCTCATGGCCCAAATAACAATATTTTCAAACCGCTTCTGCGCTTCAAAAGACGCGAGTTTTCTCTTAAAAGGAGTGGGAAGTGGAAAATAAAGTGATTTTTTTATTGATTCTTCTACTAATCATGAGACCAGTATGCATAATGAAAAATTCAGGAAATACCTCCCATTGATTTTAATATTCAAATTAGGTTACGATTTTAAGAATAATTTCAAAAAATTAACTCCGACCAATCCCGTAACGCTGTGCCTTTTTGTTAACAAAATTCTCGTGGCACACTCCATGTCTCGCGCCACAATTGTCACATCGTTTCCAAATCTCGCGATAAATTGATTCAACACGGAGCGTGCCAAGAGAAAATTGTTGATAAAAAGGCGGGGCGCTACGCGATTGGTCGGAGATCCCTATTTAAAATTATCCATGAAATTTCAAACTAATTGTCGTTTAAAAATCGTTCGGTGTTATTTCCTGGAGGTTTCACGATGCAGATTATAGAAGAATCAATAAAAAATTACTTTATTTTCCACTTCACCATCCCTTTAATGAACGTCTGATTTGTTTCAAAGTATTGCGCCACAACACCAATCATATATATATGCATAAAGTGTCATAACATCTAACAAGCATTATTACGACAAAGATTCGATACTCGATTATGAATTATCGCCATTTAAATCGAAGTTGCCAGATTTTGAATAAAGGCTGATTACTCGTGACCTATTCATCCGAATTGAATTTGGTTAAAACTTTTCAAATATGAATCGACCCCAAGGAATCCGAAAATCGCATTTATATCCTCGAGAATCCAATATTTTCAAAGTTGATAATTTTGACATTTCCGGTTTCCGGTATAAGTATGCAAAGGACAACTTTGGAACGGGTAAAATATGAAAGAGGAATGCAAAACTTTTATAACGCACTTTATTCCAGAGCGCTAGCTTGAATAGTTTTTGAAATATAGTAAAATATGTGCGAAAAACGCAACGCGCAAAGACTTTTTTAACAGTCTGTATGTTTATGTCATACTAAAGAACTAGATTAGGTTTACGTAGTTTATTGAAAATTAAGCAGCGACTAAGGTTTACAGTAAGGGTGTATGTTTTGTATTGTTATTATTTGGTGTATCTTTAGGATAGTGTGTACATTTATGGTATGATTTAGTGGTAATTCTATGGGTTCAGTAGGCTCTTTCTACACCCACCCTTCTAGTAATGTTATTCTTTGTATGATTTTGAGGTCTCTCCCTGTATGCTTATGTTATACTAAAGAACTAGTTTTAATGGTTTACTTAGTTTATTGAAAAGGGTACAAATACGATGCGGTTTTACAGTAGGGTGTTCTCCTGTTTTGAATTGGTTATTGAGTTACTATGTTAAAACAATAGTGCATTTTAATTATTTTAATTAATTACGACAGTTTTCACACAATTTGGTAGTAGATTAATAAGTATAACTACCGATAAGTAGTTAAAATGAAGAAGTACTGCTAAAGGTCAGAAACTGCGATTTACGCTAGTTTTGATAACAAACAAATTTACTAAAATGCAAAATATTACTAATAAAACATCAGAAAATACAAATTACATAGAATACACGGCGAATAAGCACAATTAGGTAAATATTAAACTAAACAAACATATAGGATTGACTAAAAATTAAATTTTTTCATACGCGCTAAAATACGATTACAGTTAAAATGCGCAATCATTACTGAAAAACATCATCAAAAAGCAAGAATTATACTGATTTTGATAGCAAATACAATACTTGTGGACTAAAATGCAAAATATATACAAATTCAAAAAAATCGTACTTTTATACGTATATAACGAGACGATTAAGCACATATAGTTGCATAAGCATAGAAAATATAGCAGTATTACTGCATGCGAGATTATTAAGCGCATATATATCCTTATACCATCGTTGAAATTATAGCAATATTATATTACAAGATGATCGATCAAATATATTTAAATAAGCATGTACCTACAATACTCATAAAGTATTATAATGGTTTTGATACGATTTGATAATAAAACAATGGATACAACACTAATTGACTAAAATGCAAAATACATACAAATTGAAAAAAAGCTTACTTCTAGGCGTATATTACTAATTACAAGACGATTAAGCACGTTGCATAAACATGTATCTTTAGAAGTATAATGGTTACGATGCGTTTTGGTAAGAATATCTAGGTTGTTATTTAAATGGAGCTTCCCTATGGGATGACTAAAAATATAATTTTTTATAAGTCATACACGATTATAGTTAAAATAAGTTAATAATACTAAAAATAATACTCGTGATACTAATTAAAAGACTCATTCAGCTATCGAAATATTTACAAGTAGCTCATGTGGAAAAAAAATCAATGATTTTAGTTAATATAACCGTAGAGGGTAGTTTTATATTCAGGTAGAATTCTAACTCTATCCACTACGACCTGATATTTTTAGTCTGAGGGATAGTGATCAGAGTGTGATCGGGAAGACGTCTGATTTGTGGGCCAATAGGAACTTGAACCGAGTTCATTAAGGGTTCACCTTCATTGTTTTCCCCCAGTAGATTCTTCATTGTTTCAAAATTTATGTAATTTTCAGTAGAGGCGTTTAAATAAAATCCTTTAACTTAAATAATGTTACTTTTTTGCCCGTTTTAGGGTCGAGAATGTCCATAGAATAGTTCTTGGGTCCAGCACTCCCCCATTCACAAATATAAGCGTCTTGCCCATAAGGTTCTAACTCATTTTTAAGTTGCCCCAAATAATCGGGGAGCGGGGGCGGAATAAAGTATTAATGGAATAAAGTATAACGGGTATAAGGTATAACAACGAACTGGAATAAAATAAAACTGGAATAGTGTATAACGTGGTATTTGAAAACTGGAATAAGGTATAACTGTCCAATACTGGAATAATGTATAACTGGACTAGCCTATAACCGCGAAATTCTATACCGGAAAAAGGTATAACCGGATTAATGTATAATGGACGTAATAACGCCAAGTTTGACAACTGGAATAGCGTATACCGGACTAATATATAATGGACGTAAGTATAACGCGAAGTGTCACAACTGGAATAACGTATAACTATCGTAGACTCTGTAATTCGCGTCGCAGAGATTAAAATTTTAATTGAAAAAACATAATACCAAATTAAAAACAATGGTAAAGTATAAAAACAACTGCAGTTATGGGTTGAAAGTCCTGTAAGCTGCTGAGGCGAGGGTCCTGCAATATGGGCACTTCCTATTTTGCACATCAATATTCATGATCCTGTCTATACATCTTTCGCAGGCGCAAGTATGGCCACATGGAACAAACACAGTATTTCTTCTATTTACCATGCACAAATTGCCTATTTCTGGGACCTGGATTCGACCAACGGCTGGGGCCGGATCTGGGTCAACTCCGGGTGCCAGGTCTAGAACTGGAACGATGGCCGGGGCTGAGTCGACATCAAGTACCGGCGCTGGACCGGGGGGTGGGGCAAGAACTGGACGAATAGGGTTGGCTGCAGCTGGATGGACTAGACCGATGTGTTGCCGGGGCTGGACCAACTGCTGCCGTCGCTGGCTGCTCATGTATAACACCTGGAATCGGCACAGTGGGACGGTCCAACTCTGCAACTACGTGACTTGCCACGCGTAGATATTCCCTGACGTTGTACCGATTTTGCTCCAATTTTTCGTTTCAGCTAACAATTCTTTTGTCATTGGACAAATGTTTTTTCCCGTGGCCTCGCAATCTGGGCTCCGTTGTCCAATCTTGCGTACTCCTTTTTGTAAATACTTTCAACATCTTTAAGTCGATCTAAAGTGACCAATAAAAAAGTACACGAAAGTTCGTTTGGGCCATGGAATTAGGACGATTTCTAAATCCCAATTTAACAGCTTCCTTTATGGGCAAGGAAAATGGGTGATACCATGTAAAATTTCCATAGAAGCTGTCCAAGAGGTGACAATTAAGATATCAGATTTAAGAACAAATTTTTTTATTTCCCAGCTGAACCTATTTTCTGACCTACCACCCCTTTGCAATTTAGAAATAGTCTTAAAATTATTTGATGGAATAGAGTAGCAGAATTTTGACTCACCCAAAAAGAAGAAAACATTTGGGTGAATAGCGCCTACTCTCCTGTTTAATTGGTTATCAAAACTCTCAACGTTATTATTCGTTCCTCGGTGTTGACCATGAACAGATATGACGTTGGGTCCAAAACCAATAAGCCATGTCGTCGTGAAGTATGCCATTAACGGGTTCAAACGAGCTATTTCCCTGTCTTCTTGTTCTGCCTGGTGTATCTCGTACCTTAGAGTGCGTTCGCCTTCCCAAATTCGGTTTGATGGCAGCAAAGCCACCGCCATCATCATTCGTACAATTTTTTTTCGCAACGTCATTGGGTGTGTACAAGTCTCGCAATCCCAGACTAACAACGTTTTTTCCAAATAGCCTAAAAAACAATATAATAATAATAATAATAAACGCTTTTATTGAGATATTCTTTTCAAGCTAGTGTAGCCTGATTTACAAAAGAGTCGCTTGTTAATTTAATATAAAATATATATATACCATATCACACTCTTAAAAATCAATATGCAAAATTTTATCACCAAGGGATCACAAGCTTCTATTAGAGCTGGGTTTTTTCTAAGGCGCTGCAGGTTGAGGGTAAAAAGCGTGCGGGTGCCAGAAAAATAAATATCGCCTAAAAAAGATACTCCACACGCGAAATGTGTCCAAGCGCCTTTGAAAATCCGCTTGTACACATTTGATATATATATTGTGACATTGATATACCTGGGTAAAATGAAAAAAACAACCAGAAATTTCCATAGCCGGTGGGAATACGTTACTGAATGCCGTCATCGTGGCTCGCTCAAAGTCGGATAAAACGAGTGTTGGTAAAAAATTGGGAAATTTCTGCCTTAACCTCCTTAAGATGATTTCATACGCTGTAATCGTTCGTCTAGTCATCAAAGCATACGCCATAGGAAAGGTCTGAAATAGTTTAAATTTTTTATACATTTAGAACACATTATAAAGCTCGGCCTATAAGCATTCTAAGTATTTACAAAAGAACGGTTCTCTGTAAGGATGTAAATGATTAAATGACGTACGGAATCAAACGCAACAACATGGATAGTGAACAACTTGTCGAACATTCTCGGGACGACTTTAAAAGTTCCATCAGCGTGTATTACAGTAATTCTTCTCAGTATATCGTTCGTAAATACCGGAGATAGAAACAAAAGCGTTCCTCCCGCATCACCACCGGGGTTTAAAAACGAATCGTAAAACAGTTCTCCACTCTTTGACATGGAATAAAATGGAGAGTTTTCCACCGCCCCGGCCAACTGATTGGGTGTTCTTATACCATTTGGCACTAATTTCCGTCTTCTTTTGTGCATTTCGCTTTCAACTGATGCAAAACCGACAGTATCTACATTTGGATATCTATAATTATAGAAAATTATATATATGTATAATTATTCTTTACTTATTTTCAAAGTTGATCACAAACATCTTAAAGCGTAATGTGTTTAATAAATAAAACTATTACTAACCTCTCACTAACGCTGTCAAAAAGTGACCTCACGGCGGTTGGAGATTGCGTCGCTTCGTTTTTAAGATCAGATTTGAATCTCTTGATTTGAATCGCGCCGTCGTCTTCTAAATGATTATGACCTTTTGTAACTTGGAAGTTACCATCACCTTGTATGGCCCTTGCCCCACACTGCGGACTATTTGAGCACACGAGATAAACTTTACCGTTTTTTTGATTGTTTTTGCGATATTGAAAATTATTGTGAATGTAAATTTGAGAGTTTTTCCTCAACCCTTCAATCACTTCCATAACTTTAGTGTAAAAGCAAGTGTAAGGACTAATGATTGTGGTTGATAAAAAAAGCATTTAAAAGAATTAAAAAGTATGACTAGACAAACATATTTTTTCAATATTTCAGATGCTTGTTTTTTCAATTGAGAGCAGCCGCCATATTCTGCAGGCATAGCCTTCCGCGCCCACTTGGATTCTCCTCGCTCATTGGTCCGGAGCGAAATTGGATTCTCTCTTCTGAGTGGCGGAAACGCTTTCATCACTATTTTGGATTCTGTGACGTGATAGACCGAAACAAGTTGGGAAAACCAAAATATTACCTCTCCGAGTCAAGAGGTCTACTAGTACAAAGTTATTTACCTAGATATGGAATTATTTCTCTTTTTTGAAGTAAAAATTTACGAAATATTGAAGCAGTATTCCAAGCATAGCGAATATACAGTAAAGCAGACGACATTTTATATCCAATAAGGATAAATCTTGGACACATGGAAATCAGTCAATGGCAAAAAGAACAGGAAATGAAGCCTACGCTTCAGCTGTTTACTCTTTATTCTGATAGCTACATTCGCAACTGGTTTGCAGTGTAAACACTATCGTCTCGTCTCACCTCACCTCAACAATATACTTAGTTTGCCAACATGAGTGTTAACATAGATAATAAACACAAGGATCAGAAGGTCGGGGGAGAGCTTGCCGCGCTTTGTACAAACTGGGTAGGTTCTACTTCCGGAAACCAGCGCATGCGTACGGCGAGTCATGCACGAAAAACGAGCAGGCAGACCTCGTCTGCGCAGAAGCGGAAGTCAACTGCAGAAGTTTGGCGTGCGGCCCCCCCGCACAAGCGCGGCAAAGAGAGATACACTACGGAAGGCATACCTTCCGATCCTTGTGTATACTATCTATGGTGTTAACGTTAAATAATACCAAAGCTAAATTGTAGCTAGACGCATTGATACTCAGTGCGCACTATAAAGAGAATAAAAACTCTGTAGCTTAGCCCTACTAATCTAATTGCCACCATGATCTTTTCTTCAATTATAAAATCTTAACCTGATTAACTAAGAGTGTATTTAACTTTCGGCTCACTCTGAACCGTTGATTTCTTTTCATTTCAGACACGAAAATCAAAACCCAAAGTTTACTTCACCTCTGGCCTCAATTATTTACTCTTTATTTCACTAAGCCTATTGCGGGTAATACTAGATATACCCGCCGGAGTCTAGATCTTAGCTTTCTACGTGAAATCACTAAACCAAGGATTATTCTATATACAGATGTAGTATAGCTTAAGTAATATATAAACAGCCATTTCAAATAAAGATATTAAAATAAATTTTTGAATTATCAAAATGAAACAGAGCTTTAAAGCTACAAAAGTACTAAATGCATCATAATTACGAAAAATATTTCCACATATTCACTTTATATTATGGATAAAGGGAATATTATGATTCTGTAGGATTTCTTTACACATCAAAACAACGCGAATGTGCCCAAAACTGGGAAACACAACCTATCATACTTACGATAGTTTCGCACTTACCAACCGTTACCTCTCTAACTGAGACAATGACACAACAAACTGAATTTGTTATTTACCCTAATTCAACTCCTCTACTCCGTCTCTATTAACATCAATGCTCGACCTATTTTAACTTTCTAGAGTTTCCATGATTAGTAATACAGTGGGCTAAATGCTTAAATACTCGCTCTATATTAACTATGAAATGTGTACAGTGTACCGACTTTATACGCAATCTTCATTACTCGTCCTATATAAACTTTGACTATATGGTTTTAGTTAGCACAGATTTTTCTTAAATAATTTAATAAATATAATTAATATTAAACATTTTCTTCGTTAGTTGTTCGCCTTATTGATCGTTACATCGTGTTGATAAAGAACAATTAAACATTCTTGAGAGACTTGACTAATATTGGCGTTTGAAATGAAGCATACGCCGGTTGCTTCGCCTCACTCATATAGGTAGTATATAAGGGTGTCGAACTCCAGCTAAAAGCAAGAACAACCGCAATTGCGAAAACCTTTGGTGGTGATCCCACCTTAGGAGGCTAGACGTTTCTCGTAACCCTAGCTGATCGCCGCGAAAGTCTTAAACCCAACGATGACGATGGAGTAGAAGCCAGGTGTGCAGACTGGTGTCCATGTGGAATGGACAAAAACAAAGACCAGAAGATGGTGGTGTTAGAAACCAGGTGTACAGACTGGTGTCCATGTGGGATGGACAAAAACAGAGACCAGAAGATGGTGGTGTTAGAAGCCAGGTGTACAGACTGGTGTCCATGTGGGATGGACAATAACAGAGACCAGAAGATGGTGGTGTTAGAAGCCAGTAAGTACAGACTGGTGTCCATGTGGGATGGACAAAAACAGAGACCAGAAGATGGTGGTGTTAGAAGCCAGTAAGTACAGACTGGTGCCTATGTGGGATAGACAAAAACAACGCCCAAAAGATGGTGGTGTTAGAAGCCAATGAATACAGATTGGTGTTCATGTGGAATGGACAATTGACTAGTCAGATGAAGTAATAGTGGTCAGTTGAATTGTGGATAGCCTCAAGTTTTGAATTTTCCGGGAACTGTGAATGCGGTCCGGAAATAGCGAACACATTTGCTTCGATTCGGAAACTGCGAACGCGGTCCCCTGGGGTGTAAGTCAATAACAACAGCCAGACAGACAGACAGACACACACGTCGAAATTAGAACCTCTCCGTGACATACGTCACTCGGAGAGGTAAAAACAGGCAGATGCTGGGTGGGAATTTTAAACAATTGTACATGGAAAGAGATGTCGTTCAACCTTAAAACCCGGTTAACCAGTTTGGGATTTCGGTTACATTTCATTGCTGAACGCACCGAAAGCAGACGACAGCATTTATTCTCTTTCCTACAATGGCCGCGATCGGTGGTGTATTGATGGCTGATGCTGCTTTAGAAGAAGAGGAACGTGTAATTTATCGAAGGATTAGAGGAGATGGATTTGTTTTGCCAGATGCTGAATTTTTGCGCCAGTATCGAATGACAAAAGTTAAAGTAGAGGCAGTTGTCAAAATTTTAACGCCGGAACTACTGAAAGAGCGCCCCCAAGGCTTATACATGCTTAATGTTCAAGACGAAGTCTTAGTTACCTTGCTTTTTTATGGCTCTGGCTCTTTCCAACACAGCCTTGCAAGCAATTACGAACATGGAATGAGCCAACCATCAGTGAGTAGATCTATTGGTCGAGTGACTGATGCAATCAATGCCACGATGAGGCATTATATACGCTTTCCCACTGGAAATGCCGAAGTGGAAGCTATCAAGGTTGGTATTTATTTTGAGACGATAGATTGTGTAATAGAATTCTAAAATTTAATACGACTGTTGCAGGCGTCATTCAGAGCCAGGTGCGTTTTTCCTGATGTTCTTGGAGCTATTGACTGCACCCACATCGTAATTAAAAAACCAGCTGAGGAACCTAATGGCTATCTTGATAGGCATGAAAATTATCCCATTAATTTGCAATTGGTAAATGACATTCTATCTAACAATAGACAAACTGACAACTAACAGTCCTTTATCATGCTATAGATATGTGACAACGAAACCCGTATCACGGATGTTGTGGCTCAATGGGGTGGTAGCTCTCATGATGCTTTCATTTGGCGATTCTGTGGCGTGCTGGAGAGATTTAAGAATCATGAAATGCCTGAAGGATATCTTCTTGGAGACTGTGGCTATCCTCTTCAGCCATTTTTAATGACTCCCCTTCTTCTAGCTAGAACGCCGAATGAGCAACGGTACAACTAGGCCTGTGCGAGTACTCGAATGAAGGCGAGTACCCGATCGAGTCTCGAGTCGAGTACCTAATCCTATCCAAAAGCACGTTACATTTAACGAAACCCCTTTGACTCCCGTGGTGAATTTCCCTGCTCAGACGTGTCCCTAAAGGTGGATAAATAACAGCGTAGAACCTATAGCCTAGATTATAAAGATACTGATAAATGTGAAACATACAAAGTAATGATATATTGGGGTTCTCTTGATGATCATCGAAATAACGACATATTGTAACCGATTACCATGCACATGTGACACATGTACATAATATTGGGATGTAAAAAAGTGTAACTTTCTGATTTTGTGTAGGATTGACAAACCAGACAAGTCTGTGCTGAAAAGAGGCTGAGCCATAGAAAAACAAGGTCATTAGACCTTAGTCTTCAACAATCAGCACGTATAACAGTCGTTCGAGCTAGGACCTTATAACAGCACACAACTAGCACTCTTTGTCTTGTATCATGGCATAACACCTCCGCTTATGACAAGACTGCTGAAAAGAGGCTGAGCCATAGAAAAGCAAGGTCATTAGACTTTCGTGTTCAACAATCAGCACGTATAACAGTCGGTCCAGTTAGGACCTTAGCACAGCCCACAACTTGCACTCATCTAGAATGCGACTTATCTAATTCGACACTACATTTCACTCATGCCTATTGGGTACCGCGGCTGCAAGGTCAACCAGACACCACACCTATACAACTACGTCATTCGAAGACCACTGACGATGGGAACCAACTACTAGATTAACCATTGCATCCTTCAACCCATGACAAGATTTGAGTCGATCTCCATGAAAAAAGAATCTGCCCAGGCACAGTTTCCATGGTTTACAGTCTTGTCTGTCTGGTCCTGTAACATGCACAAATCTGTTTTATTCTCAATTTCGACCTACATGAGAAGTAATATCGCACGTACGTGAAACTCCCCTTGCTGTCTTTAAGTGCCCGTTGCGTTGCAGTTCACCCGCAACGTGTTACACCTTCATTCCACAATGGGTACATTTAACCGATGTAGTCTCACAGAACTATACGGGTCGACAAAGATACTTAGGAAAGGATTGACGAGTTTGTACCGATTAGACTGCAGTGGAGGCAGCTCATCTTTAAAGTAAATGCTTAGATAAGACATTAATAACTTGCTCCATGTATTGGAGAATAAGAGCCATCAATAAATTAACAGTTAGTGATGTGTAAACGGTGGTGAGCGTGTACAGAGTGCATGCAATATATTATCTGTCGCCGGGTTCTTACTGGTAAAGGTAATGCAGATAGTGTATGCGATAAAGTAAATACCAATCAGCATTAAATGCAATGACAATATAGGACGCACGCCAACAAATATAAAGCAAGCTTTGCCAACAACCCAAAAATTTAAAGCAAATAAACAGTATATTACCGTGCACATTAAGTGTGAACAATGACCTTAAATAGCGCAAAGGACAGAAGCTCAGTAAATAAATTAAATATTAATAAACGTTAAATGCCACGCATGTTATGCACGACTTGAAATAAAATAAGAATACTTAATAAATTCATCCCAAATAGAGCAAGTAATAAATGACGGTTTAATTAAATAATGAATTATTCGCAAAAAGGGCAAACGCTGTGAAAAGCCAGGACAATAATTATGCAACCAATAATATTCAATAATGTGTATTCTGAAGAAGCCAATCACTAGCATCTTAGCTGGATATATCGTACCAAGAAAACTGAAGCTATTTACAGTAAGGCAAGAAACTTAATTCACATGCCTAATTCAGCATGCAATAAATAAAGCAAATTAATTCAAAAAACACATTAAACAATTTAAAGGCCAAAGTGCACGGGGAATTTAGAATGCAATAAATAAAGCTAATAAACACATTAAACAATTTATAGGCCAAAGTGCACGGGGAATTTAGAATGCAAGAAATAAAGCAAATAAACACATTAAGCAATTTAAAGGCCAAAGTGCACGGGAACTTACCATGCAGTTAAAAAAGAAATTAAATAAAGGCAATAAATAATTTAAATGAAGCAAAGAAAGGCAGTGGGAAAACTATATACAGGAAAATAATAAGGTACGCATGTGTCATTAACATGCAAATTATTAAAAATTAAACTTGGGAAATAACTACGACTCGTTATTAGGGTTGGATGGATTTGGATGTCGGCTTAGCAATGTTCTTATATTTTCGGCTTCTATGAGCCTAACCTCAGCATTCATCCTATCTGTTTCACGCCTAAAGGCTAAATTTTCATTTATACCTTCATGTCGGCTGTTACATATAGATCGTGGTATTCGCCTAATATAAAAGCTATTAATACTGGGATGAAAAAAAACAATAAGGATTTATAAACACTCGCCCATATTTTTGATATTGAAAGTTTCCCAAACTTATCCAGCTAGTTCATAGTCCGACGCCCTAATATGAGTATTGGTAAGAACATTGAAGAATGCGTTCTTTCGTGGTAGTTTGCGTTCTAGAAACTTTTCGTCATTATCCATATCGATAGGGTCAGCATTTTAGTGTACGGGATTACAAGATTTTGAGATTCTGACAATCTTGAAATTTAGTCCAAGACTTTAAGATTTCGGGATTTTCATGGAGATTTTCAGATTTTGAAATTTATGGATTTGGAACAAGATTTACAGATTTTAAAGGAGATTTTCAGATTTTTTTAGGGTGAGATTTCGGGATTTTACGTTAAGCTTTCGGGATTTCTAGATTTTAAAGGAGATTTTCAGATTTTTTAGGGTGAGATTTCGGGATTTCACGTTAAGCTTTCGGGATTTCTAGATTTTAATGTGAGATTTCGGGATTTTAGGTGAAGATTTCGGGATTTGGGTGAAGGTTTTGGGATTTTCAGACTTTAAGGTTGGGATTTTTGGATTTTTAGATTTTGACGTGGGATTTTGGGATTTTTATATTTTGACGTGAGAGTTTGAAATTTTTAGATTTTGACGTGGGATTTTGGGAGTTGAGTCAACCAAATGCAATGGAGAAATGAAAACTGTGCCAAAACCCGATGCGGAAAATTTCAAAAACAAAAACTCAAAAGAAACTACGGAAAGACTGAAACGAAATGATAACGCTAAAATCAAAAACAAGAAAAGAGAAAGCCCAGAAGTCGTGAAAAACAAAGGAAAATCCAAAAAATTAAAGCATCTCAATAAGGATGAGAAAGCAATCAATTTCAAGATTTTGAAAAAACAAAATAATAAACATCATCGTTTTGATCACAAAAGAATGAGCTGTGATAAAAAGAACTGTGACGAAATGGACAACAAGACAGTTTCACCCAAACAGGAAACTACAGCTGCAACCGTAGATAAGAAAGTGAAATCAGTGGTTTATAGTATCTCAACTTATAACCCAGAAACTGAAATTAAGTCCAACAAAAGAAGGCGAGTCATGCCAAGGCACTTACGCGATTATGAAATATAGTTGTTAAAGTTTAAATTCGCACATTGTACGCCTAAACCAAATACCTCAACCCAAATATTAGTCAATCAGTAACAATTTAATTGAAAATGTAATGTAAAGGAAGTACACATTAAAAATAACCTAGTTTCAGTATTAATATTCCTTAAAGTGAAATGGAAACCATTCAAATATTTTTCTCAAATTTATTATTTTACTCCCAACGTAAATGTTCCTTAATGCACAGTGGCCAAATACCAAATATGTTTGTGATATTCGCGATAACAAATTTAGTTATTGTACCTGATCTGTCAATAAATTGTTATGTTTCAAAAATTAAAATTTAAGACCACATGGTAGGTTTAATTTTTAAATAGTGAACATTTTGTCCATATAGTTTAATAATCTCTTTTTCAGTAAAATTATCAGGAGTATGAATCATTAAGTGAAATTTTCAAGTCTTTAGCAAAGTTTTGCTTCACATACAGCGCCGCATCTCTATACCCTTTTCCCGAATGATGATGCCCATGTACGTCTTCCTAAGGTAATAAGGCTTTTCTTGCATAAGCGAAACTGATACTTGTAATTTTTCCATTTGCGTTGAATTTATACTGTGAAAAAAGGCTTTTTACAGCGCTGCCATTCAGCCTAATTGGCATGAGATAATATCCTGGATATTCCTTTGTGTAGTAGTTTACAAGACCTTTGAATCCAAACACTATCACTCTCAAAAGACACCATGTCTTAAATTAATTAACGGCAACAAATTTAGTTATTGAAACAATCAGATTCAGATATTTCAAGTTTTTCAACATACTTGCCACGACAGAAATTCCTAACCAGGGTACATGCAATTGAACTTTGCATCTCTGCCTAGAAATGAGTGACATTTTACTTTAATTGAAGCGTAAAAACAATTAGATGTTTACTCACTCTGAGATCTACTAGCCACATCTTGAAATAGTCCAAGCCATCATCAATGTTTTTCATGATAGGGTCACTTGAGGAATATACTTTTGATTTCGACAACATGCCATTTTCGAACAAGTTGCAAGCCTTTAAGTAATTGTGCGTTTCCATAGTTTCTAAGGCATCGCCTGGTAGTTCCTCATGGTCAGGATTTGCATGTTCATTTAATTCAGCTAACACATCATCTTGCTGTTTTAAGTACAAATGTCTTATTATTACATATTTACTAAACTTCATTATAGTTTTAAAACTCTTAACTGCATGATTTTTGCCGGTTTAACATTCAATTTCGTCCATGCGTCTCTAGTAATATACGATTCAAGCAACTTGGGAATATAACGGGGAATGTCTTCTCTTCATTTTGATAATAGATTTCCAACCAAATGTTACACTATTGTTTTTGAAACACCGACTACCATTTTCCTTAGACGCAAAAAGGGCGTTAATCAAATTTTTAAGCTGGAAATAAAATGGAAATTTCAGCATATTCGGTGTAACATGTTGAAAAACAAAACTCATCTCATGTGACGGACACATCATCCAAAAGATGTTGTAATTCAGGCAAAATGGGTTCTTGAACTAAGGCTTTATTTCAACATCTATATTCTCAGACACGGGGTTTATTTTGACGCCATATGCTCCAGAATAATTTTGTGTTAGTTTCATGAGGCTTAAGTTGGAGCTGCTTGCACCGTCGCACAATATGACAGAAACTTTAAATCCAACATTGTGAAACGCCCTCAGTACATAAAAGAGGCAGGCTGAAATAAATTGGCTATTGGTAGAACCTTCAGACGCAAAATACGGGCCGATGATATCAAAATCTGATGTTAGATCACGCCACTAGAACTGCAACATGTAGCCAGCCTTGGGAATTGTTTCCTCACTACTCGTTCGCTCGGAAATAGCATCTAACGTCCCCAGTTGATGAGGTGACATGGCTAAACCAATTAATTTGTGGCTTTTGCTGTTCCAGGTGACTTTCGGTGCTACATTGACTTCATCAAAAATCAGTACACCGTCTGCTAATGGTTTTTTCAATCCCTTCGCCACTTGCTCTTTCACATAATCGTCATACACTTTTTTTGACGCTTTAACCTTTCTAAATTCACTACCCGGTTCTTCATAGTTGTGCTTCATTTGAGACTGTACACTTCTCCAGCTCGGAAGAATCAAAATCTTAAAGTTTTGTAGTGCTAAATATGCAGCCTTGCTTCTACACGCAATTACTTGTGCCATTCTGAAGTTATTGCGCTCGAACGATTTGCTTTCCTTCCGGGTGCTAGTAAAACGCTTTATGTAATAAAACTTTTTAATTTCAAAATATTAGCAATAGGACTTAAAATTACAGTCTTGGTCCTTTTGAAAATTCAACTTATCCTTTTGTTCTTGCTGTCTGCTGTCATTAATCCATGCTTCCTTAAGAGAACTTTTAATTTCAGCATCATTCTGATTTGCCGAAGGGAGTTCAGATAGCACCTTATCTACTTCATCCTTAAAGTCTTTATTTATAATTCCTTGTATTGAGATCATTTGCTCATTCTTTTTATCACTGAGATATAGCTGAAGTTTCGCACATTTATTCTTAAGTTTTTCATTAACTTTATATAATCGAGTTCTTCTAACTCTTAACTTCTGCTGTCGCACTCTAAGGGATCTTGGTGATAGGTACTTCAACTTGTGAGTTGATGATGGTGAAGTTTTGTATTTTGTAGTTAATGTTCGTGAGTTTAAACGTATTTCTGAATTTTTTCACGCCTGGTAATTAGCCCATTGGTATATCGGGAAACATATCTACATTTTGTGCACGGATATTTCGCAGTTTCTATTTCTGCTACAGAAGCGTATCTTTCTATAGGATTATGAACGATCACAACATTTACCGGTGTAAACGGAAGCTTTTTGACGTTCAAAACCGCTTCTTATGATAAACCGGGACAAAGCATGTAACATCTTTGAAAATTCCCTGGAAAACTGTGGACGCAATTTCTTCCATAAAACGACCTTCTTGAAATCGCTGTTGCTTTGAAACAAGGCTCTTAAAGATTAAGAAAGTAGACGGAAAACCATCTTCATCAATAACCACTTTAATCGGCTGCATTCTACATTCAGGCATAAAGTGATCTTTCCTAGTAACTTCCAAATAAACCTACAAATAGCGTAATAAATAAAATCGTTCTAACGCTATTCTCCAATTCTAAAAACATTCCAAACCTTTGACGAACGATATTCCAAACAGTTAATTAGATTTCTGTTCATATCTTCAGAAAACAACCACGATTTCACGGACTGAAATATACTCTTTCCTAGGGGTGTGCGAATACCACTTTTTGGGTATCGAACCGGTTATCGAATACCCAAAAATTTTCCTTATCAAATACCGAATCGAATAGTTTATTCCGAATCGAATACCGAATAGTTGGGCCTTGGTATTTTTTTTCCTTCCCGATTAATCGCGAATAGTTAAGCCTTGTAACCGCGAATATTAGGCCAACTATTCGCGGTTAATCAGGTAGTAACCATAATATTCGCCAATAGTCAATACAAAGCAAGGAAAAGAACATTTAGAAGCTCCTAAATTTCAAAATACCTTTCCTCATTGGTGGTCAAGTATTCCTTAAAATTTTCCTATGCACTTGCTGGTAGTTTTTGATGGGAGACAAAAAAAATTGGGATGATATTTTTTAAATAAGGTGGGTCGCTCTAGTGCCAAGGATCTAAATTTATGGTAGTCGAACTTTAACCGAATATTCAGTTCGGTATTCGATATTCGAATCGAATAGTGATAATGGGCTTATCGAATACCGAATCGAATTATTCGGTTCGGTATTCGATCGAGTTATTCGATTGAAACGGTTAACCGCACACCTCTACTCTTTCCATTGAGGGATCTAAAATACTCAGGTGCAAGCTATTTGGAAATTGACAACCATTTCGCCTGACAACAGATCTCCGACACCCATTTCGCCTCCCAACGGATCGCCGACACCCATTTCGCCTCCCAACGGATCACCAACACCCATTTCGCCTGCCACCGCATCTTCGTCTGGCACCGCATCGCCAACTCCCGGATCGACAGTCCCATTTCGCCTGCCACCGCATCGCCAACACCCATTTCGCCTTACACCGCATCGCCATTATACATTTCGCCTGCCATCGCATCGCCAGCACCCACATCGCCTGCCACCGGATCGCCAGCACCCATTTCGCCTGTCACCGGATCTTCAGCACCCTCTTCGCCTTCCACTGGATCGTTAGCACCCATTTCGCCTGCCACCGTATCGCGAGCACCCATTACACCTGCCACCGTATCGCGAGCACCCATTACGCCTGCCACCGTATCGCGAGCACCCATTACGCCTGCCACCGGATCGCCAGCACCCTCTTCGGCTGGCACCGGATCGCCAGCACCCATTTCGCCTGCCACCGGATCGCCAGCACCCATTTCGCCTGCCACCGGATAGCCAGCACCCATTTCGTCTGCTACAGGATCGCCAGCACACATTTCGCCTGCCATCGGATCGCCAGGACCCTCTACGCCTGCCACCGCATCGTCAGCATCCATTTCGCCTGCCACCGGATCGTCAGCATCCATTTCGCCTGCTAAAGCATCGTCAGCATCCATTTCGCCTGCCACCGGATCGTCAGCATCCATTTCGCCTGCTACCTAATCGCCAGCATCCATTTCGCCTGCCACCGGATCGCCAGCATCCATTTCGCCTGCCACCGGATCGCCAGCACGCATTTCGCCTGCCACTGGATCGTCAAAATCCCTTTCTCCTGCCACCGGATCGCAAGCATCCATTTCACCTGCCACCGGATCCCCAGCATCCATTTCGCCTGCCACCGGATCGCCATCACCCATTTCACCTGCCACCGGATCGCCATCACCCATTTCACCTGCCACTGGATCGTCAGCATCCATTTCGCATGCTACCGGATACCAAGCATCCATTTCGCCTGCCACCGGATCGCCAGCACCCATTTCGCCTGCCACCGGATCGTCAGCATCCATTTCGCCTGCCACCGGATCGCCAGTACCCACATCCCCTGCCACCGGATCGCCAGAACCCACATCGCCTGCCATCGGATCGCAGCACCTACACCGCCTGCCACCGGATCGCCAGCACCTACACCGCCTGACACCGGATCGCCAGCACCCACATCGCCTGCCACCGGATCGCAGCACCTACATCGCCTGCCACCGGATCGCCAGTACCAACATCCCCTGCCACCGGATCGCCAGCACCCACATCGCCTGCCACCGGATCGCAGCACCTACACCGCCTGCCACCGGATCGCCAGCACCCACATCGCCTGCCACCGGATCGCAGCACCTACATCGCCTGCCACCGGATCGCCAGTACCAACATTCCCTGCCACCGGATCGACAGTCCCATTTCGCCTGCCACCGCATCGCCAACACCCATTTCGCCTTACACCGCATCGCCAATATACATTACGCCTGCCATCGCATCGCCAGCACCCACATCGCCTGCCACCGGATCGCCAGCACCCATTTCGCCTGTCACCGGATCTTCAGCACCCTCTTCGCCTTCCACTGGATCGTTAGCACCCATTTCGCCTGCCACCGTATCGCGAGCACCCATTACGCCTGCCACCGTATCGCGAGCACCCATTACGCCTGCCACCGTATCGCGAGCACCCATTACGCCTGCCACCGTATCGCGAGCACCCATTACGCCTGCCACCGGATCGCCAGCACCCTCTTCGGCTGGCACCGGATCGCCAGCACCCATTTCGCCTGCCACCGGATCGCCAGCACCCATTTCGCCTGCCACCGGATCGCCAGCACCCATTTCGTCTGCTACAGGATCGCCAGCACACATTTCGCCTGCCATCGGATCGCCAGGACCCTCTACGCCTGCCACCGCATCGTCAGCATCCATTTCGCCTGCTAAAGCATCGTCAGCATCCATTTCGCCTGCCACCGGATCGTCAGCATCCATTTCGCCTGCTACCTAATCGCCAGCATCCATTTCGCCTGCCACCGGATCGCCAGCATCCATTTCGCCTGCCACCGGATCGCCAGCACGCATTTCGCCTGCCACTGGATCGTCAAAATCCCTTTCTCCTGCCACCGGATCGCAAGCATCCATTTCACCTGCCACCGGATCCCCAGCATCCATTTCGCCTGCCACCGGATCGCCATCACCCATTTCACCTGCCACCGGATCGCCATCACCCATTTCACCTGCCACTGGATCGTCAGCATCCATTTCGCATGCTACCGGATACCAAGCATCCATTTCGCCTGCCACCGGATCGCCAGCACCCATTTCGCCTGCCACCGGATCGTCAGCATCCATTTCGCCTGCCACCGGATCGCCAGTACCCACATCCCCTGCCACCGGATCGCCAGAACCCACATCGCCTGCCATCGGATCGCAGCACCAACACCGCCTGCCACCGGATCGCCAGCACCTACACCGCCTGACACCGGATCGCCAGCACCCACATCGCCTGCCACAGGATCGCAGCACCTACATCGCCTGCCACCGGATCGCCAGTACCAACATCCCCTGCCACCGGATCGCCAGCACCCACATCGCCTGCCACCGGATCGCAGCACCTACACCGCCTGCCACCGGATCGCCAGCACCCACATCGCCTGCCACCGGATCGCAGCACCTACATCGCCTGCCACCGGATCGCCAGTACCAACATTCCCTGCCACCGGATCGCCAGCACCCACATCGCCTTCCACCGCATCGCCAGCATACATTTCGCCTGCCATCGCATCGCCAGCACCCACATCGCCTGCCACCGGATCGCCAGCACCCATTTCGACTGCCACCAGATCATCAGCACCCATTTCGCCTGCCACCGGATCATCAGCACCCATTTCGCCTGCCACCGGATCATCAGCACCCATTTCGCCTGCCACCGGATCATCAGCACCCATTTCGCCTGCCACCGGATCATCAGCACCCATTTCGCCTGCCACCGGATCATCAGCACCCTCTTCGCCTGCCACCGGATCGTTAGCACCCATTTCGCCTGCCACCGGATCGTTAGCACCCATTTCGCCTGCCACCGGATCGCCAGCACCCTCTTCGGCTGGCCACCAGATCGCCAGCACCCATTTCGCCAGCCACCGGATCGCCAGCACCCATTTCGCCTGCCACCGGATCGCCAGCACGCATTTCTCCTGCCACTGGATCGTCAAAATCCCTTTCTCCTGCCACCGGATCGCAAGCATCCATTTCACCTGCCACCGGATCCCCAGCATCCATTTCGCCTGCCACCGGATCGCCATCACCCATTTCACCTGCCACCGGATCGCCATCACCCATTTCACCTGCCACTGGATCGTCAGCATCCATTTCGCATGCTACCGGATACCAAGCATCCATTTCGCCTGCCACCGGATCGCCAGCACCCATTTCGCCTGCCACCGGATCGTCAGCATCCATTTCGCCTGCCACCGGATCGCCAGTACCCACATCCCCTGCCACCGGATCGCCAGAACCCACATCGCCTGCCATCGGATCGCAGCACCTACACCGCCTGCCACCGGATCGCCAGCACCTACACCGCCTGACACCGGATCGCCAGCACCCACATCGCCTGACACCGGATCGCCAGCACCCACATCGCCTGTCACCGGATCGCAGCACCTACATCGCCTGCCACCGGATCGCCAGTACCAACATCCCCTGCCACCGGATCGCCAGCACCCACATCGCCTGCCACCGGATCGCAGCACCTACACCGCCTGCCACCGGATCGCCAGCACCCACATCGCCTGCCACCGGATCGCAGCACCTAGATCGCCTGCCACCGGATCGCCAGTACCAACAATCCCTGCCACCGGATCGCCAGCACCCACATCGCCTTCCACCGCATCGCCAGCATACATTTCGCCTGCCATCGCATCGCCAGCACCCACATCGCCTGCCACCGGATCGCCAGCACCCATTTCGACTGCCACCAGATCATCAGCACCCATTTCGCCTGCCACCGGATCATCAGCACCCATTTCGCCTGCCACCGGATCATCAGCACC
>JAEQBA010002525.1:208049-333514 GCA_019434445.1 Phalangium opilio
CGCCTGCAACCGGATCGTCAGCATCCATTTCGCCTGCCACCGGATCATCAGCACCCATTTCGCCTGCCACCGGTTCATCAGCACCCTCTTCCCCTGCCACCGGATAGTTAGCACCCATTTCGCCTGCCACCAGATCGTTAGCACCCATTTCGCCTGCCACCGGATCGCCAGCACCCATTTCGCCTGCCACCGGATCGCCAGCACCCATTTCGCCTGCCACCGGATCGCCAGCACCCTCTTCGCCAGCCACTGGATCGTTAGCACCCATTTCGTCTGCCACCGTATCGCGAGCACCCATTACGCCTGCCACCGTATCGCGAGCACCCATTACGCCTGCCACCGGATCGCCAGCACCCTCTTCGCCTGGCACCGGATCGCCAGCACCCATTTCGCCTGCCACCGGATCGCCAGCACCCATTTCGCCTGCCACCGGATAGCCAGCCGCCGGATCGCCAGCACCCATTTCGTCTGCTACAGGATCGCCAGCAACTATTTCGCCTGCCATCGGATCGCCAGGACCCTCTACGCCTGCCACCGCATCGTCAGCATCCATTTCGCCTGCCACCGGAACGTCAGCATCCATTTCGCCTGCCACCGGAACGTCAGCATCCATTTCGCCTGCTAAAGCATCGTCAGCATCCATTTCGCCTGCCACCGGATCGTCAGCATCCATTTCGCCTGCTACCTAATCGCCAGCATCCATTTCGCCTGTCACCGGATCGCCAGCACGCATTTCGCCTACCACTGGATCGTCAAAATCCCTTTCTCCTGCCACCGGATCGCAAGCATCCATTTCACCTGCCACCGGATCCCCAGCATCCATTTCGCCTGCCACCGGATCCCCAGCATCCATTTCGCCTTCCACCGGATCCCCATCAACAATATCTCCTGCCACCGGATCGCCATCACCCATTTCACCTGCCACTGGATCGTCAGCACCCATTTCACCTGCCACTGGATCGTCAGCACCCATTTCGCCAGCCACCGGATCGCCAGCACCCATTTCGCCTGCCACCGGATCGCCAGCACGCATTTCGCCTGCCACTGGATCGTCAAAATCCCTTTCTCCTGCCACCGGATCGCAAGCATCCATTTCACCTGCCACCGGATCCCCAGCATCTATTTCGCCTGCCACCGGATCGCCATCACCCATTTCACCTGCCACCGGATCGCTATCACCCATTTCACCTGCCACTGGATCGTCAGAATCCATTTCGCATGCTACCGGATACCAAGCATCCATTTCGCCTGCCACCGGATCGCCAGCACCCATTTCGCCTGCCACCGGATCGTCAGCATCCATTTCGCCTGCCACCGGATCGCCAGAACCCACATCGCCTGCCATCGGATCGCAGCACCTACACCGCCTGCCACCGGATCGCCAGCACCTACACCGCCTGACACCGGATCGCCAGCACCCACATCGCCTGCCACCGGATCGCAGCACCTACATCGCCTGCCACCGGATCGCCAGTACCAACATCCCCTGCCACCGGATCGCCAGCACCCACATCGCCTGCCACCGGATCGCAGCACCTACACCGCCTGCCACCGGATCGCCAGCACCCACATCGCCTGCCACCGGATCGCAGCACCTACATCGCCTGCCACCGGATCGCCAGTACCAACATTCCCTGCCACCGGATCGCCAGCACCCACATCGCCTTCCACCGCATCGCCAGCATACATTTCGCCTGCCATCGCATCGCCAGCACCCACATCGCCTGCCACCGGATCGCCAGCACCCATTTCGACTGCCACCAGATCATCAGCACCCATTTCGCCTGCCACCGGATCATCAGCACCCATTTCGCCTGCCACCGGATCATCAGCACCCATTTCGCCTGCCACCGGATCATCAGCACCCTCTTCGCCTGCCACCGGATCGTTAGCACCCATTTCGCCTGCCACCGGATCGTTAGCACCCATTTCGCCTGCCACCGGATCGCCAGCACCTACACCGCCTGACACCGGATCGCCAGCACCCACATCGCCTGCCACCGGATCGCAGCACCTACATCGCCTGCCACCGGATCGCCAGTACCAACATCCCCTGCCACCGGATCGCCAGCACCCACATCGCCTGCCACCGGATCGCAGCACCTACACCGCCTGCCACCGGATCGCCAGCACCCACATCGCCTGCCACCGGATCGCAGCACCTACACCGCCTGCCACCGGATCGCCAGCACCCACATCGCCTGCCACCGGATCGCAGCACCTACACCGCCTGCCACCGGATCGCCAGCACCCATTTCGCCTGCCACCGGATCGTTAGCACCCATTTCGCCTGCCACCGGATCGTTAGCACCCATTTCGCCTGCCACCGGATCGTTGCCACCCATTTCGCCTGCCACCGTATCGCGAGCACCCTCTTCGGCTGGCACCGGATCGCCAGCATCCATTTCGCCTGCCACCGGATCATCAGCACCCTCTTCGCCTGCCACCGGATCGTTAGCACCCATTTCGCCTGCCACCGGATCGCCAGCACCCATTTCGCCTGCCACCGGATCATCAGCACCCTCTTCGCCTGCCACCGGATCGTTAGCACCCATTTCGCCTGCCACCGGATTGTTAGCACCCATTTCGCCAGCCACCGGATCGCCAGCAGCCATTTCGTCTGCTACAGGATCGCCAGCACACATTTCGCCTGCCATCGGATCGCCAGGACTCTCTACGCCTGCCACCGCATCGTCAGCACCCATTTCGCCAGCCACCGGATCGCCAGCACACATTTCGCCTGCCATCGGATCGCCAGGACTCTCTACGCCTGCCACCGCATCGTCAGCATCCATTTCGCCTGCTACAGCATCGTCAGCATCCATTTCACCTGCCACCGGATCGTCAGCATCCATTTCACCTGCTACCGGATCGCCAGCATCCATTTCGCCTGCCACTGGATCGTCAGCATCCATTTCGCGTGCTACCGGATCGCCAGCAGCCATTTCGTCTGCTACAGGATCGCCAGCACACATTTCGCCTGCCATCGGATCGCCAGGACCCTCTACGCCTGCCACCGCATCGTCAGCATCCATTTTGCCTGCCACCGCATCGCCACCATCCATTTTACCTGCCACCGGATCGTCAACATCTTCTTCGCCTGCCACCGGATCGCCAACATCTTTTTCGCCTGCCATTGGATCGCCAGCACCCATTTCGCCTGCCACCTTCTCGCCAGCATCTTCTTCGCCTGTACCGGATCGCCAGTACCAATTTCGCCTGACAACGGATCGCCGACACCCATTTCGCCTCCCAACGGATCGGCGACACCCATTTCGCCTCCCAACGGATCGCCAACACCCATTTCGCCTGCAACCGCATCTTCGTCTGGCACCGCATCGCCAACTCTTGGATCGACAGTCCCATTTCGCCTGCCACCGCATCGCCAACACCCATTTCGCCTGCCACCGCATCGCCAGCATACATTTCGCCTGCCATCGCATCGCCAGCACCCACATCGCCTGCCACCGGATCTTCAGCACCCTCTTCGCCTGCCACTGGATCGTTAGCACCCATTTCGCCTGCCACCGTATCGCGAGCACCCATTACGCCTGCCACCGTATCGCGAGCACCCTTTACGCCTGCCACCGGATCGCCAGCACCCTCTTCGGCTGGCACCGGATCGCCAGCACCCATTTCGCCTGCCACCGGATAGCCAGCACCCATTTCGCCAGCCACCGGATCGCCAGCACCCATTTCGTCTGCTACAGGATCGCCAGCAACTATTTCGCCTGCCATCGGATCGCCAGGACCCTCTACGCCTGCCACCGCATCGTCAGCATCCATTTCGCCTGCCACCGGAACGTCAGCATCCATTTCGCCTGCCACCGGAACGTCAGCATCCATTTCGCCTGCTAAAGCATCGTCAGCATCCATTTCGCCTGCCACCGGATCGTCAGCATCCATTTCGCCTGCTACCTAATCGCCAGCATCCATTTCGCCTGTCACCGGATCGCCAGCACGCATTTCGCCTACCACTGGATCGTCAAAATCCCATTCTCCTGCCACCGGATCGCAAGCATCCATTTCACCTGCCACCGGATCCCCAGCATCCATTTCGCCTGCCACCGGATCCCCAGCATCCATTTCGCCTGCCACTGGATCGCCATCACCCATATCTCCTGCCACCGGATCGCCATCACCCATTTCACCTGCCACTGGATCGTCAGCATCCATTTCGCATGCTACCGGATCACCAGCATCCATTTCGCCTGCCACCGGATCGCCAGCACCCATTTCCTCTGCCACCGGATCGTCAGCATCCATTTCGCCTGCCACCGGATCGCCAGTACTCACATCCGCTGCCACCGGATCGCCAGAACCCATATCGCCTGCCATCGGATCGCAGCACCTACACCGCCTGCCACCGGATCGCCAGCACCCACATCGCCTGCCACCGGATCGCAGCACCTACACCGCCTGCCACCGGATCGCCAGCACCCACATCGCCTGCCACCGGATCGCAGCACCTACACCGCCTGCCACCGGATCGCCAGCACCCATTTCGCCTGCCACCGGATCGTTAGCACCCATTTCGCCTGCCACCGGATCGTTAGCACCCATTTCGCCTGCCACCGGATCGTTGCCACCCATTTCGCCTGCCACCGTATCGCGAGCACCCTCTTCGGCTGGCACCGGATCGCCAGCACCCATTTCGCCTGCCACCGGATCGTTAGCACCCATTTCGCCTGCCACCGTATCGCGAGCACCCATTACGCCTGCCACCGGATCGTTAGCACCCATTTCGCCTGCCACCGGATCGTCAGCATCCATTTCGCCTGCCACCGGATCGCCAGCACCCATTTCGCCTGCCACCGGATCGTCAGCAGCCATTTCGTCTGCTACAGGATCGCCAGCACACATTTCGCCTGCCATCGGATCGCCAGGACTCTCTACGCCTGCCACCGCATCGTCAGCATCCATTTCGCCTGCCACCGGATCGTCAGCATCCATTTCGCCTGCTACAGCATCGTCAGCATCCATTTCACCTGCCACCGGATCGTCAGCATCCATTTCACCTGCTACCGGATCGCCAGCATCCATTTCGCCTGCCACTGGATCGTCAGCATCCATTTCGCGTGCTACCGGATCGCCTGCAACCATTTCGCCTGCCACCGGATCGTCAGCATCCATTTCGCCTGCCACCGGATCATCAGCACCCTCTTCCCCTGCCACCGGATCATCAGCACCCTCTTCCCCTGCCACCGGATCGTTAGCACCCATTTCGCCTGCCACCAGATCGTTAGCACCCATTTCGCCTGCCACCGGATCGCCAGCACCCATTTCGCCTGCCACCGGATCGCCAGCACCCATTTCGCCTGCCACCGGATCGCCAGCACCCATTACACCTGCCACCGTATCGCGAGCACCCATTACGCCTGCCACCGGATCGCCAGCACCCTCTTCGGCTGGCACCGGATCGCCAGCACCCATTTCGCCAGCCACCGGATCGCCAGCAGCCATTTCGTCTGCTACAGGATCGCCAGCACACATTTCGCCTGCCATCGGATCGCCAGGACCCTCTACGCCTGCCACCGCATCGTCAGCATCCATTTTGCCTGCCACCGCATCGCCACCACCCATTTTACCTGCCACCGGATCGTCAACATCTTCTTCGCCTGCCACCGGATCGCCAACATCTTTTTCGCCTGCCATTGGATCGCCAGCACCCATTTCGCCTGCCACCTTCTCGCCAGCATCTTCTTCGCCTGTACCGGATCGCCAGTACCAATTTCGCCTGACAACGGATCGCCGACACCCATTTCGCCTCCCAACGGATTGGCGACACCCATTTCGCCTCCCAACGGATCGCCAACACCCATTTCGCCAGCAACCGCATCTTCGTCTGGCACCGCATCGCCAACTCTTGGATCGACAGTCCCATTTCGCCTGCCACCGCATCGCCAACACCCATTTCGCCTGCCACCGCATCGCCAGCATACATTTCGCCTGCCATCGCATCGCCAACACCCACATCGCCTGCCACCGGATCGCCAGCACCCATTTCGCCTGTCACCGGATCTTCAGCACCCTCTTCGCCTGCCACTGGATCTTTAGCACCCATTTTGCCTGCCACCGTATCGCGAGCACCCATTACGCCTGCCACCGTATCGCGAGCACCCATTACGCCTGCCACCGGATCGCCAGCACCCTCTTCGGCTGGCACCGGATCGCCAGCACCCATTTCGCCTGCCACCGGATAGCCAGCACCCATTTCGCCAGCCACCGGATCGCCAGCACCCATTTCGTCTGCTACAGGATCGCCAGCATCTATTTCGCCTGCCATCGGATCGCCAGGACCCTCTACGCCTGCCACCGCATCGTCAGCATCCATTTCGCCTGCCACCGGAACGTCAGCATCCATTTCGCCTGCCAGCGGAACGTCAGCATCCATTTCGCCTGCCACCGGAACGTCAGCATCCATTTCGCCTGCTAAAGCATCGTCAGCATCCATTTCGCCTGCCACCGGATCGTCAGCATCCATTTCGCCTGCTACCTAATCGCCAGCATCCATTTTGCCTGTCACCGGATCGCCAGCACGCATTTCGCCTACCACTGGATCGTCAAAATCGCTTTCTCCTGCCACCGGATCGCAAGCATCCATTTCACCTGCCACCGGATCCCCAGCATCCATTTCGCCTGCCACCGGATCCCCAGCATCCATTTCGCCTGCCACTGGATCGCCATCACCCATATCTCCTGCCACCGGATCGCCATCACCCATTTCACCTGCCACTGGATCGTCAGCATCCATTTCGCATGCTACCGGATCACCAGCATCCATTTCGCCTGCCACCGGATCGCCAGCACCCATTTCCTCTGCCACCGGATCGTCAGCATCCATTTCGCCTGCCACCGGATCGCCAGTACCCACATCCGCTGCCACCGGATCGCCAGAACCCATATCGCCTGCCATCGGATCGCAGCACCTACACCGCCTGCCACCGGATCGCCAGCACCCACATCGCCTGCCACCGGATCGCAGCACCTACACCGCCTGCCACCGGATCGCCAGCACCCACATCGCCTGCCACCGGATCGCAGCACCTACACCGCCTGCCACCGGATCGCCAGCACCCATTTCGCCTGCCACCGGATCGTTAGCACCCATTTCGCCTGCCACCGGATCGTTAGCACCCATTTCGCCTGCCACCGGATCGTTGCCACCCATTTCGCCTGCCACCGTATCGCGAGCACCCTCTTCGGCTGGCGCCGGATCGCCAGCATCCATTTCGCCTGCCACCGGATCATCAGCACCCTCTTCGCCTGCCACCGGATCGTTAGCACCCATTTCGCCTGCCACCAGATTGTTAGCACCCATTTCGCCTGCCACCGGATCGCCAGCACCCATTTCGCCTGCCACCGGATCGCCAGCACCCATTTCGCCTGCCACCGGATCGCCAGCACCCATTACACCTGCCACCGTATCGCGAGCACCCATTACGCCTGCCACCGGATCGCCAGCACCCTCTTCGGCAGGCACCGGATCGCCAGCACCCATTTCGCCTGCCACCGGATAGCCAGAACCCATTTCGCCAGCCACCGGATCGCCAGCACCCATTACACCTGCCACCGTATCGCGAGCACCCATTAGGCCTGCCACCGGATCGCCAGCACCCTCTTCGGCTGGCACCGGATCGCCAGCACCCATTTCGCCAGCCACCGGATCGCCAACATCTTTTTCGCCTGCCATTGGATCGCCAGCACCCATTTCGCCTGCCACCTTCTCGCCACCATCTTCTTCGCCTGTACCGGATCGCCGACACCCATTTCGCCTGACAACGGATCGCCGACACCCATTTTGCCTCCCAACGGATCGGCGACACCCATTTCGCCTCCCAACGGATCGGCGACACCCATTTCGCCTCCCAACGGATCGCCAACACCCATTTCGCCTGCAACCGCATCTTCGTCTGGCACCGTATCGCCAACTCTTGGATCGACAGTCCCATTTCGCCTTCCACCGCATCGCCAGCATACATTTCGCCTGCCATCGCATCGCCAGCACCCACATCGCCTGCCACCGGATCGCCAGCACCCATTTCGCCTGTCACCGGATCTTCAGCACCCTCTTCGCCTGCCACTGGATCGTTAGCACCCATTTCGCCTGCCACCGTATCGCGAGCACCCATTACGCCTGCCACCGTATCGCGAGCACCCATTACGCCTGCCACCGGATCGCCAGCACCCTCTTCGGCTGGCACCGGATCGCCAGCACCCATTTCGCCTGCCACCGGATAGCCAGCACCCATTTCGCCAGCCACCGGATCGCCAGCACCCATTTCGTCTGCTACAGGATCGCCAGCAACTATTTCGCCTGCCATCGGATCGCCAGGACCCTCTACGCCTGCCACCGCATCGTGAGCATCCATTTCGCCTGCCACCGGAACGTCAGCATCCATTTCGCCTGCCACCGGAACGTCAGCATCCATTTCGCCTGCCACCGGAACGTCAGCACACATTTCGCCTGCCATCGGATCGCCAGGACTCTCTACGCCTGCCACCGCATCGTCAGCATCCATTTCGCCTGCCACCGGATCGCCAGGACTCTCTACGCCTGCCACCGCATCGTCAGCATCCATTTCGCCTGCCACCGGATCGTCAGCATCCATTTCACTTGCTACCGGATCGCCAGCATCCATTTCGTCTGCTACAGGATCGCCAGCACACATTTCGCCTGCCATCGGATCGCCAGCAGCCAGTTCGTCTGCCACCGGATCGTCAGCATCCATTTCGCCTGCCACCGGATCATCAGCACCCTCTTCGGCTGGCACCGGATCGTCAGCATCCATTTCGCCTGCCACCGGAACGTCAGCATCCATTTCGCCTGCCACCGGAACGTCAGCATCCATTTCGCCTGCTAAAGCATCGTCAGCATCCATTTCGCCTGCCACCGGATCGTCAGCATCCATTTCGCCTGCTACCTAATCGCCAGCATCCATTTCGCCTGTCACCGGATCGCCAGCACGCATTTCGCCTACCACTGGATCGTCAAAATCCCTTTCTCCTGCCACCGGATCGCAAGCATCCATTTCACCTGCCACCGGATCCCCAGCATCCATTTCGCCTGCCTCCGGATCGCCATCACCCATATCTCCTGCCACTCGGATCGCCATCACCCATTTCACCTGCCACTGGATCGTCAGCATCCATTTCGCATGCTACCGGATCACCAGCATCCATTTCGCCTGCCACCGGATCGCCAGCACCCATTTCCTCTGCCACCGGATCGTCAGCATCCATTTCGCCTGCCACCGGATCGCCAGTACCCACATCCCCTGCCACCGGATCGCCAGAACCCATATCGCCTGCCATCGGATCGCAGCACCTACACCGCCTGCCACCGGATCGCCAGCACCTACACCGCCTGCCACCGGATCGCCAGCACCCACATCGCCTGCCACTGGATCGCAGCATCTACACCGCCTGCCACCGGATCGCCAGCTCCCACATCGCCTGCCACCGGATCGCAGCACCTACACCGCCTGCCACCGGATCGCCAGCACCCATTTCCTCTGCCACCGGATCGTCAGCATCCATTTCGCCTGCCACCGGATCGCCAGTACCCACATCCCCTGCCACCGGATCGCCAGAACCCATATCGCCTGCCATCGGATCGCAGCACCTACACCGCCTGCCACCGGATCGCCAGCACCCACATCGCCTGCCACAGGATCGCAGCACCTACACCGCCTACCTCCGGATCGCCAGCTCCCACATCGCCTGCCACCGGATCGCAGCACCTACACCGCCTGCCACCGGATCGCCAGCACCCATTTCGCCTGCCACCGGATCGTTAGCACCCATTTCGCCTGCCACCGGATCGTTGCCACCCATTTCGCCTGCCACCGTATCGCGAGCACCCTCTTCGGCTGGCACCGGATCGCCAGCATCCATTTCGCCTGCCACCGGATCATCAGCACCCTCTTCGCCTGCCACCGGATCGTTAGCACCCATTTCGCCTGCCACCAGATCGTTAGCACCCATTTCGCCTGCCACCGGATCGCGAGCACCCTCTTCGGCTGGCGCCGGATCGCCAGCATCCATTTCGCCTGCCACCGGATCATCAGCACCCTCTTCGCCTGCCACCGGATCGTTAGCACCCATTTCGCCTGCCACCAGATCGTTAGCACCCATTTCGCCTGCCACCGGATCGCCAGCACCCATTTCGCCTGCCACCGGATCGCCAGCACCCATTTCGCCTGCCACCGGATCGCCAGCACCCATTACACCCTGCCACCGTATCGCGAGCACCCATTACGCCTGCCACCGGATCGCCAGCACCCTCTTCGGCAGGCACCGGATCGCCAGCACCCATTTCGCCTGCCACCGGATCGCCAGCACCCATTACACCTGCCACCGTATCGCGAGCACCCATTAGGCCTGCCACCGGATCGCCAGCACCCTCTTCGGCTGGCACCGGATCGCCAGCACCCATTTCGCCAGCCACCGGATCGCCAACATCTTTTTCGCCTGCCATTGGATCGCCAGCACCCATTTCGCCTGCCACCTTCTCGCCAGCATCTTCTTCGCCTGTACCGGATCGCCGACACCCATTTCGCCTGACAACGGATCGCCGACACCCATTTTGCCTCCCAACGGATCGGCGACACCCATTTCGCCTCCCAACGGATCGGCGACACCCATTCGCCTCCCAACGGATCGCCAACACCCATTTCGCCTGCAACCGCATCTTCGTCTGGCACCGTATCGCCAACTCTTGGATCGACAGTCCCATTCGCCTTCCACCGCATCGCCAGCATACATTTCGCCTGCCATCGCATCGCCAGCACCCACATCACCTGCCACCGGATCGCCAGCACCCATTTCGCCTGTCACCGGATTTTCAGCACCCTCTTCGCCTGCCACTGGATCGTTAGCACCCATTTCGCCTGCCACCGTATCGCGAGCACCCATTACGCCTGCCACCGTATCGCGAGCACCCATTACGCCTGCCACCGGATCGCCAGCACCCTCTTCGGCTGGCACCGGATCGCCAGCACCCATTTCGCCTGCCACCGGATAGCCAGCACCCATTTCGCCAGCCACCGGATCGCCAGCACCCATTTCGTCTGCTACAGGATCGCCAGCAACTATTTCGCCTGCCATCGGATCGCCAGGACCCTCTACGCCTGCCACCGCATCGTGAGCATCCATTTCGCCTGCCACCGGAACGTCAGCATCCATTTCGCCTGCCACCGGAACGTCAGCATCCATTTCGCCTGCCACCGGAACGTCAGCACACATTTCGCCTGCCACCGGATCGCCAGGACTCTCTACGCCTGCCACCGCATCGTCAGCATCCATTTCGCCTGCCACCGGATCGTCAGCATCCATTTCACTTGCTACCGGATCGCCAGCATCCATTTCGCCTGCCACCGGATCGCCAGCATCCATTTCGCATGCTACCGGATCACCTGCATCCATTTCGCCTGCCACCGGATCGCCAGCATCCATTTCGCCTGCCACCGGATCGCCAGCATCCATTTCGCCTGCCACCGGATCGCCAGCACCCATTTCGCCTGCCACCGGATCGTCAGCATCCATTTCGCCTGCTAAAGCATCGTCAGCATCCATTTCGTCTGCTACAGGATCGCCAGCACACATTTCGCCTGCCATCGGATCGCCAGCAGCCAGTTCGTCTGCCACCGGATCGTCAGCATCCATTTCGCCTGCCACCGGATCATCAGCATCCATTTCGCCTGCCACCGGATCGCCAGCACCCATTTCCTCTGCCACCGGATCGTCAGCATCCATTTCGCCTGCCACCGGATCGCCAGTACCCACATCCCCTGCCACCGGATCGCCAGAACCCATATCGCCTGCCATCGGATCGCAGCACCTACACCGCCTGCCACCGGATCGCCAGCACCCACATCGCCTGCCACTGGATCGTTAGCACCCATTTCGCCTGCCACCGGATCGTTAGCACCCATCTCGCCTGCCACCGGATCGTTGCCACCCATTTCGCCTGCCACCGTATCGCGAGCACCCTCTTCGGCTGGCACCGGATCGCCAGCATCCATTTCGCCTGCCACCGGATCGTTAGCACCCATTTCGCCTGCCACCAGATCGTTAGCACCCATTTCGCCTGCCACCAGATCGTTAGCACCCATTTCGCCTGCCACCGGAACGCCAGCACCCATTTCGCCTGCCACCGGATCGCCAGCACCCATTTCGCCTGCCACCGGATCGCCAGCACCCATTACACCTGCCACCGTATCGCGAGCACCCATTACGCCTGCCACCGGATCGCCAGCACCCTCTTCGGCTGGCACCGGATCGCCAGCACCCATTTCGCCTGCCACCGGATAGCCAGCACCCATTTCGCCAGCCACCGGATCGCCAGCATCTTCTTCGCCTGTACCGGATCGCCAGTACCAATTTCGCCTGACAACGGATCGCCGACACCCATTTCGCCTGACAACGGATCGCCGACACCCATTTCGCCTTCCAACGGATCGGCGACACCCATTTCGCCTCCCAACGGATCGGCGACACCCATTTCGCCTCCCAACGGATCGCCAACACCCATTTCGCCTGCCACCGCATCTTCGTCTGGCACCGCATCGCCAACTCTTGGATCGACAGTCCCATTTCGCCTGCCACCGCAACGCCAACACCCATTTCGCCTTCCATCGCATCGCCAGCATACATTTCGCCTGCCATCGCATCGCCAGCACCCACATCGCCTGTCACCGGATCTTCAGCACCCTCTTCGCCTGCCACTGGATCGTTAGCACCTATTTCGCCTGCCACCGTATCGCGAGCACCCATTACGCCTGCCACCGTATCGCGAGCACCCATTACGCCTGCCACCGGATCGCCAGCACCCTCTTCGGCTGGCACCGGATTGCCAGCACCCATTTCGCCTGCCACCGGATAGCCAGCACCCATTTCGCCAGCCACCGGATCGCCAGCACCCATTTCGCCAGCCACCGGATCGCCAGCACCCATTTCGTCTGCTACAGGATCGCCAGCACCCATTTCGCCTGCCACCGCATCTTCGTCTTGCACCGCATCGCCAACTCCCGGATCGACAGTCCCATTTCGCCTGCCACCGCATCGCCAACTCCCGGATCGACAGTCCCATTTCGCCTGCCACCGCATCGCCAACACCCATTTCGCCTTCCACCGCATCGCCAGCATACATTTCGCCTGCCATCGCATCGCCAGCACCCACATCGCCTGCCATCGCATCGCCAGCACCCACATCGCCTGCCACCGGATCGCCAGCACCCATTTCGCCTGTCACCGGATCTTCAGCACCCTCTTCGCATGCCACTGGATCGTTAGCACCCATTTCGCCTGCCACCGTATCGCGAGCACCCATTACGCCTGCCACCGTATCGCGAGCACCCATTACGCCTGCCACCGGATCGCCAGCACCCTCTTCGGCTGGCACCGGATCGCCAGCACCCATTTCGCCTGCCACCGGATAGCCAGCACCCATTTCGCCAGCCACCGGATCGCCAGCACCCATTTCGTCTGCTACAGGATCGCCAGCAACCATTTCGCCTGCCATCGGATCGCCAGGACCCTCTACGCCTGCCACCGCATCGTCAGCATCCATTTCGCCTGCCACCGGAACGTCAGCATCCATTTCGCCTGCTAAAGCATCGTCAGCATCCATTTCGCCTGCCACCGCATCGTCAGCATCCATTTCGCCTGCCACCGGATCGTCAGCATCCATTTCGCCTGCTAAAGCATCGTCAGCATCCATTTCTCCTGCCACCGGATCGCAAGCATCCATTTCACCTGCCACCGGATCCCCAGCATCCATTTCGCCCGCCACCGGATCCCCAGCATCCATTTCGCCCGCCACCGGATCGCCATCACCCATTTCACCTGCCACCGGATCGCCTTCACCCATTTCACCTGCCACTGGATCGTCAGCATCCATTTCGCATGCTACCGGATCACCAGCATCCATTTCGCCTGCCACCGGATCGCCAGTACCCACATCCCCAGCCACCGGATCGCCAGAACCCATATCGCCTGCCATCGGATCGCAGCACCTACACCGCCTGCCACCGGATCGCCAGCACCCACATCGCCTGCCACCGGATCGCAGCACCTACACCGCCTGCCACCGGATCGCCAGCACCCACATCGCCTGCCACCGGATCGCAGCACCTACACCGCCTGCCACCGGATCGCCAGCACCCATTTCGCCTGCCACCGGATCGTTAGCACCCATTTCGCCTGCCACCGGATCATTAGCACCCATTTCGCCTGCCACCGGATCGTTAGCACCCATTTCGCCTGCCACCGTATCGCGAGCACCCATTACGCCTGCCACCGGATCGTTAGCACCCATTTCGCCTGCCACCGGATCGTCAGCATCCATTTCGCCTGCCACCGGATCGCCAGCACCCATTTCGCCTGCCACCGGATCGTCAGCAGCCATTTCGTCTGCTACAGGATCGCCAGCACACATTTCGCCTGCCATCGGATCGCCAGGACCCTCTACGCCTGCCACCGCATCGTCAGCATCCATTTCGCCTGCCACCGGATCGTCAGCATCCATTTCGCCTGCCACCGGATCGTCAGCATCCATTTCGCCTGCCACCGGATCGTCAGCATCCATTTCACCTGCTACCGGATCCCCAGCATCCATTTCGCCTGCCACCGGATCGCCAGCATCCATTTCGCCTGCCACCGGATCGCCAGCATCCATTTCGCCTGCCACCGGATCGCCAGCATCCATTTCGCCTGCCACCGGATCGCCAGCATCCATTTCGCCTGCCACCGGACCGCCAGCATCCATTTCCCCTGCCACCGGGCCGCCAGCACCCATTTCGCCTGCCACCCGATCGCCAACACCCATTTCGCCTTCCACCGGATCGCCAGCATCCATTTCGCCTGCCACCGGATCGCAAACAGAAAATCAATTGGAAAATGGTTAAGAAAAATTGTCAAATGTTAATGTTCTTGAACATCAGAATATAATAAAAGTAACTTCTTGAATTATTATATTAAAATTTTGATTAAATAAACGCGGATTTATACCATTGTAAATAATACACCCATTTAACTCGCCAAGAACCTTTCCCGTAAACGCCCAAAAAGCTCTCCTTTGAACATAAAAAAAGCTCCCTTGTGAGCACTCATAACGCTTTTGTCAAAGCCAAAAACGCTCTCATTTCAATAACAAAAACAGTCACGTTTAAACGCCCAAAATTTTCTTGTTTAAAAGCCAAAACGCTCTTGTTTGAACTCCAAAATGAATCTTATTTGAACTCCAAAATGAATCTTATTTGAACTCCAAAATGAATCTTATTTGAACGAAAAAATGTTCTTATTTGAACGCCTAAAAAGCTCTAGTTTGAATACTAATACAATCCAATTAGAACGCCAAAACGATCATGCCTTTCATACGTTTCATTAGCGCAAGGCATTTATTCAAAATTGATTAAAATAAAGGTTCATTTTGGAGTGGTAATACAAAGGAAATTAATGTCCTTTAGCGCAAATGTTCGATGTGTCTACCATCTTGATGTAGACATTCTTCAAGTCTACTGGCCATTGATTCGTGGGCGTGGCGAAGCATTCCTGGGGTGATGTTGGCAATGGCGATTCTTATCCTGGCTTTAAGGTCGTCGGGTGAGTCTGGTTCAGTTGCGTATACCTTTCCCTTGAGGAAGAAATCTAACGGAGTTAGGTCAGGAGACCTTGGAGGCCAGGGCGTTGGTCCACCCCTACCAATCCATCGGTTAGGGAACTCTTTATTCAGTCACTCTCTTACGGGTACGGCGAAGTGCAGTGGCGCCATCCTGTTGAAACCACATATCCCTCACTACTGCCAAGGGTAAATTATTAATGGCATCAGTAAATTATTGACGCAAAAACTTCAATTAATGTTGCTCGGTGATGTTCTCGTCAAAAAAGAATGGCCCAATGATTCTGTCGCCAATGATGCCAACCCACACATTGGTTTTCAAACGCACCTGATAATAATGCTCCCGAAGCCAGTGAGGATTTTGCTGCGACTAATAGTGAAGGTTATGTCGGTTGACTGTTCCATCTTGATGGAATGTAGCTTCGTCAGAGAACATAACCTTGCTAAGGAAACCTGGAATTTCTTCATCGAGGAACCGCATTGGCATACAAAAGTCCTGACGCCTAAGATAGTCATCTCCTGTTAACCCTTGGTGAAGGTGATTTTTAAAAGGATGGAATCGGTTAAAGAATTCTCTGGCATCCACTAAACAAATCGTTCATGTAGTTTCAAATAATCACAAAAATGCAAAATTTTAATAAATCAATACAACAATGTTAATGAAAAATTTGCTTTTTATCATAAATGTTGCAAGATTAATCCTGCAACAAACAGGAAATTAATGTCCTTCTAACGACAACAAAAAACACCTACTGCCATGGAAGGCAGAACTATTGCGGCTGTTAACAAGGGTCAATGTGCATTAAGGGTTATTTTTATGTTTGTGACCTCTAAGCCGTAAATACGAGGTTATCTCACGGTAGTTTACTTCGGAAGTGTGCCGCACCTACGAATTAAATTAGCTTGGTACTTCGTTATGATGGCGCGTTTTACTAATCGCGAAAAGTTCGATATGATTTACGTTATGGGTGAATGCCGAGGAAATTCTCGCCTGGCAGTTATTTTGTACACCGAACGCTTTCCGAACCGAAGGCCACCTGCTCGAAGGACTTTTGGTAAGCTAGAAGCTAACCTACTAGCAGAAGGTAGCTTTACGGTTCAAAAAACGTCAACGTAGGGTTGACCGGATATTTGGAAACAAAGCCCGAGAGATGGACATTGTGGCAAGGTTCGAAGGCGACCCTCACACCAGAAGTAGAGCGGTACGAGACGAGTGTGGCTTTAGCCATCGTACATTTCTGTTGATTTTGCATCGGAACCGATTCCATCCTTATCGAATTCACCTACACCAAGCGTTATCAGGGGATGGTTATCTTAGGCGTCAGGACTTTTGTATGCCAATGCGGTTCCTCGATGAAGAAATTCCAGGTTTCCTTAGCAAGGTTATGTTCTCTGACGAAGCTACATTCCATCAAGATGGAACAGTCAACAGACATAACCTTCACTATTGGTCGCAGCAAAATCCTCACTGGCTTCGGGAGCATTATTATCAGGTGCGTTTGAAAACCAATGTGTGGGTTGGCATCATTGGCGACAGAATGATTGGGCCATTCTTTTTTGTCGAGAACATCACCGGGCAACGTTAATTGAAGTTTTGGCGTCAAGAATTTACTGATGCCATTAATAATTTACCCTTGGCAGTAGTGAGGGATATGTGGTTTCAACAGGATGGCGCCACCGCACTTCGCCGTACCCGTAAGAGAGTGGCTGAATAACGAGTTCCCTAACCGATGGATTGGTATGGGTGCACCAACGCCCTGGCCTCCAAGGTCTCCGTTAGATTTCTTCCTCAAGGGAAAGGTATACGTAACTGAACCAGATTCACCCGACGACCTTAAAGCCAGAATAAGAATCGCCATTGCCAACATCACCCAAGGAATGCTTCGCCACGCCCGCGAATCAATGGCCAGTAGACTTGAAGAATGTCTACATCAAGATGGTAGACACATCGAACATTTGCGCTAAAGGACATCAATTTCCTGTTTGTTACAGGATTAATCTTGCAAAATTTTTGATATCTTACAAAAACTAATTTTTCATTAACATTATTGTATTGATTTCTTACAAATTCTCATTTTTGTGATAATTTAAAACTACATGAACGATTTGTTTAGTGGATGCCAGAGAATTTTTTAATTAAATTTCCATGAGTCTGGGAAATGTACTACAATTAATTTCCTCATTGATCTCGAGTTTTTTTTTATAAAATGTCCGAAAAATTTGGGCACTCTGATCTTTTCCACACTGTAGATAAGATGTTTAAAAAAGAATGCTAGTGGTTAGTTTTGAACGCGTAAAACACTCCTTGTTCAAAATTGAATGATTTTGGTTAAATTTGAATTCGTCAATAATGGTTTGTTAGAAATTTACGGTCTCCATCATTTTTGAATGCCGAAAGCTCGCTCATTTTTCTCAGTCAAAACTAAACGATTTAGGAGATTTTTCTAAATTTCAGAAATGTTGGAATGTAGAATAGGACCCATTGGTTTTCCTGGTTTAAAACGTCTCAAGAAAGGCTGTAGCTCTGTTGTGACCATTTTGAAAAAGGCCCGTTGTGCTTCAAACAATTTGTTTTTCAAGCAATCTCTAACAGTTCCCACACTGGTCGTATTTGGCAGTTTTGAAGTTGTTACAAATATTTTTATTGGTGGGAAAAGTTTTTTTGCCATTTCTACGCAAGCGAGAAGACTTTCAGCAAAATCTAAATGGGAATATAGTAATGTCGGTTGCTACAGTAAAATCAGCGCGTTTAGCTGGGCTATATTTAAAAGGATAATATATTCCTCTAAGAAAGTTATTGATTTTCCAATTCACCTCTTTATGACGTACCTTAAAGGCCCCGTGTACAACGTGTAATCCACAAGAACCAATTTCAATTAGTTTGGGACTGTCAGGAACTTCATTCTTTTGCTCTTTCAGAAGGTTTATAAATTTCCAGTTTACGTTGGATCCATCCATGCTTATTTGTAATATTCTTTCTAATGGCACAACATTTCCCAAAGCTTGTTGAAAGTGGGCCAAAATTTGTTTTGCTGTTAATGTCCCATGAAAACGGATTTCAAAAATCGAGTAGAAACTTGCTGCTTGTTGATATCCCAAAATCTCACATGCACATCCATTTGGCATCACTGAACTACTTTGTTCAATGTCTCATGAAAACAAAACACTACATAATGAGTTTGTTGGATCTTTTCATTAATAAGCAATCTTCTAAAATAAGGACCCATTCCATATGTGATGAAATAAGCACATTTTTGTTGTCCTAAAGCAAATTCCTTTGCAATATTGCTATCTGGAAACATCTGCTGAAATAGTAAATTGTCTTCTTTGCACGAATTGAAGGTTTCCCTCTTAGCGACTAAACGAAGAGCCCAAATAATTTACGCTTTAGTCACCTCAGTTTTACCCACAAAGTTAATACTTCGAATAGCATCGGTTGATTCCTCTTTACATATATTTGTATTCAAAGTATTATCTTGTGCCGTTTTCCTTGTCTTAACTTTCTGGTAACTATTCAAACAAAAAACATTTATTGAGAGAAAACTTACGTTGACGTTTTCTTGGCTTTCACATTTAAAATTTAAGCCTCGGCCAGTCACAAAGAAAGATGCGCGCCGCTAACGGTCCGTTACGTTTAGTTTAGAATATCTCTAGCGCGCTGGGTGGGCTGACAGTCAAGCAGCGCGGAGAAAAAAATATTTACCTCCCCTCCCGCAAACATGTCTATAGTCTGTACAAAGGGACTGGCTTGGGTTGTAATCGCGCTTTCCACTGAGACCCGAAAACACACGACTACGTAATTTCAGTTAAATCCAATGTATTTATGAACATATAAATCTGGTTAAATTATATATACAATCCGTTAGTAACAATAAATCTATAATCCGTTAAATAACAATCATTAAGTAAATAAAGTCAATTAGTCTATAAAGTATTATTAACTGCTTCTGATGCCGGTTCACCTCTAACTGCCCTGATTCTCGGGCTACGTTTGAATTTATCCCCTCGGGCCTCCGGGGAACGTCCAATCCCGGCTCTCGAGCAGACGACATGTCTAAAGTTCAGCTTCCGGGGCCGTCTAGCGGGGAACTTTGGTATCGGATTAGATCGCTCCATCTGGTGGTGAACCCTGGTAACGGGCTTCCCGATACATCCTCCCCCTCTGCAAGGAACAAGCAGAGGCCCCGGGTGAAAGGGAATCAGCCGTGTAACGCCGCTGGGAGTGTCTGCAAAAGAAATAATGTGAAGGGAAACCCCACCCAGAACCAGGGAACTAAATGTGAAAACTCGGGTGGACCACAAATAAGGTGTCAAGGAGGAAACATATTTATTAAGTCCCGACGAGGGGACAGGCCCACATTGGACAAGAGTACAAAAACATACATCTTGATATCGAGAAAACAATGAATAACACAAAAAGTTTTTTTTTTCTTTTTGAAAACCTAGTGTAACACCGGAATCTGAATAAATGCCCCAGTATTATGGGAAATATGAAGTAATTATCTCAGGTGGTTGGTACAGTTAATCAAGAAAAACGTGGTTGGGACTCCGGGAAATGGGGCCTGGACCCACCTGTTCATAGACATAGGTGTTCCATCCGCTTATGAAAAAAAAAACGATACGCCCGAACAAAAAGGGCACAAACGTGAACCCATTAAACCTATTCCGGGTAACGAAACAACTTTTGGGCGGTGGTCCAGATGAGGGAGGCCACTGCAGCCACCGGCAAATCCTTTGCAGCCGCAATGCGCTGTATGACGACGAGGGTCAAACTGGGGGATGGTACAGCCGTCGTCGGTTCTTTGGTTGCTGCAAACATCGGGGCTCCAGATTGAGCCAGTAGGCGCTCTATCGGTATATCACGTAAAAAACGAATCATATACTGGGGCTCCATAGCCGGGGATAGGGCTATGAACAACCGGGGAAATCTGGACAGGAATTTCGCGGCTACTCCGTTCCCTCCCGAGAAATTTAACAGGACAATAGCATGTCCATGGGGAAGCGCCTCCGTCAAGACCCGGTAACATGTCTTATACGCCTCCTTGGTTTGCCGTCCGTCGCGGCATTGGACCAATACCGGATATCCATAGGTTTTGGCCAGTTGTAGTTTCCGCCGAAATACTTGTATTTGAACTTCAGGGGGGCATAAATCAATGTTCCGGAAAAAATCCAGCCCGATAGCGCCGACCGCGCGGACCTTGGAGAACGCCAAGGCCATGAGAAGACTCTGCTTCACTCTTCGATCTTGAAGATAAGCTTTTGCATATAGAGGAGGAACTACGACCGTGCTAAAGACACCGGGGTTCAAAAAGGCGGTACGCATAAACTGTACCTCTAATTCGTCGGGTATGGCCCCGAAGTGGGAAACACATCCCGTAAAGCCCGCAGGAAAGCGTTCTGGTAAGTTTTTTACATGAAGGGAAATTCCCGTAATGTCCGTGCGTGAAACATAGCAAGGGAGGGAGCAAAAACGTCTACGTAACGCGGAGGCGCATCTTGACACCGTGACGGATGTGCAACTGTTACGTACTACCAGTATTGCGGAATCGATTGGTGATGATGAATCTAAGCCGGCGGCTGTCTGGCCTACCGGAGGATTGTCCGCGACAGCGACTGCCTCCTCATGATGCGTGAGCGATGGTGGAGAGATGCTTGTGTCCCCCGTTACTTCGACCACCAAGGGTCTTCCGTCTGTATGTTCCCCGTCCTCATCTTCACTAGAAGATAGCTCGATTATCCGGAATTGCTCCCAAAACGTTGGGGTTGTGTCTGCCATAGCCTGTAAGGTAAAGGAGAACTGTAGCCGATACGAGCCTCGTCACGTTGTGATCGCAAGGTCCACGCCAACATTCGTGAAAAACAAGCCCCAAAAAAAATTCAAATTCAAGCGTGATACGACTGGTCGTGCTTCACCATAGAGCATGGCGAACAATCTCAAACGGGGGATACGCAATCGGGTGGGACTTCATACTAAAATTCTGCATTCCCAACCGGCGGACTTGGTCGCGATGCATTCCTAGTAAGGCTGAAATCTGTTTGTAGGATCGCAGCTTTTCCTTAATAGGTTCCGGGGTGTAATAGTACACGTCCCCAATACGACCTCTGGTATCCTTTCTCAAAACTAGTTCACTTTTCCACCCATACTGAAAAGGCGCCATTAACAAATAGTCCTGAGTATTCTGACTTTGACTTATCCCCGTGGGATTCCCGATTTTAGCTGTGCCCAACACCGGGTCCTTCTGAACACCCCGATTCTGCCTTCCTTCCCCGGAACGACCTGCTACCGCTAGGTCTACCCCTTGCTCTTCCTGTTCCTCAACTCGAACCCGGCGTCGGATATTATATTCCCGCCGTGGTATCGGGGTGGGAACTGAGTCGTTTTCTACCGGAATGCTAGGAGTCGGATCGGGTATATCCGGTTCTATATCTATCAAGGTCGACGGCCAATCAGCGACCCCGTCTGCCTGGCTTTGACGAGGCCGGAAGTCATACACTCTAAAGGGCACCGCATCCCAGACATTCTCCTGACCGTCCCGGGAATCTGCCTCAGTAAACGACCTTTCGTCCTGCATTACAACCAGCTTATATCCCTGCCCATCATCCGGGTCCGCAACGTTCTCCAGCTCCTGCATAACCGGCGGGATTTCAAGTTCAGTGGTTTCCTGAGTTTCGAGGACCACAGAGTTCATCAGTAGTTTCAACTGATATATATGCCAAGTACCGGCCAAAGCCCCAGACTCCAAATCCATAATAACATAGCAAACCGGTGATATCTTTTCTACAACTTGATAGGGACCCTCCCAAGCGGGAGCTAATTTAGCCGAGAACTTACCTGCAGCGTTCGATAAGCTGTGTCCTAATTTCCACACTAATTGCTCTACTTCTAGTTCCCCATCGGAATAGTTCCGGTCATAAAAGCGTTTTTGTTTAGCACTGGCCTGTTCATAAATTTCCTGAGCAAAATCAATGGCCAACTGCCATTCCCGGAGCGGCCCATCCTAATAACCCCTTATTTCTCCTTCTATGTCCTCGGGGACACCGGCAAATATACGCTCACCCCAGGGTAACGTAGGCTCATAACCATGATGTAAATAAAAGGGGGATGAACCTGTGGAAGTATGGATGACACTGTTAATGGCCAACTGAATAAGGGGCAAGCTTTCGTCCCACTTCGTATGGACATTCCCGGTATAAATACTCATTATTTCGCCTATAACCCTGTTTGCCCGTTCGGTCATATTTGCCTTTGGATGTTATGGAGACGTGAATTTCAATTGAATTTTTAACATTCGGCATAAGCGCTTCCATAAGACAGATATGAACTGAGGCCCATTGTCCGATAACAAGACTGTCATCGTACCATGACGTGAAACATACTGTAGTAAGATCTTACACAGTATAGGGCGGTAACACTTCGTGCCGGAAATATCTCTACGTACTTGGTAAAATAGTCTACCACTACCACTAGGAACCTATTCTGGGATTTCGTTACTGGTAATGGACCCATAATATCAATCCCTACCAAATCCCCGGGATGGATTTTTTGAGAAGGAATCATTAAACCTGGTTTCTTAGTATTCCTGCTCTTATGTCTTTGACAAATTTCGCATCCCCGGACGTAGTCTTGAACCAGGGAATACAACTTAGGATGATAGTAGCGGTGCGACCTCTATGACTCGATAGTGGGTAGTCATGATAGGCTTGACATATCCGTGGCACTATCGCGGTTGGTATAACTACCTTTTCCGGCTGAAAACCCTGGGCTTTCTGCTATAATATATAATCTTTTATTATATATAAGTTGGATGCCTTTCCCTTTTCCAAGTCCTGTCGAATAGCCTGCCAGTACGGGTCACCAGCCTGCGCTAACTTAATGTCGGCCTTAGTTGCTACATCTAACGGGAGCCCTAATGCCACCGGATTACACGATACCATATTAATCCGGACTTCCTGGCCTTCAGAATCTGGCGACTGGTCTATGTCGTTCATTTTTAAGACCTTTGGACTGAATGTGTCCAAATCTGATACCGGGCATCGAGACAAGGCATCGGCAACCACATTTTCCCTTCCGGATTTATGCAGGATTTCGAACAGATAAATTCCTGTAGCTCCAATGCCCACCGCATGAGCCGACTTTTCTTATCCTTCAAGCGTAGTAACCAGCATAAAGCCTTGTGATCCCATAAGACCGCAAATTTCCGGCCCTCTATATAGCGGCGAAATTTACGGACGGCTTCTACGACCGCTAATGCTTCCTGCTCCGGAGTACTATATTTTAATTCTAAAGGTCTTAACACGCGACTGGTATATGCCAGCGGTACTTCCACCTCCCCTTGAATCTGGGTTAACATGCCTCCAATACCGATGCCACTAGCATCCGTGGTAACGATAAATTTCCCAGCCGGGGTTGGGGCCTCTAACATAGCAGCTTCCGCTATAGCCTGTTTTCAACCCTTATAAGATGTCTCCTCATCGTCCCCCCATTGCCATCTCTGGTGTTTATGTTTTAGTCGATTAAGTGGGGCCGTCAGATCCGCGAAGTGAGGGATAAACCAGGAGTGAAATCCACACATTCCTAAGAAGGATGAAACCTGTTTTATGGTTCATGGTCTGGGAAAGTTCCTAATTGATTCTACTTTCTCCGGGTCAATTTCTACACCTTGCGCGCTTACAACGTAGCCAAGGACGGCAACCTTAGAAACTCCAAAACTCGATTTTCTCAAATTAAGCGTTAAACCGGCGTGTTTCAGCTGTGAAAACACATACCGAAGAGCTTCTAGGTGTTCCTCCCAGCTAGCATTAGCGATGACAATGTCATCCAAATATTCACCGACCTCGAAACGTCTCGCATATTTTAAAACCTTCTTCATCAAACAGGAGAATGTTGATGGGGCATTATTTTAATTGAACGGCAAAGGTGGGCATTTTCTAATACTTCATTGTTAGAACATTCACACTCAAAGATAAAGACGTCTGTATTTACCATTTAACTCTTCCTTTTATGAAGGAATGAATCATGTTAAGCGAGAAACCATCAGGATCACTGCTCAAAGTTTATAAGGATTGTTAAAACATTCTATATACTCGAAGGGACGATCCATGCCGCGAGATCCATATGACGTTTCTTCCAAGTGAAGATTCATGCCGCTAGAACTTTATGAAGTTTCTTCAAAATGAAGATTTATCCCGCGATATTCATATGGAGTTTCTTCAAAATGAAGGTTCATACCGCAATACCCATATGAAGTTTCTTCAGAATGAAGAAAAGGGGATTGGCATATCATAATATTATGACACTCTGATCTTCGAATTAATATAATTAAAAAGAACGGATTGCGTTATTGCCAATAGGAAGTGGGGAGAGAAAAATATGAGGTCAAGCGCTTCAACGATCAGCGAGATAAGTTGTACGTGCTGTGACGTTTATCGTGGCTCATTCATAATGATTCCTCAAGCTCTCTACCTCAGGAATCTAGCGAACACTTAGAGAAAAACACTACACCATCATTCTTCGTAGGCTGGTAGCCGTATGCATTCCTGGTCTTATACGGTACAAAGTTCACTTGATTTTGCCCATCACCCTCCCTACCACTAAAGTTTAAAGGGAAAGTGAAGAGTTATGCGATCGGCTTTTATATCGATTCGGCCGCTATTTATAAAATCAATCTGAACACCTATCTTCGAATGATTTTAAAAAACCCTAGTATATTCACATTTCATTGATACATTGAAAGCTAATACACATCCGACCAATCGCATAACACACGGTCTACCAGCTAAGTATTATCCGCAACACTCATGATTTAGCGCGAGATCTCATAAACCTTGCACGCTCAATTGGATATTTTGTTACCTGAAAGTTGGGGTAGAACCTTTACTATATCAGTAAAATCTGAACCTATTCTCATTTTAAAAATCACTGGCAGATGTTTCCTAAATGGTTCACTAAGCATTTAGCACTATGCAGGTAGATCTTATAATTTTGTCCTGAATTGATAAAAAACTTGATTTTCCACTTCACCTTACGTTTAATCGAATAGCTTGTTTGTATTTTCTAGATTAGCATAAATTCATATTGTGACGTCAGATCCTGGGGTTTTGACCTAAAATAGGGTGGGGTTAGGTTGTTTGATAAGCCATTTCGCGAAGAACGTATTCAGGGCATGCGTCAAATATGATTAAAACGTGAAAACAATAGAATTTAAAGGTGTCACCGGCGCTGTTAGGATGGACATCGCCCTTAGTTCCGGCCATAACTTATGGCGCTATCTTCGCAGCTTATCAACAATTTGGCCCCCTGGTCCCCCCAACCAGCGCCAGTGATTCACTTTAAGAGAGGTAGGGTCACTATAATGAATTTCCTTTAAATGAAGTAAAATAATCAGTTATGCCAGTAAAACTTCCTATAAAAACAAACTGGGCGCAATGTCAAACCAAAAACCGCGACATGAGCAAAGGGAGATTAGGTTTCTATTATGTTTAGGTCAGTCGACATTTCACAGCACTGTCTAAAACCGGGCGCGGGAAGAAACGGCAATTAGAATCTGTATTCCTTGCGGTATGTCAAGGTCACTCGACAGTTCTTAGCACGGTATGTGGCAGGGGCACGGGGGAGGAATGTGAATGAGATGTGTTCCACTAAGGTCACGGTGCTCAGGTCGCAAAATGTTTCTACTTTCTCTATCCCTTTTAGTGTATGCAGTGTAATAAATATAATATCAACACCTATCTTTGTGGACGGCCCCCAATGCTGCGGTCGGATGACGTCAATATACTACAGTGTCGATCTCGTTTACAGGGTGTAGATAATTACGTGTCATTGTAAGAATTTGAGATAGTTGAAAGAGTTTAATATGGAAAAAGCTTGAAAAACATTGCAAAGTCACAGATCGAAGCCTTGGAAGTTGCCAAGTGACGTCCGAGGCTAAGATCTGTGACTTTGCCATGTTTGTAGCCGTCCGCTTTTCCCATATGAAACTTTTTGAACCATCTTAAATTCTTACAATGACACGTATTTATTTACATCCTGTATGCGAGGTCTGCACTGTAGTATTTTGACGTCATCCGACCGCAATATTGGGGGCCGTCCACAAAGATAGGTGTTGGTCTGATCTTTACCACACTGTAAACCATCCTGGCTTATAGATGCATTTATATACAGATTAAGCATAGCATGATTTTGAGGGAAACCGAGGATAAAAAGAAATGATCCCTTTTTAGCTTCGTTTCTGACTACGTCCTCTTTCAAACCACGGAAAATGTTAAAGCTTGACCCAAACTCCGAAGAGCAACTAGCGTTCCAACAATGTATGCTGGATACGGTCACACGTTTGACTTCGTCGACAAATTGGCGTTCAGACGGTTCACCTCAATATTTTGCCCTCAAGTGCATGTACCCGCACGTCGTACTCTAGTGCAACATTTGGAATCAGCTGTGGAGTCTATTAAACCGAAGATTTCGGTACTGTTGGGAAAGGTTTTAGAAAAATCTCTACATCTAACGCTTGACATATGGAGCACTAGACTTCGGGATTCCGTTTTAGCAATACGGTGTCACTTTATTGACGAGCAATGGTGTTTGAAAAACCTGCTCATTGGATTCATTCACTTCGGCGGCAGTCACACGGGCCAAAATATTTTAAAGGAGGTCAAAAACCAGTTGCTTAAAGTGGGAGTGAAACCCAGCCAGGTAAATCTTCACTTGCGATTTTAGTATGTTGCTATACGACTTGTATTTTAAACCAGATTTCAAACGTGTGCTCTGATAATGCCGCAAATATGATAAAGGCATTTAACATGACCGAAGTATTTGGACAATTGGAATTAGACGTATTAAATACTTCAGTATCTACTCCTTTAGACACTCAGTCTACGGGTTTCGAAGAGCCAGCGGCTTCAGAATTCTATCGTAGCATGTTTTTTCACTTGGTTATTCTTTAAAGGGATGGTTAAGAGGGGGATCAAGTAATGTTCTACAGATTCTGCTAATTATAAGACATGTCTTCATAGTGAAACATTTAAGAAATAACCCGAAATGTGTGTGAAACGTCCAAATCGGTTCAGATTTCAGCGTTTCATTCAACGTTGAACTTCCGACCAACCGTTCCTGTACCGCAACAATAAAAAGTGGCGTGGCACGCGCAATGTCGAGCGTAATTTGGTGCGAGAAGTGATGAACATTGTGCGCAATAAGATAAATGACGTAGATTATGCCAATAAAAGTTCAACGCTTGTTCCGAGGTGTGAGTTTTACTTTATCGACGCTGTCTGAATCAGATATCAGTTTTAAATTCATTCGGAGATTTCCCCCGTTTGTTTCATTTATACAGGGTGTTTCTGATAAGTCTGCCATAAATCAAGGGGCGTTTTCTTTGGGTAAAACTGAGTGGAAAGTGTCAAAGAACATGGGGTGTACAAGAATTTGCAACTGAGATATGGCCCCCAAACATTGGCCCCTAAAACAAGAAAATGTTCGAAAATGTAGAATAAAACAAATTCAACATGAGACAATTTCTAACATCGTTATTGAACTTTTACCTAACAGAAGTGTAGAAAAAAGACTATTGAAAGTTGATGAGGCTGAATTTGTTTAATTCTACATTTTCGAACATTTTCTGGTTTTAGGGGCCAATGTTTGGGGGCCATTCTCAGTTGCAAATTCTTGTACACCCCATGTTCTTTGACACTTTCCACTCAGATTGACCCAAAGAACACGCCCCTTGATTTATGGCAGACTTATCAGAAACACCCTGTCTATGTGAAAGAATCCACATAACAATCACTCGATAAAATTGTACGCAATATCAATTGATTCCTTTTCATCCTTCCTTTAAAGAACCTTGTAAAGGTGTTTATCCTTTGTTACCTATAGCATTGTTTTTATAACCACTGCAGCAAAGAATTCATATATTTCCACTGAAGAAACGGATGGATCAGTACCATCAACATTCTCCGGTGTTATCTCTGGACGTATAAACGTTTTGCATGCAATCAATGTAGTAACAAATCAGACGAAACAAGCGTTCTTCAATGCCCCACCCGATATATTGGACGAATATATAACTTGCGAGATACCTTTTGACCCGGAGTGGCAGAAACAGCCATGTCTGGCTCATACGTTACAACTTGTAGTAAATCACAGTTTAAAGGCCTGTGACGTTGCTACATCTTTCGTCCAGAAAATAAATTCGTAGATTTTGTTCTTTCGTCGTTTCCCTAAATGGACCGAAATATTAAAGGCACAATCTGAAGGCAGGGATGTAATCCTTCCGATCTGCACAAGATGGAATTCAGTTTTCCTAGCGATAGAACGAGTATCCGAGGTATTATTTTATTACAACAAGTTAACGGTACAACCAGAGGGGAATAAGAGAGAAGGGATACATTAGAGCCTGCTTTGGTAACGAGAGTCCGACCAACCTCAAGAAAACCGCGAAAACTTTGCGCAAGTACACACCTTTTAACCAATTTACTGCAAATATAGTTCTTTAAGTTCTACGCGCCGCACGCGGCAGTTTGCTAGATTTTCATTCTCCAAAGGCTTAGGGCTGTCGATGTTTCGTTCTTGCGTAATTATAACCTCAAGTATGTATTTTATTGAAAATAATTTTTATTTTTTAATATTAATACATACTGTACATACTGGCTTCTAATCACCACCATCTTCTGGTCTTTGTCCATCCCACTTGGACACCAGTCTGTACATACTGGCTACTAAACACCACCATCTACTGGTCTTCCGTCTATTCCACATAGACACCAATCTGTCTCATTGGCTTCTAACCCCATCGTCATCGTTTGGTTTAAGACATTCGCGCCGATCAGCTAGGGTTACGAGAAACGTCTAGCCTCCCTATGGTGGGTTGTCCACCAAAGGTTTTCGCAATTGCGGTTGTTCTTGCTTATAACTGTAGTTCGACACCCTTATATACTACCTATTTGAGTAAGGCGAAGCAACCGGCGTATGCTTCATTTCAAACGCCAATATTAGTCAAGTCTCTCAAGAATGTTTAATTGTTCTTTATCAAAACGATGTAACGCTCAATTAGGCGAACAACTAACGAAGAAAATTTTTAATATTAATTATATTTATTTTAATATTTAATATAATCTTGTTTCTCAACTCAAAATTAATACGGAAAGAGTTAAAAAGCAGTCTATGTTTTGGTCTGTGTGTGTCCGTCCATTGTTACACTAGTGCGTCGCGTTAGCAAATAGCCTTGTGTTGATGTGTTAAGAAATCATACAGAACCTTAATATTCCCTTTTTCCATAATATAAAGTGAATATGTGGAAGTATTTTTCGTAATCATGATGCATTTAGTACTTTTGTAGCTTTAAAGCTCTGTTTCATTTTGATATTCGAAAGATTTTTTTTAATACTGTTATTTGAAATGCCTGTTTATATTTTACTTAAGCTATACTACATCTGTATATAGAATAATCCTTGGTTTAGTGATTTCATGAAGAAATCAAAGACCTACACTCCGGCGGGTATAGCAATTATAACCCGCAATAGGCTTAGTGAAACAAAAAGTAAATAATTGAGGCCTGAGGTGAAGTAAACTATGGGCTTTGATTTTCGTGTCCGAAATGAAGAGACATCAACGGTTCAGAGTGAGCCGAAAGTTAAATACACTCTTAAATAATCAGGTTAAGATTTTATAATAGAAGAATAGATCATGGTGTCAATTAGAATAGTAAAAGGGCTAATGGTAAACGGGTAGTAGCTACAGACTTTTTATTCTCTTCATGGTGCGCATTGACTATTAGTGCGTCTAGCTACAATTTAGCTTTGGTGTTATTTAACGTTAACATTCATGTTGGCAAACTAAGAATATTGTTGAGGTGAGACGATAGTGTTTACACTGCAAACCAGTTGTGAATGTAGCTATCAGAATAAACGGTAAGCAGCTGAAGCGTAGACTTCATTTCCTGTTCTTTTCCCCATTGACTGATTTCCATGTGTCCAAGATTTATCCTTATTGGATGTAAAATGTCGTCTGCTTTACTGTATATTCGCTATGCTTGGAATACTGCATCAATATTTCATAAATTTTACTTCAAAAAAGAGAAATAATTCCATATCTAGGTAAATAAGTTTGTAGTTGTAGACCTCTTGACTCGGAGAGGTAATATTTTGGTTTTCCCAACTTGTTCTTTCTAAATTATTTCAAAAATTTGTATCCTGGTTAGATGTTAACCTTTTTTAATGAAATTTGTTGTACTTTAAAGAGAAAAATAACCTCCTACGTCAGTAAATTGTATCTAAAAGGTTCACTTTAAATGAGACTTGCCCTTTTAACTCAATTCATATTAATGCGAAATATTATAGGCCAGGTTTTAACCGTTTTATTCAAAGCTTTCAAGCCATTATTACAATTTAACCTTTCAACTTTCGGAATAAAATGCAATATCTGTAACTGAATTCACCTCGCGTGAAAAATTTATCTTAATTGACGTTCTTTTAAATCAATAATAACATTTTATATTTGTAAACATAGTCATTTTCTCGCCTATTAACAAGAAATCCAATTTCATTTTCGGTATATTTTCAACTTTCAATTGGAAACTATGCCCACATCTGTATTTTTTCAAGTCTTGTTAAAACCGTCATAAAGATGACGAAAAACTATTCTATCGCAAGGTTTCTTGATGAAACGTAAAGCATACACCATATATTTAATTAATTTTGTTTAAATTCACACGACAGTGAGTAAATATTTAATCGCATTCGTGTCATTAGTGCATAACTACCCTCAAAAAATTAGAGAGTAGATCTCAACACGCAGTGATTTCGTTGGTGAACTACATATGTCTAAGTAAATTTGAAGTTTGTGTTAGATTTGGTGTGGTGACGTATAACATTTTACATTTTACGAGTTCATGTTAAATAATAGAAGATAATTTCGGTTATGACGACGGCTACTGTTCCCGACAACAACATGAGAAGAAAGTAGAAAGGAACGCTGACGCTCCTTAGGTCCAAAGCAGTCACGCTTTTCAACGGTTTCTCCCACTTGAGCTGTTCAATTCTGTAATGCATTTCAAGGTCCAGGAATTTGAAAACTTTCGTTTCGAAAATGGGTGCCATGCTGCAATTGAACATTCGTCAAAACCCCTTCATAATTTTACCATAAAATTCTTACAGGCCTCAGTTGGACGGACTCATGCAGTTGGGGACTGCTTCTCACCCAAGAGGTGTTGAACATGGTGTGTACGTAGTCGAAGGCGACGTCTTCTTGCGAAAAGTAAAGTCCTCCTTTGTTCTTGATGACCTCTACGAAATGTTTGATGTTCTTTTCGAAATTTTTTATGCCTTCGCTCATCCTTAAATGTGGTACCAGGGAAAACAGCATGTCGACCGTCACTATGATAGTTTTTTCTCCGGGAACGGACGGGTTCGAAATCTTCTTCCAAAGTATCGTTCACCAAAACTTGGTCTCCCTCTTTTCTTCCCTGCAATTACATTCAAAGATGCTTGATGTTGTTTCTCATAATGTTCAAGGTTCTTCTTGTTGCAAAATATTTTGTAGCACTTTCGGTCGTAGAAGCAAGAAATTTCCTCGGATATTTAGTATCTTGTAAGCGGTTGAACGATTCCATGTATTTACCGACAGCATACCACCGAGCGGAAAGACTTTTGACGTTATGCATTGACTCAACCGTGGCCTTAGAAAAAGCATCTTCACGATGCTCAGAACATATTACACATATCTTTACTTCAACTTTGGCACGCCATCGCGAAAAAATAGTAGACTGTATAACCAAAAACTGTGGGCGACTCTCCGTACGATGGGAAACGAAAACAAAATCTTACCCTTTAACCTTAGTTTACCATCGGGAATACAGTGAACGAAGGTCAGGGAAACAAAATAAGAACTAGGAGTTTAAACTATAAAAACCAGGGTAGAGGTTGCGGTATAGTGTGAAATCTGTATCATAAACGGACTTTTATTTAGCAAGGCAATAAAGGGGCATTGACACTTATGAAAAAGGGAATGTGTCACGAATCACAATTCAACCGTTACAATTGTTTGTATTACCCGATCTTACATTATGAGTGTTTTCAGAGAAATTCCATAACATGGATATTTTTACTTCCGAGGTGGTATGCATTTAAAATAAATTCACGAGTTTTATAATGGGGTCGGTCTTAATTTCATTATCGTTTTTTTATGTTAATAAAAAAATATGAAGGATAAAATATAGTAGTTTTGTACAAGTGGTGTATTTCTTATTCTAGTTTGTTAAAGAGTATTTAAGCCTAGGCTACCGTATGTAAGAAACACACCATTTTGACAACAATTATTTAAATATTTATCATTATTTAAATGACTAAAATTAATTGAAAATGGTGGAAGAATTTTTTAAGACAAGGCTAAATATTTTGTATGGGATTTGATAAACCTATTTCAGTTGAAAAATCAAACTTGGCAATTCTCTGAAGTAGCCCCGCTAACGTTACGTTCGCAGCCCTGACTATTGATTGATATTTCAGTTTCATTGAGTTTAAAAAAAATGGTTGCACCATTGGTTAATTTACAATATTGACCAATCGACAATCACAAACTTTATTAACTAAATTAAAAAAACCGGTTGAAAATTTTATTAGTTTTGAAACGAGTTAAATTCTAATATTAAACATATGTACTAGTTAATTCCTCGTAGGTAATTAATTTATTGCCTTAGTGAAATTAATTATGAATTTTATATACACAAAATAAATGTTTACTTCCAAAATTTAAATGTAAAATGTGTGCATTATTTCCCAATTAATAAAAGATATCCACCTATTTTTCATTCAAATTATTTTCCCAATTAATATTATAATAAGCTTAAACTATCAAATTAAGAAGTTTCTTAATTGTACAAAATTATTACAATCTAACATGCAAAATTCCAAGGCTTAAAAACATTTTACTTTTATATTAAACGCCGCAAAAGAATTGACCAATAAACACTAAGTAAAATTACGTAATGAAAGAGGAAGTGACGTACATTTGGTTTGGATAAAGGTTTGGCGGGAGATCCAAATGTCGATTTGGATTTGCGTTAGAGAATACGGTTTTAAGCGCCCTGTCCAAATGGAACCGATCCAAACGTTTAGATTTGGATTCTCGTCCAAATGATTTTGATATTTAGAGAATAGGGTCCCAGTACCAAATCTTTCAAGTCGCGTCAAATCATTCAAATCCTCGTTAAGTCAACTGTCAATCAAATCCTCGTTAAGTCAACTGTCAATCAAATCGTACAAATAATTTCCAAATCCTTCAAGTCACATAAATCGAATCGAAATCATCGTGAAATCGTGAAAATCATCGCAAAATCGTGAAAATCACACCCAAATCATTGAAATCGGCTCCAAATCAGTCAAATCATTGTTAAATCTTTAAAATCATCAAAATAAAAAAAAATATTTCAAATCTCGTACGCTCTGATGAGTAATGATGGCCCCCTCACGATTTTAGCACGCTTACCTACCGGCCAATGAAAACCTCTTTGGGGTAAAGACAAATCAGCCTATCCCGTGAGGTTTAGAGATTATTTCGTCGTATGCTGTCTGCTTCAAAAAGGTAGTAAATAAGGATTTTTTTAAAGTGGCGTTATCACCAGTGACTCCCCGGGGCCCGTCGTCTGCTTAAGTTTGAAGACGATAGTAATTGTGTTGCAGTTTGACTCTGCTGAGGTTTAAAAGATGGGTTTTTAATTTTTTCAACCTCGAACGTCACAAAGAACATGAATCTTCACATTCTTCAGACTTATAACTAGACACTCAGATATACAACAAAATACGACACGCCATATTTTAATATAATAAGGTTACGAGAAAAATTTGAAAGTAAGTGAAACGTAAAAGCATGAAATTGCTAATTATTAAAGTTCCTTATCCGCTATTCTTTAAACGACCAATCCCGCGTCCTTCTTTCGAGTTGTAAAACAGACGCCGTAAATGAGACTCGACTGAGAAAATCTTTGGGGAGTGCCTCTTATAGATCGGGTGCGCTGATTTGCCGGTTTCAATTAAAATGCATGTTTTGGATACAAAACTTCATTTATTATTTAAATAGCTCTTTGAAACAGAAACAATTCATGGCGGCATATTTCAATATGAGGGATAAGAATAAAGGGACATTATTGACAGGTGTTGAATCAGAATACTGACTTTTTTCCACTTTATTGAGTACCTTTGACGTACCTATTACACATGACTCGTTTTCAGAATCAACGATATAATTTTGAACTTTCAAATGCTGATTTTAATTGTGTCCATAATTTACAAGCGATATAAATTCGGTTTGGGCCGTTTTTCAAATTTTGAACCTTATAACGGTCATAAACCCCTTCTATCAAAAAAATGATTTATGTGGCAGTTTTAAATAATTATAATTATAGCGCATTTGCTTAAATACATTCGTGTCGTAAATTCGGAATTAGACCCTGTAAGTTAAGTAGTACATTCGCAGTAGTTTTCATCGTTTACTATAGGTTTCAATGTAGATTGAAAAGTCTCCTACAGTTTTCGAGGATTTTATGTTGTAATCTATTTCATTGTCATCGTTTAAGCGAAGAAGTTGAAGATGATTTTGGTGGTGACAACAGCTATTGTCGCTGACCCCATCGTCAGTAGAAAGTACAAAGGAACGCTGACGCTATTCAGGTCCAACACTGTAAAAAATGAACATTCGAAATTGAATGTTTTAGCGTTCAATACCGTGCCATTGTGGTGGTACGCGTTAGCAATCAAATTTGAACGCATTAAGTAGTATTCAATTGTAGAAGTTAACAAAATGTTCATATTTGAACGCTAATATTGACATTCAAAAAATCACGCTTATAAATCAATCAGATTAGGTCGTTTTGCCATTCAACTACGATTGCACTAGCCTTTAAACGAGAGCGTATTTGTTGTTCAAACAAGAGTGAGATTGTCATTCAAATGAGACCGTTTTTGCGTTAAAATAGGATTTGATTATCAAATGAGATTGTTTGTTGCATTGAAACGAGAACGAATTGATTTCATAGGTAACCGATTTTGCATTATAATAGGATTGGATTAATATTCAAACGAGAGCGTTTTTAACTTTCAGACAAGAACGATTTTGGTGTACTTCAACACCAGTTTTTTTATCAATTCACGCCTTTTGCAAATATTATTAGCCCTATTTGAACCTCAATTCACCACATTTACCGCATTTCAAGATGATTTCTCTATATGGTAATAAACCACTTGCCTCCCATACGACCTAATTCCCATTCGGCCGAAAAAAAACCCCGCAATTTATCGGATTTTTAATTTTGTCCAATGGAACACAGATATTGGCTTGAATGTTCCCGATGAAATTGAAAATAACAATTCCCGAGAACGCAAAAAGCCTATTTTATCCCACGAACATCCAACTTACATATAACGATTGAGTGGCTAGGTAAAATAAGCACTAAATCCAACTATTTTGTAAAATATGAAGCAAACTTTATAGTTAACATGAACGAAATATTATTATTTGTTATTATTTTTAATTCATATGCATTATGTAACACGGCAATGAAGTTTGAACACAGAATGAGCATCCAAAAATAATTTCCTAAGGTAATATAGTGCCTGTAAAAACGACATTAGGAAATATTTTATATTTAAACGAGGCCGGCGATAAAAATTAAATTAATCAGTCAGTTAAGCAAGTAATTTCGTTTAGCTATATTCTCCATTTTCTAGTAGTTTTTCGTAATTTGTGTCTGTGTTTGCTTTTGTTCCCGGAAAAATCCAAAGTCCGAGCCTAATTTCGGAAACAGAAAATCGACTAAAGAATTAAAACACTAAAGAAAAAATTGGCAAATTATAGTGCTTTTGAACATCAACATATAATAAAAAATAATTTGTTAAATTATAATTTTGAAATTTTGATATAACCAGTACATTAACGTCGTGATTAAATAGCAGGTAGATCTGGTTTAAACATTTGTAAATAATACATCCAAAAACCTCCCGTGAAGAAACTCTCCAGTGAACGCCCAAAGAGCTAAACTAATTTTATCACTTCGATGGTTGAAAACAACCTAAAGCTTAGTCGCTTTTTTTGCAATTATCGTAAAGGTAGAACGTGGGAATTCATGACATGTGTTAAGAATCGCGTGTGTACTTTTAGACGTTATATTGATTAGGCAAAATAATAGAGGCCGGTTTTTATTTTTACAATTTAGACTTTAGTACAATTTATTCTCCAAGAACTTGAATAACGTATATTACATTTGAAAATTCAAATATTGTTTGTATCTATCGTTACCAAGAAATTAAAATTCAGTTTGTGTCATTTTCCAAGTTTAAAGCGGTAACTAGAACGTAATTTTGCCGTACGAGTCAAAAACTTTTATTAATTTCTTTGATTAAAAGAAAACCACAACAATATCATTGAAAATTTTAATTAAAGCAATCCAATTAATTTACTCTTATTTCGAATGCTAATTAAGTTCACAATATCGTGAAAATGTTTGACATCATAAGTGCACTACTAACGTCTATAAGTTAGGGTGGATTATAAGTAATGTAGCACGTGTATTACAATTTGATGTTCAAAATATATTTTTTGCTATGTCGCAAAATTCAATTTCGTATGATTCATTGCTAGATTTTGCTTCTTTAAGCAAAGAGGTTGAAGATTATTTCGGTGGTGACAGCGGCTACTGTTCCTGACAATAGTATGAAAAGAAAGTAGAAAGGAACCGTGACGCTACTCAGGTTCAAATCAGCCGTGCTTTTTGACGGTTTCTTCCACTTGACTTGTTCAATTAAATGATGCCTTTCAAAATCCAGATAATTCAATGCTTGCGTTTCAAACATCGGTTCAACACTGTAATGAAAACATTCGTCTAGCCCCTAAATCAGTTTAATATAAACCCATTATCGACCTCAATTGGAGGTTTTCTTGTAATTGCGGACTGCTTCTTAGCCAAGAGTTGTTGAAAACGAAGTGTAAATACTCGAAGCTAATTTCGTGCTCCGAAAAGTAGAATCCTTCATTGTCCGAAAAGAACTTTTTACTCTCGGGATCTAATTTGAGGAATTCTCCCGCTATCCAAGACAGATAGATGTCCTCTAGGATGATAGCATTCTTCCCAAAAAGAATAGGCAGGTATCCATCACGAGTCAGGTAATCCGAAACACTAGTGACCATTTTCTCCTGATCGAGTGCGTAGAGCCATTTCTTAACATCTGGGTCCTGGGTAGCCTGTAGATACGAAACCAGTTAAGGCAAAAAAATAGAGGAACTTATCATTTAACGCCTATTGACCAAATATTTCAGATTGTCGAAAGCTCCGCCATTTTTCACAATTATAATTGGAATTTCCGATTTGATCAAGTCCGAGAGGGTGTCGATGCGATTGTAGCTTTCCGTCGTGAACTCCGTCCGTAAGAAACAACCCAAGAAAAACAGAATGAAAGTCACTCCGATCAGCCACGACGCAGCGAGCAGACGACGAGTAATGTGAGGCAAAATGGAGGGAATCGCTGTAGGGAACATAATTATGTCTGATTATTTTAATTTAAGCGAGCGCTTAATCGCGTACGTTCAGCGCAGAAGAGTGACGCGTTTTCCCAGGCATTTTCTAGGGTTTCTCGGGCCATTTTCTTGAAAACATTCTTGGTGGGCATCGATTTGTATTTGTTGGTTACGATGGAGTGAACGACGAGCAAAAGTGACTGAAGAACCCAAGTGAACACAATAAAAATCAACACCTAATTGAATCGAGAATTGAAATTAATGAATTGCGTGGTGAATGAAATGCTTATGGTGCAAAAAATACTGGAGTTTCCATATTTAAAAAAGAAAAGGAAGTTGACAAGACTCTTCGGGGCTCCGGTCACGATAATCGTCCTGGCAGTATCGAACACCGGAGACGGACTGAAATATTCATGTCGGCCAACGAATAATGCACGTGGCATGGGAAACAGAATAAAAGGAGCATTCTAACAAATATGAAGGATTATGAGAAATTATTTGATCAGTAGAGTTAAATTTGGTCTCATTTCTCTTTCACGCACTATGAAAACATCAGCCGCAGTAATTAATTTGGAAAAGTCGTCAAAGTTCAATTTATTCCCTTCGTAAATTACCCTAAACACGATTGAAAAAATTATATTAAAGTAAGATATAAACATGATATTATTTCATGAATTTGGCTTTATCTGGAAATATAAGATCACCATTCGAAAACGGATTTACTTAATCGAGTATTTAAAAGAAAACCAAAACTGATCGATTAGGATTAGAAATTTCGAATAATCGCTACTTTTTAACGTTTCAAATTAAACGAGTCGAAACCGGAGAATAATATTAAAATTCTCGAATATTCGCACACTTGACCCACAACCATGAAGTTGCAAGTTAAATCACAAGCCTATCCGTTTGACCCAACCCAATTACTCGAATCTTATTTCAAGGAATACAAGAAATACTTCATGTTAAGGGATCTTTTCAAATAATCCGCTATGGCATTGTATCTTAATACTTGGTTCTCCATCACCCACGACTTCTGATAAGAAATATTTAAAGTTCAATTGCCAAAAAAAGAAAATAACACTCAGTGACACATCACCGAACGTTTCAAAATTCACCTCCAGTGTCGTCACGTTTACAAGAGTCTCTTGGGTGTACCTATAATTTAGATAAAATTTCAATTGGGCAATTACATTAATGACTTTAATATGCAATTTGTACCTGTATTTAAAATATCGATTATTTCCCATAAATTCCAGTTCGTTCAGTGCCATTATTGGAGTTACCAGGAAATCCTAGCTTCCACTAACCGAAACCTTTAAAGGCTGTAAAGAGTCGCTGATAGATTTCTCGTTTTTCATAAGTAAAAGCATATGTTTATTAGATTCCTATATTTCGTAATGGTAGAGACTTACTGAGAGCTAGTTCGAGAACGACGCGATAATTGACTACACCAAGTTTTGAAGTTCATCTTCCTATTTCGTCTGTACTAAGCCTTGACAGCGTCTCACCATGCATCGCTTTACGAGAATCTATGACCTACGTCACTTCATAACAAGCTCTCAATAACCAGTTACAAACTCATGGAAAATACCTTATGAACTTGTGGTAAAAGCGTTGTTAAAACGGAAGTTGTTGTCCGTTCTTGCTATATTGAAACAAGAAGCCTCTGACTGTCTAAGTTCTAATATCAATAAAAATAAACCCTCATTGATTTTGTTACGTAACTCAAATAACAGCCACGCAAAGTGTGTCTGCCGGAAAGTAATTAGTACCCAAGGCTTGACTAGCTTCTTTGTGAGTGAAAAATTGTGCAAAATCAAGTCATGGTTCTATGTAACTAAGAGGGAAATACAAAGGGGTAAGCCTTTTCCTTTCATCTCGCTTTTTGGGGCCTTCGCTGTAGTCATTTTGTATCATGTGAGTGCGCATAGACGGCAAGGTATCATGAGATTGCGCATAGACAGATGACCATGTATCAACCCTCTATTGCGCACCGATACTGAGGGTTGCCTACGTTTTATTTTATATCGAAAAGGTCTATTATGTAACAAATAGTTATGAACCCATCCTGTGTGAAAATTTTAGCTTATGCAAAATTAGGGAATTTTAATCCATCAGGGAAAGAGAAAAGTAGACAAGCCTGGAAGTTAAGCTATAATAATCGAAGAAAACTGTAAGAATTGTACTTGCAGGAATCGTGTATATCTTCATAAGTAATATTCCAAATTTGGGTAATCCGTCATTGACAACCTGCTAAGTGCGTTTGTCCTTAACTATTCTCTTTCCGAACATTAAAAAGCGTCTGCTGGATTATGTATCAAGATATGCTATTTGGAGAAATGTGGCTACACTCAATGTAGAAGTAAATTCATGTCATATGTTTAGTTGCAGCTAGACAATATGATCAATAAGGTTTATAACTTTTTGTATAGTAACTAAAGGCTATTACAACGCTAGAAGGAGTAGAGATAAATATAGATACGAAAGGATTTCTCAACAAATTTTATCTCTTCTAAGGTTGGAAACAACATAAAGCTTGGTCGCTTTTCTGCAATTATCGTAAAGGTAGAACGTGGGAATTTCTGACATGTATGGCATGTGTACTTCTAGACGTTATATTGAGTTGGCAAAATAGAGGCCGGTTTTTATTTTTACAATTTAGACGTTCGTATAATTTATTCTCCAAGAACTTGAATAATTTAATAACAACTTAGATTTGAAATTGCATATTTTGTTTGTATCTATCGTAACCAAGAAATTCAAGTTCAGTAAGTATCATTTTCCAAGTTTCAATCGGTAACTTCAACGGCAATTTGGCATTATGAGTAACTATTAGAGATGGCCCGATACCAGTTTAAAGCGATACCGACACATAGCATGGCATCGTTATCTGCCTATCTCTAAAAACTATTCTATCAAGTTTGTTGGTGAAACGAAAACCATAACTATATCTTTGACAATTTTAATTAAAGCAATTCACTTATTTCGTATGCAAATTAAGTTCACAAATGAGTGCAAATGTTTGCTATAAGTGCATTACAACCCTCTATAAATTAGGGTGGATTATAAGTTATGTAACACGTGTGTTACAATTTGATGCTCAGATGTGTGTTTAAGCGAGTTGCTTGAAGAATATTTGGGTTATAACAACGGCTACTGTTCCTGACCGTAGAATAAAAAGAGAGATGGAAGAAACGCTGACGCTACTCAGGTCCAAGTATGCGGTGCTCTTCAACAGTCACTTCCACTTGACTTATTTTCGCAAAATGCAATTTCGTATTTTGAGCATTCGGATCGCATCCGGGAATCGAACCTGGGTCGCTCACGCAGTAGACAGACATTCTACCTCTGAGCCATAGAGACTTGATAAATCCCCGAGTTTTTATCCTTAAATTTTATCTCTAAAATGTCAGGGTGATGTGGGGTGGGTACCTCTTAATCTGTGGGGTCGGATAATTTTGAATTTTTATCTGTGGGGTCGGATAGTTATGAATTTGTTTGGTTGGGGTTTTTATATTTCTTTTCTTTTTAGCCACATAGTAGTATACGATGAGGCTCTTAGTTTGACCCGAGCCGTTATCGTTATCGTTAGATTTTAGCTTAAAAGGAACTTTATATTACCACAACCCACCAATAGGGTAACTGGGCTCGATTAGAGATTTAATTTTATTTAAAATTTTTTGAGGTCGCAGCCGAGAATCAAACCCGGATCGCTCACGCAGTAGACAGATATTCTACCACTGAGCAATAGACTTGATATAAACTCCGAGTTTTTTATTATTTATTTTTATCTCTAAAATGTCGGGGTGCTGTGGGGTGGGGTCGGAAACTTTTGAATTTAAATGTTTGGGGTTTCTATATTTATTTCTTTTTTATTTATGTGCTAATTAAAAAGATAACGATTTTCCCCGTTTCCTACCGCGCCCCTCATGTGTTTCGTTCTCGTTCCGTAGCTATCGCCATCTATGTTATGTTTGACTGGAACGTTTTGGCGGTCAATTCAAATGTGGGTTTAGATAGAGCTAACACAGTGTTAATTGAGCGTTGTGCGTTTGATCATTTTATCCTTGCTAAAGGTAATTCGAGGGGATAATCACTATAACTAAACTTTCTCTTTCAAAAGTTTCTAGGCATAAGCCAGCACCAGCCAGAGCCCGAGCCCCAGAGCCAGCGCCAGATCCCGAGCCCCAGAGCCAGAGCCCGAGCGCTAGAGCCAGCGCCAGCCAGAGCCCGAGCCCCAGAGCCAGCGCCAGACAGAGCCCGAGCCCCAGAGCCAGCGCCAGACAGAGCCCCAGAGCCAGCCTCAGACAGAGCCCGAGCCCCAGAGCCAGCGCCAGACAGAACCCGAGCCCCAGAGCCAGCGCCAGACAGAGCCAGAGCCCCAGAGCCAGCGCCAGACAGAGCCCGAGCCCCAGTGCCAGCGCCAGACAGAGCCCGAGCCCCAGAGTCAGCGCCAGACAGAGCCCGAGCCCCAGAGCCAGCACCAGACAGAGCCCGAGCCCCAGAGCCAGCGCCAGACAGAGCCCGAGCCCCAGAGCCAGCGCCAGACAGAGCCCGAGCCCCAGAGCCAGCGCCAGACAGAACCCGAGCCCCAGAGCCAGCGCCAGACAGAGCCAGAGCCCCAGAGCCAGCGCCAGACAGAGCCCGAGCCCCAGTGCCAGCGCCAGACAGAGCCCGAGCCCCAGAGTCAGCGCCAGACAGAGCCCGAGCCCCAGAGCCAGCACCAGACAGAGCCCGAGCCCCAGAGCCAGCGCCAGACAGAGCCCGAGCCCCAGAGCCATCGCCAGACAGAGCCCGAGCCCCAGAGCCAGCGCCAGACAGAGCCCGAGCCCCAGAGCCAGCGCCAGACAGAGCCCGAGCCCCAGAGCCAGCGCCAGCCTCCACACCAGACCCAAGAGGAGGAGGAGGATCCTGACTTGGCGCGAGGAGCGGGCATTAATGAGCCCAGAGAGGCGACCCAAGATCCCGCTTTTTTCTTGGGAAAAAGCCAAAGTAAGTTAGCTTAAAGGGGGTCCCTCGGAAGCGTTTGCATTGTGCCAATTACATCAGTTAAAATGTTTTCGTCTCTCTTATGAATAGTTGAAAAAAGGCGGAAAGGAGTTGAGGTATACGGGAAAATGCCCCACGTCGGACCCCAAGGTATATTTCACGTGGAATTTTCAGAGAATTTACTCCTTTACTAATTTCATTAATGTTTTCGTTAATCTTTCAGTCTCCATTTTATGCGGATTGGGCCGCTGTCGAGAAGCACGAGCTTCTCGTAAGCTCGTCTCCTCCCAAGACGAGCGTCAAGCCAAGTTAATTTATTTTTTTGTTTTGTTTTGTTTTGTTGTATCGATTAAAATTATAATTTGTTTTTTTATTTTTTTGTTTTTTGTATTTTTTTTCTTTCTGTATAAAGAAATATAATACAAATTGTAAATAAAACATTATAAAAATTGTCAAAAAATATAGTGGTGCCTTTTTAGCCACATCGTAGTATACGATGAGGCTCTTAGTTTGCCCCGAGCCGTAGTAGTAGTAGTAGTAGTAGTAGTAGTAGTAGTACTTGTGGCCGGAGTTTTCGCTTTCGTCATCGTTATTTTTTAGCTTAAAAGAAACTCCACATTACCACAACCCACCCATAGGGGTAACTGGGCTCGGTTAGATTTAATATTAATTAATATTATCTTTGCGGTCGGATACTTCTGAACCCTTATCTTTGGGGTCGGATACTTCTGAACTTGTATCTTTGGGGTCGGATACTTCTTAACTTGTATCTCTGGGGTCGGATACTTCTGAACTTGTATCTTTGGAGTCGGATACTTCTGAACTTGTATCTTTGGGGTCGGATACTTCTGAACTTGTATCTTTGGGGTCGGATACTTCTGAACTTGTATCTTTTGGGGTCGGATACTTCTGAACTTGTATCTTTGGGGTCGGATACTTCTGAACTTGTATCTTTGGGGTCGGATACATCTGAACTTGTATCTTTGGGGTCGGATACTTCAGAATTTGTATCTTAGGGGTCGGATACTTCTGAACTTGTATCTCTGGGGTCGGATAATTCTGAACTTGTATCTCTGGGGTCGGATACTTCTGACCTTGTATCTTTGGGGTCGGATACTTCTGAACTTGTATCTTTGAGGTCGGATACTTCTGAACTTGTATATTTGGGGTCGGATACTTCTGAACTTGTATCTTTGGGGTCGGATACTTCTGAAGTTGTATCTTTGGGGTCGGATACATCTGAACTTGTATCTTTGGGGTCGGATACTTCAGAATTTGTATCTTAGGGATCGGATACTTCTGAACTTGTATCTCTGGGGTCGGATAATTCTGAACTTGTATCTCTGGGGTCGGATACTTCTGACCTTGTATCTTTGGGGTCGGATACTTCTGAACTTGTATCTTTGAGGTCGGATACTTCTGAACTTGTATATTTGGGGTCGGATACTTCTGAACTTGTATCTTTGGGGTCGGATACTTCTGAAGTTGTATCTTTGAGGGTCAAGTAGTAGTAGGATTTCACCGGTTTACCCCAGCGACGCGGTTCCTGCTCCAGTTGGCGTGCGATTTCATGATGACTCCCCTCTTCTCTTGTCTGTCATTTGATGCAAAATTCCTCAGCGCCACGATTGTTGGAGTTTGCACCTTCTTATCAACAGGTCTTTATAAGCTACTCAGCTATCACTCATATCTTCTGCGTTTAAAGTAGAAGGCCTCTTATCGCAGGAGACAATTCCGTACCCTTATCTTATCAGCACAAAATGTTGAATTCTGTTAACACTAAATTTGACCTTATATGCTTATTTTTCTTAAATGAATCTAAAATATTACACTTGTGTATTATTTATCAAATAGTTAAGAGGAAGAAATTGAAGTAATTATATTTAAGCGCAAAGATATTGTGGTACAAATACCTACGACTTTGTTTGATCACCGATTGGCTAAATAATTAATTCGACTCGTATCTTACTAGCTACATAATTCAGGGTGTAAATATTTCTTGAACGTCACTTAAATAAACATGAAGGAGCAAAGGCTAATATAGATTGTCGGCTAAGATCCTATCGGTGTTGTTGTTTTACATATATAATGCATGTTTGAACCTATAAAAGAACCATACCTAAAACTGTAACTGAAACTAGAACGGGCACCAAGTAAGATAAGATAAGAGCTCATATAAATATGGGAGAACATAGTTCGAGTATCATTGTCTCTACTCCTCTTAAAGAGTAAAGATTTATTTTTATAACTAGTTAAAATGTTTTTTGTGATATTTGTAATGCGAAGTTCTCCAGGAATCGTGACGTCAATAGGCATAAGCAGGCAAAACACGCGAAAGTTGGTGTCCCATGTTCGGTTTGCAACAAAGTTTTCTCCAGACGTGACACGTTAAAGCGCCATACTAAGAGTCACGACTCACGAAAATCTCCAAGCAAACGTCCTGCAACCCAAGAACTACCGTCAACGTCCACCCCACACAAAGTTCCACGTCTTTCGCCAGTATGTGATCCGACGAATTTAGCGACCTGGAATGAGATGACCCCTTATATCCAGAATAAATTAGAGGATTCGGTTTTTGATCTGGAAAACCCCATGTATACGATGTCCAACCAGGAAATTCAGGACATACATAACTTAACGGACCGAGCGGAGGAGGTTGAAGACGCAGTTCTACCCGAAATCAGACCATCTGAATCAGAAACCACCGACACACTCGAGGAAATGGCGGCATTAAATCACGCCATTTTTTGCGCTCGAATTACCCCAACGTTGACAGAAACTGACCCGGAAGTGTACATTATTCGCCATAGAACTGTAGTCAAAAAGTACTTACGTGAAAAACTAATTAAACTAATTGCGAACTAGCAAATACCGACCAGGTTGTTGAGTACTTGGCTTACCACCGGAATCTTACACACCGAACTCTAACAGCGGACGATGTCCCACGTCAAGTAGATTTGTGTGTTGAAACCACAAAGCGATTAATGGAAGATTTCCAGAAACGTGGAAGTGGATGGGCTTTAGATAAAATCCTATTCCTACAAGTGAATATTATAACGTATCTACCACTTGTAGGCGGGTCATACATGGAACTTCCCAAAGAACTGGCTGCCAAGAAAGTAATTTTAAATATTAAGAACACAGACAACCGGTGCTTTCTACGGTCCATTCTCGCTCAGTTGCATCCGCTATCTTGTAATCATCATCCGGAGCGCGTTCAGATATATCTCCAATTAGTACAGGAAAAATAGGTTTTAACCCGCAACAAATTGAAACAAAGCTGAAAATTTCAGATCTTATAGCTTTTTGGGCGCTCTTTAACGTGATGTGGTCTCCCACACTCTCCCATTGGAGGAATTTCCGCCATATTGGAAAATGGCGGACAAAATCGAGAAAACGTTTGATAACTCCGGTTCTACTTAACCGATTAACACGTAACTAGGCTTCAATTGTAGATCGCCTTCAAACACATAATCCACCTTTCAAGATATTTTGTCCTATCACTAACCGGAAGTTCACAATCTGACCCTGAAGATTAGCCTCATATAAAAAATGGGGATTTAAAGCATTTATGGTTTCTATTTTCAGAATACGTTTCCAAAATTAAACATATAGTTCCTATTACTGACAAATTTTGTTACTTTTCTGACAAGAGCTATAATGTATAGTACGGAAGAGGGTAAAACAGCCTTTTAACCATCATAAAACTTAATGTTTTAATATATACCATTGTACGCCCACATTTGTCAATACGGCTAAAGTTGAGTTAAAGCGTGTGAAAAAAAGTTGACATAACCAAGAGTATACTTTAAATGAAGATTATGGAATTTAGCTTTTGAATTAGCTTCTCTTCCACCAACAAGTGCGGCAGCAAAGCAACATTCAAATAGAGATTATCACCAAGTTCAAACATGGCTTGGAAGCAGCCTAAATGCTAGAGAATGGGGTTGGAGACAGGTAGGATCTGAACTCAAACCAATCGTTACCACTCTACAACCTGCTCCAGCTGAGCTTCTGCAGATGATCCCTCGTAAATGCAATTAAGTCTGTGATTTGAAATGTGAATGCGGTAAAACTGGTCCAGTCGGTTCTTCAATTTGTAGACAATGCAAGGGAGTATCTTGTTCAAATGAACATAGAGATTTTGAGGCTCAACCTCAAGTAGAGGACTATGATTAAACTTAAGCTTAACCAATGTTGATAAATATACTAATATACAAGTTGGTAAACCAAAATAAACCTCTCCGATACGGGACGCAATTAATAATATTAAGAAAATAATTAAGAAAATATAATTGATATTAATTACTTTAGTCGTCAGTAGTTTAACGTAATTCTACTGAAGTCGTTTTAAGAAACTTAATTCCAAAAATAATTTTAAACATAACTATTGTTGACGTTTGAATTCTAGCGTATGCCTCTTTAACAATTTTTGGAAATTTAGGGTATATAAGGCGATTCATTCACAATAAATGATTAGAAATCCGCAATTGCATGAACCTTTGGTTGAAGCCCTGCAATTGGAAGGCTAGACGTTTCTCGTAACCCTAGCCGATCGCCACGCACTTCTTTATCCTAACGTTGGGAGTAGAAGCAAAACGTTTGCTCCGATTTGCCATCTGCGGACGCGGTGACCGACAAACAGACAGACAGACACCCCCCCACACACACTTCCAGTATAATACCTCTCCGTGACGTCATCGTCACTTAAAGAGGTAAAAAAATAGTGGGAATAATATATTTTAGGTTTAAAACCCTCTTTGCATTTATTTCGCTTGAAAGCGTTTCGAAATACTCAAAAATTAGATTTGCCTTACCTTCCGGGCTGGATTGTGAACTTCCGGTTAGTTGTAGGACAAACTATCTGTTGTATGAATTATGTGTTTGAAAGTAATCTACAATTGAAGCCTAATAACTTGTTAATCGGGTTAGTAGAATCAGAGTTATTAAACTTTTTCTCGATTTTGGAAATGTATTCTGAATATAGAAACCATGAAATGCTTTAAATTCCCATTTTTAAATGAGGCTAATCTTCAGAGTCAGATTGTGAACTTCCGGTTAGTTGTAGGACAAAATATCGTAAAAGGTGAATTATGTGTTTGAAGGCGATCTACAATTGAAGCCTAATTACGTGTTAATCGGTTAATTAGAACCGGAGTTATTAAACGTTTTCTCGATTTTGTCCGCCATTTTCCAATATGGCGGAAATTCCTCCAATGGGAGAGTGTGGGAGACCACACCACGTTAAAGAGCGCCCAAAAATCTATAAGATCTGAAATTTTCAGCTTTGTTTCAATTTGTTGCGGGTTCCCTCTATTTTTGGGCTAAAATGACTGTACTATATGTAAATAGGAAAGGTTTCCATTCTCTGAATGTGCAACTTGTAAGATATTTCGAGTGCCACTAACAATTACATATTATCTAAATACAATTTTATATAACTCAGATATGTGACCATAACCTTCAAATATTAAATGCCAATGCCAAATTTACCGGTTCAGCGCATGATAGTCATGTTTTTCGCATGTCTGCCATATCAACATATTTAGAAAATAGCTATGTAAATGGACATAGAAATTCTTGGTTAATTGGTGGGGAAAATTCTTAACGTCCTTGGTTTAGTGATATTTATCACTAAACAAAAACTGAACTTCAATACTATTTAGGTGACAGTGGCTATCCTCTAAAACCATGGTTAATGGTGCCGATCCTACATCCTGAAGAAGGGTCTGCAGAAGAGGCCTATACTAAGTCCCTCTGCGAAACAAGATGCTTAATAGAAAACTGCAATGGTGTATTAAAACAAGTTTTTCGCTGTCTTCTTCAACATAGAACTTTGCATTACCACCCAACCACTGCCGCTAAGATAGTTTATGCTTGCTGTATTTTGCATAATATGCGTAGACAGCAAGATCATCAGCCTGAAGATGATGAGTTCAGTGACACAGACAGTGACACGGATGATGAGGATTTGACCCTTAGGCAATTGCGTGAGAGGAGGATTAGACGTGTAAGAAGGAATCAAGTAGTCGATGTTCCAGAGTATCAACCCCAGCTAAATGACAATTTTTTGCGACCTGGACAATTAACTAGACAATGCATAGTTAGGAGATTCATGATTAGATAAAATGGAAATGGGAAATATTTTTATGTAATTTTATTTTATGAAATGACCATATAAACGCATGGTTTACAAAGTAAGAAAACTGAAACATTTTCGTGATTCAATAAATTTTTAAACAAAGAGATCAAATTTATTAAAATAATACTAGTTTCAATTTATTGAAAAACATCGTTCATTTGTTAGTCAAATAAAGAGAGAATTCTTATCAAATCCATATGACTAGGTTTTTTTTAAAAACAAAGCATTTGACTCGTAGGAATAACGAAAATATTTTATACCCGTATTTATCACATTAGTTGGACAATTAAATAACCTAAGTTAAATGTTAGACTTATAACAAATAACCAAAATCAAACTTTTAAAAAATAAACTTTTAAGAACAGCAGGACGGTACTGTGAAATGGTTTAAAAACCCTTATTTCCTACAAAATTGCTTATGGCTGTAGAAATATTTGTTAATGACAAAGCAGCATCATTCCAAGCTTGGGCTTTCATTTTTTTCCACACTTAATTTTTCTTGTTCTACAGTGACCCTTTTAAGTAGAGCTATCTCAATATTTTTCAAAGCATCAACCTTTTCTTGACTAATTTTTTTCAAAGCGTCCACCTTTTCTTGACAAATTTTTTTCAAAGCGTCCACCTTTTCTTGATTCATTTTTTTCAAAGCTTCCACCTTTTCTTCACTCATTTTTCAAAGCCTCAAGTTTGCTTTCTTTCAAATTGCTTAAAACGTCGGTTGCTTTTTCAACATACGATTTTTCCTGAGTGAGTTTCCTTCCTAGAAAAAGTGAAAATATTTTATTATCTAATATAAATTACGGGTTATCTTTTAAAATTTAAACTACCAACTCTTTTTTGCTTGAAACGAACTATTATATTTAGTCGGTGGTTTACGGGCTTGGGAATTCGAAAAACCCGCTACTTGTTCCACAGGGTTTTTGGTATTTTCGTCTGACAAAAATATTATACATAATATAAGACAAATATTCACTGAGATTAATTAAAGGAGAAACTTACCAATAAGCTCTGTCTCTTCTTGAAGACAGTCATTTTCATTTAAAATCGTAAACTCTCCCATATTCTCGCAGCCCGCGAGAATATATCCTTCCTCTTGAAAAGTTTCGGCTGTGGGTTGGAATGTGGAGGAACAACTTGCAGATGTTGACGATTTTAGTTGCAAAACATTGAGCTCGCAAGATGTTTGCTTCCTTTTGCCATAAACAAATCCTTTATTAGGTGCAATTCCATTGGCTGTTTTGATTGTACCTTCATTATTTCTCCCGCTGAGCTCTGAAGGTATTGGAGCGACCTATTGATAATAAGTTAAAAATTAATCGGTGAAAATTAAAATACAAAGATGTATCAAAAGATTGCATACCAAACCTTCGTTGATAACACCTAACGGTGGTATCCCGGCTTCACCAATTAATGGGTTTCCTTCTATCACTACATCACCAATAATAGCCGCTAATCTAACTTCTAAAGGTGACAAATCAACGTCTTCTCTCTCTCCTCCCCCAGTTTTCTTCTTCTTCCCATTTGATATTTTAGTTTTGGTTTCGCTTTTCCAGCTAGTCCAACACTAAAGATCATTATAACATAAAATAATGAAAATTAAACCTTAAAGGTAATCAAAGCCTCGATTATCGAAGACAATCTTAAACGTCCATTCATGGCAACATTTAAATGATTAAATTTTGAATGCCGTATCTCGTAGCAAATGTATGAATGAACGTCGTTCATACGGGAGATGTATTTTATAAAGACATTCCCGACGGTGAGGGCAGTTATACAGGGTGGAAGAAATCAGACCAACAGCTACCTTTGTGGACGACCCCGAAAACTGCCGAAAGATACCGTGAATATACTACATTTAGACCTATTAAACTGGGTGTAAATAATAACGCTTTGGGATTCACATCATTTTATTAAAGTAAGACAGTACAAACGTGATAATGGGGAGTGTGTCTGAATGCTACACACATTGAATTGTCATAGCCCTACACTTTAGCCTATGAACTTAGGCCGAACAATGAAACGTACAGTACAATCTGTTTTGCAAACATATCAGCGTAGATGTTCAATGTGTCTTCCATCGTTGGTTACGACACCATTACCATCAACTGCGATGGAAGGTAAATGTGTGACTTGGCATTCACGGGTACCGACTTAACGGATCCTTCTTCGTCGATGAGAACATTACTGGTGGACCGTAATTGGACGTCCTGCGTCACGATTTAGTGAAGCGATAGACGCATTACCATTAGCAGTAATTCGTGAGCTTTGCCACCACATTGGGCGGTCAGTGTTCGTTAATGGCTGTTAGATAGGTAGAGGTGGACCACTTCCGTGGTCAGCAATGTCTCCTGGCCTTACCCCACTTGATGTTTTCCTACGGGGTTATGTTAAGGGAATATCGTAGTATTAACGTTGTTAAATAAGGTTGCTTGGGGTTAAGTCATGGAGTCACGTAGTTCCGAGGCTGATAGCCTTCAGACATGTTCCATATTAAACCATCTCTTTTTCTTACAATGCTACGTATTTATTTACACCCTGTGTACGAGGTCTACTCTGTAGTATAGTGAAGTCACCCGACGGCAATATTGGGGGCCGTCAACATAGGTAGCTGTTAGTCTGAATTCATCCACCCTGTATTACGGACAGCTGTGATCTCGACATACTTAGTGAAATAATCCACAATAACAACCAGAAATCGGTTCTGTCGCTGCGTGATGGGCAACGGCCCCATCATGTCGATCCCTATTAATTGGTTAGGACCAAACGTAGGTGTGTTGGACAGCATCTTACCAGGAGTCTTATAATTCCGTGCCTTATATTGTTGACACGTCACACATTGTTGAACGTAGCGTCGAATGATAGGGCGAAAATTAGGGAAATAGTAACGGGCCAGAATTTTCCGTTCTGTGGCCAACCGGCCTCGATGGTTGTGGTACAAATCCAATACCCAATGACGTAAAGATTCTGGGATCAAGATCTTGGCAGGTCGGAACGTTGAGCGTTTTCGCCAGATAAGACCATCCTCGAGTTGATATAACGGGTCGGACTTCCCTTGACGTAGGTCTGTTAGAAGACGAGCCCAGCAAGGTTCTTTTCCTTGAGCGGTCCTAATTTCGTCCTTGGATAGAGGTTCGACTTCGTAGTTGTCCGAGGCTATGAAAATAGTAGTGATGCCACGAATATTCGGTTACTATTCGGTATTCGGCCTATTCGGCCATTTTTGCCGTATTCGGTATTCGGCCGAATATTTCGTAATATTCGGCCGAATACCGAATCTCCAATCATGAAGGAAAAACAAACGGAAAAATTACTCAAAAATTATTTATTTCAATAACAATTTTTACTTTAATATTTATAATCTACCAGTGGTAAGTTGTGGTACTAGCTCTCTGCCTGCTCCAGATGCTCTCGCTTCTCTTGCTTCTCCTTCGGTGGCCGAATATTCGGTGCTTCGGCCGAGAGCATGGCCGAGTATTCGATATTCGGTATTCGGCAAAATTAATATTCGCGGCATCAATAGAAAATACTCAAAAACGTTTTAATGGGAGTTTTAACGCTTTCCGTCAATTCCTCAACGGGTCTAGATAACGCATCGGCCACCCTGTTTGATTTCCCCGAGCAATGTACGATGTCGAAATCGTATTCTTGAAGTTCGATGACCCAACGAAGTAATTTACTCTTCTGGTCCTTAAGGGTGAACAACCACGGTAATGCCTTATGATCCGTAATAACAGTGAAATGTCGGCCTTCCAAGTATGGACGAAACTTCCGAATCGACTCAACGACTGCCAAACATTCCTTCTCAGGAATGCCATAGTTTTTCTGGGCCCCTTGGAACGCACGACTATAATAGGCTAATGGGACTTCTTTGAAATCCTGTACCTGAGACAACATAACACCTAAGGCGTGCTCACTCGCATCAGTGGTAAGAATGTAATCTCATTCCGGATCGGGAACGCGAAGTAAAGCGGCGTCGACGATCTTCTGTTTGATGGTGTCGAAAGCCACTTGTTGCTCCTTCCCCCACACCCAAGGGACATTCTTTCGGCGTAACTGCTGTAAAGGCACTAAGACGTCAGTGAGATGAGGTATAAATTTGGCGTGCCAGGTCACTATTCCCAGAAAGGTGGACAGTTCCTTTACATTTCGGGGTGGCTTTACCTTCCAAATGTCCTTGACCTTATCATTATCTATGGCGATGCCTTCCTGGGATACCGTATAGCCCAATACCTTTACTTCGTGGCAGCCAATTCGGCATTTGGAGATTTTTAGGGTGAGGCCAGTCTTCCGGAGACGGGACAACAGATACCGGATAGCCTGGACATGTTCGTCCCAAGTGCGTGAGACGATTATTATGTCATCCAAATAGACCACGATCCCTAAGTGACGTCCATGCTTTAAGACTTTATCCATGAGGCGTTGGAAGGTGGCAGGGGCGTTCTTGAGACCAAAGGGCATGACCTTAAATTGGAATTTCCCCTTATGTGTGACGAAGGCCGTATATTGGGAACTTTTCGGGTCCATCGGGATTACCCAGAATCCGGACCGCAAATCGAACTTGGAGATAAACTGAGGTTTCTGAAAAGTGTCAAGTATATCGTCAATTCGAGGCAAGGGGTAAGGATCGGTAACGGTGATATGGTTTAAGGCACGGCTATCCACACAAAAACGTCCCTCCGAACAATCTTTCTTCGGCACAACAATAGCAGGACTAGCAAAAGGGCTATTAGAAGGGGCAATGACATTCAAGCGTAACATCTCTTCTATTTGGTCCTCAATGATCTTCCGGGTCTTGGACCCGCGTGATAAGGACGTTTAGAGATCGGTGTGGATGCAGGGAGTAGTCGGATCTTGTGTTTAACGCAGGTAGTCCTTCCGATCCTATATGTTACGACGTCTGGAAATTGTTCCAGGAGGGTCGTTAATTCCTGACGTTGTCCAGCTGTCAACGACGGTCCCATAATGGCGGATATCTGCTCCGTAATATGGGATGACATGTCGTTAGAAGGTTGGTGAGGGGACCCCATTTCATATATGAGAACGGTGGTTCTATTCATATGAAGCACCCGGTTCCCCCAATCTGAGATCACATGATTATTGACAAGGAAATTGCTGCCTAACACGATAGGATAAGGAAGATACTCGGCTACATCAAATGTCATCTCATTCAGATACGTCCCATTCTCCAGCTGTCCCTTGATTGTTATCGTGCCGACCAGAGGAAGATAGGTCAAAAAGCCTGTAGCAATGATATCCTTTCTTCGAACCATATGGGGTAATAATCCCAATAAACGTAACATAGATAAGTTTATGAAACAACAGTTAGATCCAGAGTCAACAAAAGCGAGGTTAGTAGACTTGTTAATAGTTAATTTTATGCCATATGCTTTACCGGTGGTCAACAAAACAGGATAGGATTACCGTAGTTGCCTAGATCCTGCGGCAGTCGCAACTTCCCTTAGTTTTCCGGAGGGGTCGGAGATGAACGAGCCTCTTCCCGACCAGGAGACGTCGGTTGTGGGGGTGTGCGTTGGAACCGAGGATTCAAAGGTAGTACCCCAGTTTGCGAAGTGGGGGTCTCCTGATTAGGACCACGTCCATTACCGCCGGGGCGGTTCCGTTGATTGCGACCGGCATTTCGGGATATATTCGGTTGAAATTGTACTTTCCGACCCGGAGAGTTGGAGGTAGTAGAGGGCCATGTTGATTCTCGAGCCATAATCCTACGAGCCTCATTTTCGAAAGTGTCGAGGGAATCGCACCATGCAGGGTAAATGGAGGCCTGGTATTTCTCATGAATGTTCCCCAACACTATGCGGAGTAGATCCTCCGAGCCATAAGGTTCCCTTAAGGCCCTGTTTAACCGTTAGATCCGGGACTCAAATTCCAACAGATTCTCATATGGCTTTTGCCGTTCCTGGTTGAGAATAGTCCTCAAGGTTCTCTCCCGATCTGCTGAGAGAAATCGGTTCATACCCACTCCAACAAATAATAGCAATTCCGGGACTATACTGGCAAGAAAATCAATTAAACGCAGTAAGTCACTATTTGGTCGGATACGTAGCATGGAACGAGCGGAATATCGAACGACGAGTAATAAGAAAATTAGGTGGCCTGTGGCAATTAAGGCACAGTTATATGCAGCGAAGGTAGTGCAATCACAAAATAAACTAAAGAACCACATCAGTAAAGTCACTACATCCGTGCCAATCAACAACACCAAGCCAGAGCCGAGGTTAATATTGGCATTAATAAAGGTAGAATTCATCGTTAAGCTAACCCGAGACAGTTTAATAGAAGCACAACATGCACAAAGTCAATTTACAAAAGGAGAGCGACCACGAGGTAGTTAGGCCAGAAGTAGGCTTAGCGACGTCAAGTATTAACACGTTCCCCCCATGGGCCACCAAATGTAACGGTATGTACTAAATCGCGCTATGCAGAGCATACATCGTGCTTAAAATATTTCAATAAATAATATACATTACGTAAATTCTCAGTGCTTTATTTCTTGTTCCTCGTGTTACTCAAGTATTCTGGTTATAACATAAAAACTTCCGACTCTTTTAGCTTACTCGGTGAGGGATAATTACCGTTGACCACTGCGATGATACTTCAACTGCCGTCTATTGCCGCCTCCTCTCCTCTTATATAATTGAGAAGTAGGGGTGAGGTCAGAGGTCAGGTGTTCGAGCCTTCTAGCGGTATGGGGCGTTTTAAGGCGTCATGGAGGCCGTTTGCTCGGATAATGGCACTCAGTTCACGTCAGCTTTATGGTCCCACGTGTGCCGGATCATGAAAGTCAAGGCCAAATTCACTACCCCCTACCATCCTCAAACTAATCCAACCGAGCGAGTTAACCGAGTCCTGGGTGAAATGATAAGTATGTACGTAGGTAATAGTCATAACCGATGGGATTTGGGCCTGGAAATGCATCAGCTAGCCATCAATTCTGTCGTCCATGTTACAACGGGTCATTCTCCATTTTCCTTGGTCTACGGTCGAGAACCCCGCTTACCATGGGATCATGACGAGGATTCTCGTACCTTTTCTGACCTTCAGGTTGGACAAGAGGAATTAGCTGCCTATGAACGAGGACCACTGCAAGATCTCGGGGAAATCCGAGAAGAAGAAGAGTCGTTCTCCCGTATAGCCCAAATGAAGCAGAAGCATTATTATGATATACATTATGGAGGTTCCGAAATGGAGTGTGGTCAGTTGGTTTGGAAACGAACCCATAAACTTTCCCAAGCATCCACCGGATTTTCCGCCAAGTTCGCTCCCGCATGGGAGGGCCCGTATCGGATTATATCCAAACAAGAGCCGCTAACATATGTCTTACGTCACGAGATCACGGGAGCACCTGCCGGGACATGGCACATCACCCAGCTCAAATACTTCATATCCCAGGACGACCAGAATCGAGTAGGGGATGTGATTAATGTGTCCGTCGATGAGGACGATCATCAAGAAGCCCAAATAGCAGAATCTGACATCGGACCCGAACCTTTTAACGCTAATTTAATACAATCTTTTAACTCTTTAAGTGACTCTATCACTACTGGTCCGGCAGATAACTCTGATACCTTGTTGGGCGATTCCATATCTCTCGATGATCCTCCAGATACGACCATAGCACCCCTCCTGGTACTCTTTAAATTTGGCTGGACCCGAGAGGTGGTTAAACGTAAAAAACCCTCACCCACGGGACAAACACACGATGTGTATTATTATACCACCGGACCACCACGGTATCGCATACGGTCATGGCCCGATTACAAAGAGTTACCACACGTGGGGCCGGTATTAACACGGGAGAACTTCCGTTTTGGACCTGAACCCATACCTGGAGCTCCTCCGAATCAGGAAATTTTCAGGGAGGCCCGGTAGTTCCGTTACCTTAATCACTAATCGGATATCTATTCCTTCCCTAGTATGATTACTTCGTCGGAAGAAAATGCTATGATCATTGTGACCGTCGAACCAGGGTATCGATTTGTCGGAGTTCGCACGTCGCCAAGACGAGATCTTCCTCAGGAAGTAATACCTCCATCATCCCGTCTACGCACTCGGGGTCGATCTTGGGCCCGTTCCCGACATCGACGATATAGATCACCTCCTCCACGCAGGCCGCGATCCAGATCACCTCCTACACGCAGGCAGCGATCCAGATCACCTCCTCCACGCTGGCAGCGATCCAGATCACCTCCAGCACGCAGGCAGCGATCTCCTCCACAACGTCATCAACACAGCAGTTCCAGACCTGCTCAGCCGTACGTTCCGGTGTGTTCCTATTGCGGGCTGCGTGGGCATGACCGGGAGGCCTGCCCATACCGCAGGCGGTGCTACCGTTGTCGGCGGACGGGACACTTGGCCAGTGCTTGCCCCCATCCACGACGGGTCTTGCGAAACAATATTCAACGCACTAGTCACGGACTACCGCCGTTATCCCCAGGTCAATTGCCTGAACCAAGACACTAACTAACTTTTCGTTATGTAATTTATGTTGAACATTATCATTGGTTAATTTTGTTTTGATTTCACCTAACTTTATTTAATTTAGTTTTTTGTAAGTTTGTTAAAATTGTTAATAAGGAAATTTATGTATTTTCGACTCAACTACTCGGTGAGCCATAATTAGGGGGGAAATGTAACGGTAGAGGGCGCCTTAAAACACCCCATAGCGCTAGAAGGCGCGAACACCTCACCCCTACCACTCAATTATATAAGAGGAGAGGAGGCGGGAATAGACGGCAGTTGAAGTATGATCGCAGTGGTCAACGGTAATTATCCCTCACCGAGTAAGCTAAAAGAGTCGGAAGTTTTTATGTTATAACCAGAATACTTGAGGAACAAGAAATAAAGCACTGAGAATTTACGTAATGTATATTTTTTATTGAAATATTTTAAGCACGATGTATGCTCTGCATAGCGCGATTTAGTACATACCGTTACAATGTCTAAATAATTTGTAATTAAATACAAATTATAAAAGTGGTAAAATCTTGCGCAGTTTCAAAGTGTAGCAGTCGGTCTACCACACATAGGATTGCATTTCATAGGTATATTGATCCGAAAATTGGTGAAAATTTTTGTATATTTGTTAGGATTTGGGTTTAATGCCTGAGTTAACTTGCATTAAAAGGTTTCGAGTATCTAACCCTTCATTATGCAAGAAGTGGCTCGCCGCGATAAATCGGTCGAATTTCCATCTTGGGAAAAATATGACTTCGTATGTAAAACTCACTCTAACAAAAGCGATTATCAGATCTCGTCCAAGCTCAAAACTCTAAAGAGAAACGCAATTCCTTCGGTTTCCGTGGAAATAATTAGGACAGATGATACATTGGTGGAAATTATAGACGACAATTCGTTTTTAGAATTTAATAAAACTGGAACTAAAGTTATTATTGTGTTTCTAATATTTTCACATCCACTTCGATATGTGATTAGTAACGTGTGTTATAGAAAACTTATAGTTGCAATGAGGTATAATTACCATCGTGTTCCGCTTCATCTTCATCACTCGTAGATTAAACAGTGTGTCGTACCGACTCGGAATTCGCAATGGCATCGAAACAATTCGCGAAAATTTAGCACAACCTGTTATTTTTATGGATGCCACTGAATGAATTAAGGACTTTGCTAACCATCTGTCGTTAGAAAATTTAAAAAAATATATAATGGAAGATTATGTATGAAATAACTTTATTTTTCCCTATATACCACATTTTTAACATTTTCAGTAACTTCCACAGACATACTCCATGCTGCGCGAATCTAGTGTTGAAGAAATCGAAAACAGGAATTTCTTGATCCATGAAGAAGTTGTTGATGCCTTTGTGGTTCATAAAGACGAAGTTGCCGGTTTGGAGGTCCACGATAAATTCGTAGGTGATAATGGCCATGAAGAATCCATTGACAATACAGCACTAATCCTTGAACCACCAGCTTCAGAGGTATTAGATTCAAGAGGGCATAGTGTGATTTTGACTTTTGCTCATGAGCATAATCCCCCAGAAATCGTGCCAAACACCTGTGAATTTCAATGATCTTAAATCAACAAGCGAAATTAAAAAAACTAAAAATTACAGGTTAAACACTCCGTAACAAACTTAAGATAATTAGACAGACCAGGAAACGTTTAGACATGAAACTTGGCAACCTAAAATATGCTTTAATACAAATGAAAAAGCAAAAACTTTTGCTCGAAGAAAACGCCACAGATATTTATGAAGAGTTTGGCCCAACAGCGGTACAGCTTCTTTCTCAACTACGACAGTCTGGACTCAAAAATCGAAAGAAACAACAACATTCGAAAATAATTAGAAGCTTTGCCATGACGCTTCATTTCCATTCACCAAAAGCATACGACTTCCTTCGAACAAATTTCTGCTCGCCTCATCCAAACACACTTAGAGAATGGACTAGTAAAATTGGTGGCAATCCTGGCTTTATCGCAGAAGGTTTCGCCTATATAAAACCAGAGGTTGAGAAATCAGAATATCCAGTGTTAATAGCCTTGTCTCTCCTCTTTGATGAAACACACTGAATGGACAGAAAAGGAATTCTCTTGGCTACGCCATCCTTGGACTAGGCAATAATGCCGAAGATAACAATGTTGTTGCAACGTCGGCACTTGTGTTTATGGCAAAAGCTGTCAATGGACATTGGAAAGTTCCACTAGGATATTTCTTTGGAAGTCTAGTCACCGAATGTTTCTTCAAAATAAAAAATACTGGTACCAAGTGCATTGCTTTAATTTGGGATGGGTTGCGAAGCAACATTACAATAGACCTTTTCACCGCGGGGGTGAAAAGGGGGGAAAATTTCGAGAGGTGAGCATGCGTAGAAAGAATGTTTGGGGGCAGTGCAGTACTTTTAACCTTTCCTTTTGCCTTATTTGCTACGCATTCGAGTTTATTTTTATAAAACAGTGTTGTATTACTTGTTGTAAAAGTATTAATTGAACTTCCGAGGTGAAATTTTATCAAATTCAATTGATAGAGGTAAAATTAGGGCATTTAATGAAATTCTACTCACTAAATTGGGCGCCAGGGCTTACGGGCATTTATACACAGCGCTTTCGGCACGGCATCGGCGGACATCGCCGTCTATTCGCCGATGAAGCGATGATCCCGTACCGTCGCCAAGGCTTAGTGAGTTATAGCGGCCTACTAATATCAATGCACCGTTTCCATTAGAACTTAAACACTTTATTTCTTAATATGATTTTAATTGTACTATCTCGGTTTTAAATACTAGGCATTTTATTTTAATATTAAATTTCAAAAGGTCTCCCATACGTCCATCGTAGTTTAGTTTACACGTTTAACTCCATAGAAGCGCTATAACTCATGCCCCCAAACATTGCAACTTCTCATGCGCGGCCCTTAATGTGAATAGGTCTATGGCAAACTCACTCGGTGTTGTTATTACTGAGGATTTAATCCAGTGCGATTTCTCTAATCCAGGTTATTTGTTTAAATATTTGATGTGCTTGAACAATATATGTCATTGACCCAAAAACAATTTCAGCTGATTATGAAGAACAAATTAATTTTGTTCTTGATGCATGCCACATGTTAAAACTCTTCAGAAATTTATGGAAACACTATGGTATGCTGCTGGACAGACGAACTGGCGAAGTATAGTTATCTAGAAGCGTATTAAGCACTGCATTGATTGATATCTGCTAATTATTAGGCTTTTTACTGGGCGTATGTTTCTACTCTTCATGAGTATCAGCAGAAGTGAGATGAGACTAGAAGTATCGTGGTAACCAAATTCTTCACTCGGCGAAAGTAAAAATTCTTGATAACACATAAACGGTTGGCCCTCTAGTAGCGGTTTCTGAATTTTCCCTACAAAACGTAAGACGCTCGTGGCAGTAGACAGCCGAACTAGATTTAAGCACAGGCATCCGTGTTCTGCGGCTTTAGGTTGAGGGTAGGAAATTTTTTGGACCTCGACCAATTCTTTTCTCTGTAGTGTAGGCGCGATGGAAGTGGCATAAAATCCTAAAATTTGTTCACTAGTGCCAAGATCTACTACCAATGCTAGAGCCCTTCACTTCTAGTCCCATCTTACTTCTGGTATCAGCAACATGAAGGTTTGACATAAGCCAACAAGCTAACAAAATTCCACATCAAATTTAAAACACAAAAGATGAAAGTGAAATTGGCTGCTCAAGTACTGAGAAATTCAGTAACAAAAAGCATGAAGTTCCTAAAGGAAGCGGGTGATCCTGCATTTCAGGGATGTGGGCCAACAATACAATTTACAGAGACGATTTTATTTGATTTGATTGATGTTTATACCTATCGAAATTCGCAACTATACTTCTGTTACTTGCTCTTAGTCTTTTTGATGTTCTGAATTCGAGAAATCTCATGGCTAAGGGTTTCAAACTTCAAAGCGCTAATCGAGCGGTACAACCTTGAGGTCACAAAAAGACCTAATGAAAACCAAGAGTCTTTAATTTAATTTAACAGACACTGTAGGAAATTTAGTTCTTAATGGACCAAAAAGACTGCCATTTTAGGTTTTGGTGTTGCAATGCATAGCATTTTAAAAATTGCTGATGCTTATGTCGTCCCACCTGATGCACCACTAAAGTACTTTTTATATTTCAAAAACCAATTCGAAAGAAGTTTAAAGGCCTTCGTCGAACCGAGTACATTCATGGAAGATACGGTGGTATAAAGTAAAAATAATCCACTTTAAGATGATTTTGATTTTGTAGTAAGCAAGAATCCTTCTTTATCGAGTAACGTCCACGTGTTTCAACTGATTTTTCCTAATATTTAGTATTCTGTAAACGGACTGTATAGCTTAAAATTAGATGTAATCTCCTAAACCAGAACAAATTAACCGCTTTTGCTGGTACTCTTAAGAAATTCGCGAGTTTTAACATTGAGTTAACTCAAATAGGTTGGCAAATTGAGTGAGGGACAAGAGTAAGTCGTCACGGGAAGGGGGATTCGTATTACCAAAAGGGTAAAGCTTATAATATTTTTGAACTCGCGGATAGCGGGCATGTTCCTATTTTTGAAACTGCTTTAAGATAAATGTATATTCGTATTTAAGCTTTCAGAATTTATCGGACAGCACCGTCATCTGGCCAACCCCCAGCCGCAGCCCCCCCCCCCAAGAGGAGGAGGGTCCTCACGTGGCGTGAGGAGCTGTCGAAAATGAGGCCAGAGGGTGACCCAAGATCCCCCTTTTTTCTTGGGAGAAAGCCAAAGTAAGTTAGCTTAAAGGGGGTTCCTGGGAAGCGTTGGCATTGTGCCTATTACATCAGTTTAAATGTTTTCATATCTCTTATGAATAGTTGAAGAAAGGGAAGGAGTGGCGCTATAGGGGGAAGTGCTACACTTCGGATCCCAAGGTATAATTCACATGAAATTTTCAGATAATTTACTTCTTTATTAATTTCATTATGTTTTCGTTAATTTGGCAGTCCCCATTTTACACTGACTGGGAAGCAATCGAGAAACCCCAGCTCTTCTCCCCCATGGAGGAGTGAAGGAGGATCGTCGAATGACGCATAAATATAATTATTATTACTGTATCATTTGCGTTAAGAAATTGTTATTTTATTTTATATTTGTTTTTTCTGTATAAAGTCGTACGAATTATAATTATTGTCACAAAATATAGTGGTGCCTTTTTTATTCTATTTATTAGGCCTATATCTATTCTTTATTTTCGATGCCCAGCTCGGCTATAACGAGGGTGTATAGGTATACATACGGCAAAAAATAAAGCTGTTAATCTGATGATAAACACTATGTGCGGAATCTACTTTTTTATGGATGGTAATTTATTCTTAATAGGCCTGTCTAGACTGGCGCGTCTTCGCTTTGCTAGCTTGCAAGATCGGGCGCTACTGTCCGCAATGGGTTTTCGTTACTTCGCGCGTAACGTTTTGGGACATTCTAGAAAAATATTGTAACATGGCTGCCAGAATTCTTGGAGCTTCCACTCCTTGGTTCTGGCAGGGCATCTAGCCTCCATGATACAAGCCACTCCCCTTCCACAGTTGTAATATAGAATAATTCAGATTTTGTTATCAGTTCTAATGTTGACAGTCGGCGAGAATAGTTCTCTCTTTTTGTTTATGATTTCTCCTAAGACGGAGTGACTTTTTGTACTAAAAGTTCGGTAGTTCGGTTACGGGTTTATCCCTATATCAGTTAACCAATAAAGTTGTTGTTATATTTGGATTATTAAAGTAAGTTGTCTTTATTTCTTTTTATGGCCCTCGGGAGTCTTCCTCCCTTAGTTAAATTATTCTACCGAGGGTTACATAAAATGGCGCCCGAACAGGGACTCGACTAAGCCTCGGTCAGCCCCGTATACATAAAAAACTGTTTATCATTGTCGGTTAGTATATCCGCCCCCCATGTGGCTTTAAGCCTTGGCTTCCACATTGATAGATAGTTTTAAATTTTTGTAAGATAATCGTACTAAATTAAATCTACTTTAATCATAAATGAATTAAATAACTTAATAAAAATAAAAATTATCCTTGTAATAAAACCACTAAATTTAGATGACTTACTATTTTAGATTATATAAATTTAACTTAACTTGGCTACTGTAACTATTTTGAGCATTGTAAATTAAATTAATTAATTAAATAAATAATGGCTTATTCGGACGATAAACAAACGTGGAGGTCGCTTCGACCATCCGAGGATGAGGAAGACGATCTAATATTAAAGAATAGTGAAGAACAATCTAGGGAAGATCTGTTTACGTCTACGGAAGACGATGGTGACACTCTAGTGCCACCAGAGACAGATAATCCTTTGGAGGATTTCAACCGGAAACTTCGTATTGAGGAAGAGAAAGACGAAGAAGATTCCAGAAAGAGGACTGCAGCCTCTTGAGAATCGGAATATTCTCCCTATTTACTATTCCCTCATAAGAGTATTCCTGCCCCAAAGGGAAGTTCAACTCCCTCTAATTTCCCTCCTCAAACTGGGATTGATTCCCTTGATCCTCCTAAATCAGCGTCCAACAGTGATAAGCCTAGAGTTAGTTATTCAAACACTTTACCAAATCCTAGAGCAAGAACAATCGGAACTCAAATGTCTCCGTCCCAACAAATCCCTCAATTGGGACCAAACACTTCCGACGAGGAATTAAAAGTCTTTATGTTATCCTTACTCCAAACCTTGGCTGATAATTCAACCGCACAGGCTAATGCCATAGCCCAGAATGTAGCCATAAATAAATCTATAGCTACTAGTTTGGACAAGTTAGTTAGGGATCTACCCACGTTAATAAATAGAGGTTCAATTCCTCAAACGGGAAAAGTCCCTATTGAACCGCCAGAAAGGTTAGCTTTTTTGGGATCGTCTAGCGATAGTGCTACAGAATTTTTAGCTGCTTTTGAGGAGTATGCAAAATTTCACAAGTTATCAAATGAAGAGAAGTTAGCGGCATTGCCTCTCCTATTACGAGGACATGCCTTGTATTGGTATAGGGATTTAGTCCGTCAATATGACGATATGTGTAGTGTAAACCCTTCCCATCCTCATTTGGCTTGGAGAACATTTAAGAGACACTTTAAAGTTCAGTTTAGAGACCCCGAAGCTGACTCTAATCTTAAAATAGAGATTAACCACAGAAGTCAGAAAGATAAGGAGTCGGTAGAGGATTTCTTCGGGGAAGTAATAAAGCTAAACTTAGGGATGACCCATCCTCTTACCGAAAAGGAATTAGTTCCAATAATTAAAAGTAATTTAAAGGACGAGCTTAGAACTCCCCTCCTTTTCTTACAATTTAGTACCATGGAACAGTTAAGAAATTCCTGTAAAACCATAGAAAGGGATATTGAAGTTAGGAAAAAGAATGCTGCGAAAAGAGAAAAGAGGAAATCACCCCCAAAGCCTAAGGTTAAAGCTGAGTCTTCTTGCCCAGCTAATAAGGGCTCTGCCCATAATCAGTGTTCCCCCGGGCATTGTCAAAGCCCTTGTCCTACTTCTCCATCACATCCTAAATGGGAATATCCCTTGAAACCCTTAGACTCTAGGTCTCAAGCTAGAGCTCAAAACACTTCAAATAGAGGTCAACGATCTTATAACCGATATTATAATCAAAGATCAAAATCTCCAGGTCGTCAATTGGCCTTGTCTTACCCCTATACACGTACGATCACCTGTTACAGTTGTCAGGAAAATGGTCATCTTGCACCCGATTGTCCAAATAAAAATATGATCCAGTCGGGGGAAGCCCAGACGGGAGAGGTCCCTCGTGGTTCCTCTCCCGGTGCCCAGTAAAATTCCTTAACGAGAAGCGTGTCGCGTTTCCCTTGAGGATTGAATCAGTCCGAAAAGGTTCAGTTTATAAAAGGGTTACTATTCCCGTTACTTTTGAACACGCGACAGTTCACGCTAAATTAGATAGCGGGGCCGATGCCTCTTTTGTTAGTCTTGACCAGTGGCAGAAAATCTCTAAATGTAGAAATTCTTCAGAGTTACCTGAAGATGAAGAACTAGATTGTGTAGTTTGGGGCGATGGCCGATATACATTTAGAAAAGGTTCTCACGAGTAAGAATTTACTCTTAAGTCAATTGACAGTGAGAAACAATTCAAATTTAAATTCTACTCGGTGCCTTCCCTTAATAGTGACTTTATATTGGGTCAAGATTTTCTTGAAGAAAACAGGGTCAAATTGGATTTTGAGTCATCTCAATGCTTAGTGGGTAACTTAAGGATCCCTTTTTCAATACCATCAGAAAAGGATCCAATAGATAAGGAGATTGTAGATAATATTAGGGACGCAGTTTCCGCCGCCCCTATCTCTGAGGAACAACGTCATCAGCTAGAAACCCTTTTATTAAAATTTCCAGGGTTGTTTTCTAATAAAGTAGGAAGAACAGGACTAAACTTCCATGAGATTCATACGGGTAATAGTCCGCCCATCAAATCTCAACCTTATCGTGTTAATGACCAGAAAAGGAAAATTATTGAACAACATGTAAAGGAAGTGATAGATGATGGGATAATTATACCCTCAGTATCTCCTTGGGCTTCGCCCGTAGTTTTAGTTGATCAAACAAAACGGGGTAAACCCTATAGGTTTTGTATTGATTACAGAAAACTAAATCAAGTTACCATTAAAGACCCTTATCCCTTACCTAATATAGAGGACATGTTAGCTATGGTTGGAAGACCTAAATATATCACAACACTTGACCTTAAATCAGGGTACTGGCAAGTGGAAATGCACCCTAAGAGTAGAGAAAAAACAGCTTTCGTGACTCATATGGGAAAGTACGAATTTAATGTACTCCCTTTTGGGCTTTGTAATGCCCCTAGCTCCTTTCAACGTCTAATCGACGCGATTTTTAGGGACGCAGATTACTTCCAATTAATAGACTATTTAGAAGATTTAATCTCGCTTAGCGAAGATTGGGATCAACACTTAACGTGTTTAGAATATGTCCTAAATAGATTAAAGGAAGCGGGTCTCACCCTTCAGTTAAAAAAATGTCGTTTTGCTCAAAAAGAAGCTACCATATTCGGTCACATAGTCAATGAAACAGGGGTGCATATAGATCCTTCTAAGATAGAAGCCATTCAGAAATTTCCTCCTCCTAAAAATATTAAGGAAGATCAGAGATTTTTAGGAATGGCAGGTTGGCACAATAGGTTTATTAGCCACTATTCTCAAATAATAGCCCCTATTAATAAACTTAAAAGAAAGGATCAAAAATTTATTTGGGGTTTCGAACAGAAACAAGCGTTCGAAAAAATTAAGGAAGCCATTTGTAAGGCTCATCTGTTAGCTTCCTTTAGAAGGGATTCCCCGTGCATTTTAACTACTGATGCTAGTGATGCAGGGTTAGGTGCCCTTCTATCCCAAATACAAGATAACGTAGAAGTCCCTATAGCATATGCTAGTACAGGGCTTAAAGATGCAGAAACGAGGTACTCAACTAGCGAGAAAGAGTGTTTAGCCATCTGTTGGGCGGATAAGAAGTTTAGGCCATTTCTAGAAGGTCGTAAATTCACTGTCCTCACTGACCATCAGGCTTTACAGTGGTTTTTTAATATTAGGGAACCAAATTCTCGTCTAGTTAAATGGGCCATGTACCTTCAGACCTTTGACTTTACAATCAAACATAAGAAGGGAGTAGAGAACGTAGTAGCAGACGCTTTGTCGAGGGCCCCGATAAACATTTTTAGTATCAATCTTAGTTCCTCTACTTCCCATTCTACTAGTAAATTGGATCCAACTAGTAGTTGTACTAGTCAAAATTCTACCGGTAGTAGTCGTAATTCAACTTCCTCTAGTGACTCTGTTGAAGGGCGGGTACGTCCCCCAGGTCCTAGAGCCTTATATTCAGTCTTTACCATAGAAGACGTAAGAAAAACTCAGAGGGAAGACCCATTTGCTTCTCCTATTATTAATTCCTTGCAAGGACCTAACCCAGTTAGGAATAAAATGTTTGAGTTAGAAAATGATCTTCTTTATAGAAGACCTTATAGGAATCATCCGGAAAAGATTTATTTACCGCCGCGTTTAAGGCTAGAAGCCATGAGGTTATTACATGACCACCCATTATCCGCTCATAGGGGCAAAGATAAGACCCTGAGTAAAGTAACTTATAGATATTGGTGGCCCACTATAATTAGTGACGTCCAGGATTATGTTAGAGGATGCTCCTTATGCCAACAATTTAAGGCTAGAAATAGGAAAAAGCCAGGGCTAATGCAACCCTCAGAAATAACAAGTCCTTGGGACCAAATTAGTGTCAACATAATGGGACCTTTCCCTTCAAGTAGACAACACTATAAGTATTTAATAGTTTTTGTCGATTACATGACTAAATTCGTGGAAATGATTCCACTAAAAACCATTACTGCTAAGACATGTGTACAGGCTTTCAAGTCTATTATCACTAGGTGGGGAGCTCCTAAAGCTATTCTTAGTGATAGAGGGGTACAGTTTACTTCGAAACTTTGGCTGCAAACGTGCAGAGCTTTTAGAATAAATCCAAAGTTTACCACCCCTATACCCCTAAGGGAAATCCCACTGAACGAGTCAATAGAGTAATCGGTGAATTAATATCATTCTACGTAGGGAATCACCATGATAGATGGGATGAATCCCTTGACCTTCTTCAGTTCGCAATAAATTCCGCACCCCATGATACGACGGGAAGATCCCCTTTCTTCTTGAACTTAGGGCGGGAGCCACGTCTCCCTTGGGATTTAGATATCGAAGAACCCATTCAGGACAATGATGACCCTAGTCGTAGTAAGGCCTTGAAAGTTCTTAAGGAACAATTAGCATTCAGTAATGAATTGTCTAAGTTAGCTAAAGCCCACCAAAAGAAATACTATGACCTCCGCCATGACCCTTTAGAGTTTGAGGTTGGAACTTTAGTATGGATGGAAACACATCCTTTATCAAGTACGACGGGTCAGCTTATGAAAAAGCTTAGTCCTAAATGGGCAGGTCCCTTTAAGATAGTTGCAAAACATTCCCCCGTTGTCTATGAGTTAGAGGATGCTAACTCAAGGCAGAATGTAGGGAAGGTTAATCTCGAACATCTGAAACTTTACTGGACAAATGTAGCCGTCTTCAACAATGCCGAAAATGCCCCCATTTCTCAATCAGAAGTAGCCGATGAAATTGAACCTAGTCCTCCTACGGATGGTGTTAGCGCGCACCACCAATCTGCGGAGACTTCCTCAACTTCATCTGAATCATCATCATCTCCTTCGTCACCGTCACTTCAGGACGGTCAGGAAGAAAATCAACCGATTATTCCTGCTATTCCAGATGTCCTTCCAACCTCGACATCAAGTACTCTAGAAGATGAAGCAGCGAATGAACAGATCCTTCCTGCCGTTCGAGATGATTCACATCACCCTTCAGATTCTGATAGTGAACCGGGCATGGCCCTTTTTGAAGACCCTCCTCTCCTCCTTTTTACCTATCATGATATGAGGGCTTTTCAGCTCGATCATCCCTCAAACGATAGTCCGCCTTCTGCGGTAGGGGAGGCTTCCCCGTCTGATCAAGAATCAGTCGAGGAACCAGAGCTACACAAGTCAACGTCCAGTTTTTCAGAAGAAATTCGAACACCGGAAGACAAATCAACGTCTTCTGAACAATCAGTCACGGAACCGGCGTTACAGCATTCTCCCTCGTCTGGTTTTTCGGAGGCATTGGTACCTCCTGAACCGATTTCTACTCTTTCGGAGGAAATATCAACCCCTGAACAGCCTCCACACTCACAATCCCAACCACAGCATGTGTCTGACAGTTCGTCGACCACGCTGTCGGACTCAATGAGAACTCCTCGTCTCAATAGGGTTGCATTACCCGATAGTTATTTAGAACCTTTTAAAATGGGATGGCGACGAGAGGTATGTAAGAGGGCGACGGTTCAGCCCGGAGGTAATGAAGTAGACATCTACTACCGACCTCCCGATAACCAAAGGTTAAGGTCACCTTATGAGGTTCAAGTTTACCTTAACAATAATAACATCACGAACCTAAAAAGGGAATACTTCTGTTTTACACGAGAACCAATCTCTCTTTCCCTTGGGAATTTATTTCCCAAGCAACGAAAAGAAAATACTAATATTTCTAATGTCAGATGATCGAAGGAGGACGTCCACTACCCACTACTTTGATCTTCCGTAAGGAGAGTCTAATATCACGGTAAAAGGGAACCCCTTCGAGTATAAAGATTAAACAGAAACTTATTCATCACCAATGAAGATAAAATCATTTTTTGTGATAAACATTTTTTGAACGAACTTAAAAATTTCCTATACCCCTGTTGATGAATTTACGGGTTCCTCGGGGTAACCCTAAACTGAAAAAAAATTTTTATTCTATATTTTTGTATTATAAACAAGTTCCTAAAGAGGGGGGATGTAACATGGCTGCCAGAATTCTTGGAGCTTCCACTCCTTGGTTCTGGCAGGGCATCTAGCCTCCATGTTACAAGCCCCTCCCCCTTCCACAGTTGTAATATAGAATAATTCAGATTTTGTTATCAGTTCTAATGTTGACAGTCGGCGAGAATAGTTCTCTCTTTTTGTTTATGATTTCTCCTAAGACGGAGTGACTTTTTGTACTACAAGTTCGGTAGTTCGGTTACGGGTTTATTCCTATATCAGTTAACCAATAAAGTTGTTGTTATATTTGGATTATTAAAGTAAGTTGTCTTTATTTCTTTTTATGGCCCTCGGGAGTCTTCCTCCCTTAGTTAAACTATTCTACCGAGGGTTACAATATTTAAGGCCATTGTTACACAATCATGCTCGCGACACTTGAAATCGGAAAAACACTAATTTATTTATTCATTATGCTGAAAGATTTTAAAAGTGTGGATAAATAAATAAATAATTGTATCTATACTTGGGAAGTTGGGACATTCGTGTCTCCGCGGTGCCACTTAATGGTACCTGGAACCGCTGATTAATTGCTCTCTCTCGGCACCAAATGTGTCTTTGGCCCCACGCTGACGGCTTCTTTTACACGCGGTACCATGGATGGTACACTCGCGGCGTCGCCGGGAAACCCGATTGCTTTTCTGGCCTCTCCGAGGCTTACGCGAAGCAGCACCGTCCCGTGTGTGGCTACCATCTCCTCCGTCGCCCCGACTCCGCTGGTGATTTCTTCCGCCGGCTCAACTTGGCCTACCGATACCTTCTCATTCACCGTTAAGGATGACAGATCGGAAAGGGGTATCTCTTTCTGTGCTTCCCAACACCGAGCTACAATCTAGGATTTCCTCGTTGCCATTACCTCCATCGTACCTGCGAAAAATGCAACTGATATCTACCGTGAAAACGGCCAAGTTTTTGTCTATTTTTCGGACAAATCTTGGGCCCTTCAATTAATTGCGGACGGCCTGGCCTTTCGTAATGCTCAGTTGGAGTGTTTCCTTCTTGGTTACGCTTTCTAGTGTGTCACCTGCGGTCTCTGATGACCATTTACGTTCATCATCCCATTATGGCACCGTTTAGGGTAAGGTCCGCAGCCTTACTGCTGCAGTTACGCTACCTGATTTTCGGCATATTCGTTGCGCGCGCCGTGAAGCTACCGTTTTGTTTGCTTCGCATGACGCGATCCGAAAATACCACCATACATAACGATCCTAGTCAATAACGTGCGTCACACGATTGGCGTCAACCAACCTCTGCGATGTAACGTCTGTGGTGTCACTGGACACATTAACAGAAATTGCCCTTCATAACCGACAACTCCTACTGCGCCGCAGCTCCCTGTGGTGCCGTGGTGGTTCAATGTCGTTAAGCCGGAGATAAAGCGCTTTAGCGTTTTTTTTTTGGCACAGTAAGTAGGTTTCTGATAACCAGGAACTTTTACGATTAAAATCATTAGTGGCCACCTCTGATCCCGACTCCTTGGAGAGAAGGGTCCATGTTGAAAGCCTCAACGAGTTTTTGATGCATCAATCCGCCTCCTCTCTTTTGCATGCCCGTGAATCCCACTTCCGTTCAGTCGATACTCCCTCGCGAGACTTTTACCGAATGGAAAAACGAGCCGCTTCGGCTACCATGATGTCGGGCATTTTGTTGGAGGATCCCGAATCTATACGTGATACCGTCCTTCAGTTTTATGGTAACTGCAGTAGGGAAATATGCCGTTCCCAGAACAGGTACAGTGGAAGGCAGGGTGGAGCGTGGAGCGAGGGGTGTGGAGCGTGGAGCACAGCACAGTGGAAGGCAGGGTGGAGCGTGTGGAAGGGCAGGGGGTGGATACAAGATGGCGGATGATACTTTATACGTAACCCTTTTGATTGACGCACCCCTCTCTCAGACCGGCAAGAGGGCGTTTTCGATTGACGCACCCCGCTCTCACACCTGCAAGAGGTGTTTTTGATTTACAGGTCAATGAAGCGTGTTCGATTCTCGGATGTAGAAGTACATACATTGGAGTATGAAGATAGGGTGAATTATGATTTAAGAAATAAACGGTATTTTAATATGTTAATTAGATTAAAATTTGAACCATTAATTTCTCCCGTATTAATCAAATGGTTAAGGAAGGATGAAACTCCAGATTACGTTGGGGGAAAATTATGGCTGTGCGAGCCTTGATTTTTTGGGTTCGAGCCGAGCCTCGAGCCTTGCTTTTTTCGGTTATCGAGCTTCGAGCCGAGCCTCGAGTTTGTTATCGAGCTTCGAGCCTTAAGCTGCATGTTCGAAATCTGGTTTCGAGCTTTTATCGAGCCTATAATTTCAATGCCGAGCCTTAACGACTTTCGATTTTAGCTCTTAATTTGGAATGATATTCCTTTACAATTTCAATTAATGTCCTTAGTAAAGAAAAAACCCTATTAATTCTTAAATATAACAGATAAAATTTTATTTGACTATAATTAATCTTGAATCCTATTATCACTAATCGAAATTACCTACGTTCATTGACAAACGCATTGATAATACAAACCAAGCGTATTTTTCTATACATGAAAGTAAAACTAAAACTTCAAGAATGATTGTTCATTTTTTACTTTGCCCAAAAGTGGAAGTAAAACTTACGCGAATCAAATGTGGGCTTACAAAAAAGACACCAACGAGAATAATTTCCTATTTCACGCGTCACTGCAGCGTCTCAACATTCAGTAGATTGTATTAGATGGTAATTCTTGACCTTTAACCTAATCTTGAATCTCACAGATCACTGATTGAACCTCGATAACCTTAAGCCTAACCTAATCTTGAATCTCACAGATCACTGATTGAACCTCGATAACATTAAGCCTAACCTAATCTTGAATCTCACAGATCACTGATTGAACCTCGATAACCTTAAGCCTTGGTCTCGAGCTTTTTCCCGAGGCTCCAAAACTTGTCGAGCCTTTCAAAAGTTGCTTATCGAGTCCTATCGAGTACTCGCACAGGCCTAGGGAAAATAAAGAACCCCCAAAAATCCCTACTGAGAAAAATTATATTTCCCCATAAAACCCAAGTCAGGGACCGTCCAAAAATTACGTCACACTCTTAAGGGGGGAGGGGCTTTGTAAGTTTGTGACGGTCCGTGACGAGGGGCAGGGAGGGGTCCTTCGATGCGTGACGTCACATTTGAAATTAATTTTATTACGAAGTCAGTAAGAGGTCGATTGACCCTTTTGTTATAGAAGAAAAAAAAACAACGTTTCAAAGTCCACCGTGAGAACGACCTCTACAATAATTTAACAAATTTTTATTCCATCATCGCCTAAATAGTAGAAATTGTAAGCAATGATCATCTTTTTACTCGTACGTTTAGCCAATTTAAACAGCGCATTTAAAATAAAGAGACCCGTTCTCTGCAGAACTAGCTACACGTACGCATAAGGACTGCTAAATGTAGCTCAATTAGCCTAAGGTTTTCAAGTGACAATGTCGAAAACTATTAAGTGTGCCCCTTTAACTAAGCTTTTTGTAAATATTTTGGATGGTTATAAAAAAGCACATAGTTCTAAAGCTCAATCAGTGGCAAACGATATTCATAAAAGCTAAAAACCAAAATGAACTTTGAAGTCGAGGAAAAAATTTCTAAGTGGCAAAGAAGAAAGAATTTCTTTTTAATTTAATCAAATTAATTTAGTAAATTAAGACAACTAATAGTCCGTTAGGGGGGGTTAAAGAAATGTGACGTGGTTTTCAGGGGAGGGGGTCTTAGAAAACGTGACCAATTGTGATCAGGGGGGACGGGGGTCAGAAAATGCCATTTTTTGCGTGACGTAGTTTATGGACGGTGCCTCACTAGATTATTCTAGAAAAATTAAAATTCACCATAAAACCTAGGTTAACGTTGTTGAAGGCCATGACGTAAAATGTACAGTCAAAGTTGTAGATTGTTCGAGAATAATCTTCCCGAAAAAACCCTCGGCGTAAACACCATTAATGTACAGTCAAAGCTTGGATGATGATCTTATTAAATAGTATAAAAAGCCGAGACCCCGAGTTAAACAACCATCACAATCTTACTAAAGTTCACCGAGGAAGGAAGGACCATCCAACAAGTACAATGTAAGTATTCTTTTTATACTCTATCTCAATCACTGAAAAATATCAGTGTTAAGGGGAAATTATTCTTTCTCACCCATAGGTTTAAGAAATCCATCGTCGTAGATTTTGATTTCCTCGACGGGCGCGCTACAAGTGATGGACGGGAAAAAATTGCCAAGGAGGTAGCCGTAACAACGTCAAGAAATCCCCGAGAGTCTGATCATGGTCTTTCGCGCCCCCATACGCCGAAAAAGAACTAACGCATGATGCCAATCGACTAAACAGGTGGATGCTGAACAATCTACACGATCTAGCCTGGCATGATGGAGTAATGCCCTACGATAAACTCCGGGAGTGCCTGAGAGCCGCTGTACAAAGCTACGAACGGGTATTTTGCAAAGGGGATGAAAAGTGCTTCTTTTTGTCGGACATTATTAATCGGGAAGTAATTGACTTGAATGGAGTGGGATGTCCCAAAGCCAATGAAATCGATGATGATGGTCCGATGGTCACATGCATTTTTAATCATAAAACTGTCCGTAATAATAAGAAGCATTTATGTGCACTATCTAAATGTATATTATTTTGCGAGTGGATTTATAACCACAAAGAAATTGTAAATAAAAATTTAGGAGACGAATAAAAATGAAATTCAAATTGTAACTTTTATTAATTTACTTTTATTTTTTTTTCTACTTTTCTTTTAAATTTGGCTATCATGAAAACCTCTAACCCTTCCACGAATTTTCTCCAAATCACAATAGAACTTCAAACAGTTAGTATGAATTGTAGGATTAAAAACCATACATATATGAATCGCTGGTTTCATTCGGGATTTCCCAAAAATAAACCAAAAAGCGCGAAGAAATCAAGTTCGATTACTGGGTGGTCGCTCACTAGTTCGGATTACACTGATTACTCAAAAGATATAGTGTATAAAATAACATTTATCCGACCCCTCGTTTCGAACCATCTAGAAGGCGAAAACACGTGCGTCTTAACCTAACATGTCAACTTGACGTCGCGACCGAGGTGATATCCAGTCTCTATTCTGGGTGGTCAAACTCTATATCATATATATACATTCGGAACTCGGGTGAGAACCCCCTCGATGAACATTGTGTACCTGCTAGTACAGTTCAAGATAGAGTTTGGGTTTTTATCAGATGTGTCTATTTCTTAGACTGAGGGAGTCTACGCATCAAAGCGCCATGTTGACTTTACACTACCTACAATATAACCCGATTTCGGATGGCCAATACGATAATGTGAAGTTTTGATCACCTCGAACCATATAGAATATTCTTTCCGATTCCAGAACATTCCATTGTTTCTAGAAGGTTCTTTTTGGGTCTTCTATATTACAGCATCTTAAACCAGGTGCAATTGGATTTCTTTACGTTGTTGGGGAAAAATCTGAAACCCCGGAAAATCCAAGGAAAAAGACACTGTTTAAGTCTGACAATATTTTTATCCAATGGGAATCACGGTAAAGGGTGAAACAATATATACGTGAGCTTAAAAATTGTATAAAAGGGAAGGGAAATGGGTGCTATGGTCACATTCGATTTCAAGATGTACTACTGCTCTACTTGTGCCGATGTATTCACCAACCAGCGGAACCTCAGCCGTCATATGCGGACCAAACACGGTAATATTTCTTATGCGTGTCCAGTTTGCGATAAACCATTTTCGCGTAAAGATAGTATATCTCGCCATCAACTGCAAATACATCGCGGTCGACTCGCGGAAAATAATGTTGTGGAAAACCACGTCACGGAAAATAATACGCGTCCAGCATCTCCTCAACCCGGACTATCTCACCGCGTCACCCCTCCCAATTCCCCTGTTAAGAGGAAAGCAACGCTGATCCTAGAGAAAAGAAAAAGAATCAGAGTTGAAAATGGTAAATATTTAGTTTATTGATTTCCCCTGTAAAGCCCCGCACCCTCCGCAAATTGATGTACAGGGTGTAGGTACCCACCAGGGGTTTAGTTGCGTTAGTCGTAAAACTCGACATTTGAATTGGTGTAGGAATTAATTTTTAATTTATATGTAGAAAATGCGCCAATGTCTGATGAGACGTTATCTACACAAGATATCGAAGGACTTGATGCGTTTATAAAGATGTGGGAGGATAGACCAAATATAGATGGGAGGGGTAGGGAAAATGAAGATGGTGACGTTTTGCTCTCGCAAGATGATGCGGGTTTAAGCGACTTTATGGAAAACTGGGAAGCTCAAGAGAACGCGTTCGACCCACCCGGAAGTCAACAACCGGACATCGAGGAGATTAACGCGCTCGATAACGCGATTTTCTCGGCTCGAATCACCGCACCTGACGGTGTAACGGACCCGATTTTATTCATCAATAAACACAGGGGAAAACTAGAATCGTATCTCAGAAACAAATTGAGTGTTAAAAAGGGGATTAAATGGTATTTAACGGTTCGCGCGCGGTGAACTTGGGAATACAGGTGCTGAAACCGAAATTAGCCCATATTTCCGAGGATTTACGCATGCCACATTGGCACCGGAAGTTATCCCACAACAAATCGATTCGAGTCGAGATAAAATTGCCGAGAGTATGATTAGCTTCGAAGCTATGGGAAGTGGGTGGGTTTTAGACCAAATATTATTTATACACATCTACATTATCCAGTATTTACCCCTAGTGGGTGGAACATATTTTCAATTACCACCCGTGAATGAAAATAAAAAGGCAACGGTGAATGTTAACCCGGAAGATCCAACTGACAATAAGTGTTTCTTGTGGTCGATAATAGCAAAACTTCATCCGGCTTTAAACATCCCAAGTCGTGTAACACATTATAGGCCGTATGAGAACGAACTCAATTTGTGTGGAATCACTTTCCCTTTTGAATTAGATACGTTTAAACTTAAACAGTTTGTGGAGGTGAACAATTTATCAGTGAATATTTTCGCGTACGAAAAAGGATTTTTTCCTTGTTACGTAAGCGAGAATAAAGTGCACGAATCTAGACAAATTGATCTTCTCTTAGAAAATCAAAACACTACGTGTTAATTTGCCACCTTAGCCCATTGTTTAACGGATTCACGAAACATTGTCACCAATCCTTCTACTGCCGATATTGCTTGAAAAGAGGCGCCACCGAAACAGTTCACGATAATCACGTGCGTGAATGTAGTGTACACGACCCGCAACGGGTGATTATGCCGCATAGTGAACCCACATTGAACTTTAAAAACTTTGGATGGAATCAAATGGTAATTTACCAAATATAACCAAGTGCAAGACAAAATTATAATGTTTCATTACATCGATATAGGTTCCATATATTATTGTCGCCGATTTTGAATCGATTCTCGCAAAGGTGACAACATGTTTACCAGACACATCGTTGTCTTCAACAACTACATTGGCGTTGCATAAGGCGTGTGGTTTTTCATACGCAATGGTCGGACCAACCGGATAATTCCAATCACCTAAATGGATTAACCATTTAGCTTACAAATATTCATGCTATCATAGGAAATCTCGTTAAACACGAAGTATACAGAGGAGTTGACGGGGCAATAAAATTCCTGAAAATGATGTTGGGTGAATCCGACATCATCGTTGGGAAACTGAAGGAGAACAAACCAATGCAATTAACAACGGTCGAAGAAGCTTCACACGAAGCTGCAACCTGTTGTTACGTTTGTGAAGAATCCTTCATGATAACTATAATCAAAACGCGCGACCATGACCACTACAGTGGAAAATATAGAGCGAGTGCGTGCCAAAGCTGCAACTTGAAATTGAAAGCACGAAAATTCATGCCAGTTGTGATGCACAATCTCAGCAGGTAATTTAAATAATCATTATGTCTAATTAGATCTATTTAATAACTATCGATTACCGAATAGGTACGATGCGCATATCATCATGCAGCAAATTTCCATTATTCGAAACAAAAAGATTGACTGTATAGCAACCAATAGTGAGACATACATTTCATTCACGCTGGGAAATCTGCGCTTCGTGGATAGTATCCGATTCCTGCCTGCATCTCTCGAATCGTTGGTTTCAAATGTTGCGAAAGGAGGATCAGAGAAATTTCCGCTCCTAAACACAGTTTTCAATCCGACCGAAGTCAAGTTACTTCTTCGGAAAGGTGTATACCCATACACTTACATGGATTCTGAGAAACGCTTCTCTGAAAAGCAACTACCATCAATTGAGAGTTTCCACAACGATCTCACGGATGAGCCACTCAAACCGGATGATTACGCCCACGCTCAAAACGTATGGCAATCATTCAACATTCAGAATTTGGGTATGATCATGATAACACACACTCGAGATGATTAATTACTAATATCAGTATTGTTTTTAAAGGAGGGTACCACGATTTGTATGTCCTGTCCGATACACTACTCCTAGCGGATGTTTTCCAAAACTTCCGCAAAATGTGCATGACGTACTATCGTCTAGACCCTGCACACACATATACATTACCTGGTTTTGCCTGGCAAGCCGCGCAATGTATGACAAAGGTACACCTAGACTTGCTATTGGATGAGAACATGCACCTCGTCATTGAAAAGGGGATTAGGGGAGGGGTATCCATGATAAGTCATCGCTTCGCGGCGGCGAACAACAGATATCTAGATAACTACGACGCATCAAAACCGGAAAGTTACATCTTTTATCAAGGTAGGATATACAAGTTATCCTGAACTCATTTTCAAATACTAACAATCAATTACAATAGATTGCAACAACGTTTATGGGACGGTCATGTGTGACGCTATGCCCATGAGAAATTTCCGGTGGGAGGAACCCAACCTCAACTCCGAGCGCGACATTTTAGACTGCCCTGACACCGCACAGGAGGGCTATATCATCGAAGTGGATATGGAGTACCCTGAAACACTACATCATGAACATAACTGCTACCCGCTGGCTCCAGAATCCATGTCAATAAAATCCCAGATGCTCTCGAAATATTCTAAAGGGCAGATGAGTGCACTTAACACTCCAATCAAAAAATCCTTACCCAAATTAGCCCCCAACCTGTTCAACAAGGAACGATACATAGTTCATTATCATAAATTAAATTATTACGTGTCAATGGGGCTGAAAATCACAAAAATTCACCGAATAATGAAATTCGAGCAAGGGGCTTGGTTAAAGCCATACATTAATAACTTCAACACGGAGAACGAACGAAGGCGACCGATGATTTCGAGAAGGATCTCTTTAAATTGATGAACAATGCGGTGTTTGGTGTGTAATTATAAATTAGAATAGTCCAAAAAAATTGTAATTAATTATGATTTTCTCTCCCCAAGGAAAAACCATGGAGAATCTTCGAAATCGCCAGGATTTCACGCTCGTGACTACTCCCGAAAAGGCCGTCAAAAAAGCTAGTTCACCGGCCTTCGAACGGTTTACAATTTTCCACAACGAACTAGTTGGAATTCATTCTGCCAATAAGAAGCTGGTCCTAAACCGGCCAATATACACGGGGTTTGCCATCTTGGATCTCTCAAAACTCTTGATCTATCAATTTCACTATGACGTAATTAGAAAGGAGTATGGTGATAGGGCGAAACTCCTCTTTACCGATACCGGTATGTTTTAGGTCGATATGCAAGGCTTACGTGTACTAACCCTTTGTAAAATTATAGACAGTCTCACGTATCACATTGAGACGGGGGATCTATACGCTGACTTCGCCGCTAAAGCGGATATGTATGACTTTTCGGGATACCCGCGAGATCACCCTCTTCATAGTGACGCGAACAAGAAAAGACTGGGGAAGTTTAAAGATGAATTGGATGGTACCCCGATCATAGAGTTCTGTGCGCTGAGACCCAAAATGTACAGCATCCAATCGGCCAAGGGAGAGAAGAAAACAAGCAAGGGAGTTTGCAAGCGCGTCGTGTAGAAACGCGTCCGGCACGCGTATTACCGCGAGTGCTTGTTCAACCGTGAGCTGACCACCGCGGAGATGGTTAGAATTTTCAGCGATAAACACGTGCTGAAAACTGTAAAACAAACCAAACTATGTCTCAATCCTTGTGATGATAAACGTTTTATTTTTATCGACGGTATTTCAACACTCGCCCATGGGCATAATAAAACGAAATAAAGAGAAAAATTATGACAAATTTATTGAGTAATTCTTATACATATATTCAGCAATCATATTATCGTTAACATTTTTATTTTTAGAAAATCGTTTTATTATATCAAACATTTTAACTCCCCTACACAGATACAACGAGAAATAGACCCAATACCCACCATAAGTTTGACTTAATTCCCCCTGTAGTTGGCGTGAATTAAACGTAACAGTTAGGCTGTTTCGCTCCACAAAATCGTTAAATTTAAATTAATCGGGTGGATTTCCGTAGCTTTCAAAGAATTCAGTGTTATTTTTCCTCGAAATGTATATAACCGTCCAATGTTCGCCTTTCCCTTTAGACGTATCAGCGTTCACAATAAATAGCGATGGAAATGTTTTAACATATAGTGGTAGTTTATCCGCCGGAAATATTCCCCGGAAAAAATTCTTAGTGTATGGGTCACGCCTTAATATTCTCTCAAGTTGTCGAGAGTCCATTATGAGCTTTGATCGAATAAAACGGCTCGGTTTTTGTCAATTTTAATCAAAGATTGGAATTCGGAATAGTAAACGAATGCAATTGTAGCCGGTAGCGCTTCGGCAAATATTAACTCCAATCGGACACTACCGTTCTTTATTAAGTTGAAACTTTCAGTCGAACTACCATTCAGGTGGGGGTCAAGTCGAGTACGAAAAGAGCATTACCATTGGTGAACTCGTCACGGTCAATGAAATTACCCTCGTCGATATTTCATTGCCCGGTTTGAAGAAAGAGATTGGCGTACGATCTCATACATGGGTTATCCTTAAAGTTGGGGTTTAAGGGTTTATGGGGGCCGTATCTTTATAGAATAGTGCCTCGGTCAAAAAACTCTTTTTCGCTGGACCACCAAATGTCAATAGCGTTTGAATCATGCTCTTGAATGCGCATTGTTGAGGACATGATGTAACTGATCTATCATTCAATGATACGTGTAGTTCACTAAAAAGACTGGAGAGTAATAAGTTTTCGGGTCCAACTTTATCCGCCTGAGTTGTCAAATCGTTGTCGTACACAGCGGCTTTTGGTAGAGACCCATCCGCTTTAACCACTTTTACTTGTACTTGCTGGAGCGTGTTTTTCAAGTCCATGTATGACTCGGAGTTCCCGGTGACGGGAAATATAATAGCCTGATTTTCATCTACGTTGCAGGTAGAGTTATACTCCACCCATTGACTTCCTATTATCCCAGTTTGGGTATAGTGTACGTGAAAAACATTTAGTTCCGAGCTGACGATGTTCATAGAGTTTGGGTGTGCGAGCGACATTATGAAAATATATCCGGGTGTAAAGATGACGACCTTCTCTTTTTCTTAGTTCGAACAGAACTAATGATGGGTGACACTTTGCGTTTCCTTTTACGTCCGTTTCCAGTTAGCTTGGTCACTTCTTCGGCCGCCCTTCTTAATGTTTCCTTACCCGCTTCTTTACCCCTAGTTCTCAGTGATTGTTTAATGGGTACACCGCTTGTATAATCCGTCGCAATTTTCGCGCCAGTGTTTAAAAACTTTCGACCTAGGAACGTGGCACCCCTTTTAAGTAATGGCATGGCTGATCTGAACGCCGAGAAGATAATGCTCCCAGGCCGTACCCTCTTTGCACTGCCAAACCTCTATATACTGGGATGGATCCATGTCCAATTTGATTTAGATAATAGTCCTCATAATCCTTAAGAGAAACGTGACCCGTATTATATGGAGACATCCTTACACTTTGACAATCACGTCATAAATAGGGCGGAGATTGAATTCAACGTAGTTCTAATAACAAGTGCCAAGTTCTTCTGGGCCTGAAATGTAGAGTGACGTGAACTTTCCCACGTTCGAACTTAACCGGTTTACCCATTTCACTCATAATGTTTATTTCAATTGTTTGGAAGTTGTTTTTCGCTATGGGCATGTAATGGGGTTTAGCAAACTCTTTTTCCACCGTGTCACCATCTTTCCCGTTGATACTTATAATTCTTAAGAGAGGGACGTCAGAGTCTCCTACCGATCGAGACTTAATTATATCAGAGTGTACGAATAAGGAGTGCATTCCAGCATCCATATCACAACTGAATGGGGCCGTCATAGAGGCGACCACAGTGAAGTCTTTTTTGGAATTCCTCGTGAACCCTAATATAATGGCTAGGGATATAAAGTTGGTTCGTCCCTTTTAACTCAACCATCACCCGTCGATTTGGTTTGTTGTATGAAAACTGAACCCTAGATTTTATTTTTTCAGTAGCACCAGCATCGTCGTTGGCTGACAATATTTCGAGTAATTCCTCTACAGAACCGTAATATCCGGGAGGTATAATTATCGATATACCCCGGTTTTCATTCACTCCGTTAATTGTCTGTCCACTTTCACCAAAACCAGATCCCTCTTCTGGGAATTCATCCATTGCATCCGAAGCAACACCTACGAACGAATTATCCCAAATGCGAACTGCGCATTCCCTTTTTACATTATTCCAAGTTCTAGGATAGCTTACTTCAGCCAGAGCAACCTCGTGAGATCCCTCTAGAATTATAGGTTCTGGTAAATACGTTCTGAACTTGCTTATAGTATTTCCTTTGAAATATTGCGTTTACGAGTCAGAGGGTAGTGTGATGTAGAAACTCATTTTACGTCGATTTCTTGCACCCAGGAATCAAATTCGGAACTATACTTTCTCCACCGTACGAGGAGTTCTTTAGTACCGTCAGGTTTTTTACGTTTTCGTAATACTTTTTCAATTTTCAATTTACAGTTTTCTAGGTCCTTGCCAACTCTCTGTATTTCCTCTTTGTAGAACACACCGGAAATGAGCTCGGAGTTCAAATCCTTCAGTTTATATACCGGTGGATCTCTCGGGATTCGTTCTGTTACTTTGAATAGTTCTTCGGTATAATTGGCCAAATACCCTTTTTCAAACGTTCTTTTATTTTTGCTTATTCTAACTAAATCATCAATTTCAAAGGGGTATGAAACTGGCGGCGAAAAGTTTACTTTTCCGTACAAATTTAACCAGATTTCTTTAGAATTTTCCTCTGTCACTTCAGTGGGTTTGCATTTAATTGATTTGTACGATTCCAATAAGTCGGGTAATACGTCAATGTATTTGTAGGTGTCGTTTTGCGTAAAATAGCGGTACATTCGCTCCTTCAAGGTTCGATTAAATCGTTCAACGATACTACATTTCACTTCCGAGTGCGTGGCGAAAAACTTAATGTCCAAACGTTTCAATTCACTTTGCAGTTCTTTATTTAGAAATTCATTCCCATGATCCGACTGAACAATCTTGGGTTTTCTACGAGACTCTAAAACGGATCTAAACGCCGCAACCATCGTAGGTCCTTTCTTGTCTTTAAAGCAAATTTACTGAATACGTCAATACAGCACAGTAGAAATCTATACCCGTCATTATGACGCTTAATGTTTTGCATGTCTGCCAGATCAAGTTGCCATTGTTCATCTATACCGTACACAAAAGTCTTGTTCCTTCTGAAGTTGTGCCTCGCGGGTTTGTGTAGCGTGTACGTATCTTGACGTTGTAGGAACTCAATAACATCATTTAAGGAAACGTTAATCCCCTTTTCTCTTGCAGCCCTATATAGTCCTTGTACACCTCCGAAGCTCCCCGGATCTTTTTCATTGAAGTATATTTCTTCTAGTTTATCCATTAGTCGTGCAGTTTAAAGTTTTTTGAGTATACCAATAAGCGAAATCAGATAACTCGATAATTATAATAAGAAATAATATCAAGAGCGCCGTAATAACTTTGGGATTATTTAAAAATGAAACGGACAGGGAGGCTAGAAGCCCTGTGGGAGAAGGGTCGTTACATCCTTCCATGATAACGTGTAAGTTTGTGAAAGAAATGAAACGTGGTATTGATATATATTCTTTATTTCAAGTTTATCCAAGTGTTGAGACCATTACCATAATGGGAATCCGGGGTTGGGGATAATAATCAATTTTCGGTAAATCGCTTTTAGATACATCGAGATAGGTATTTGGTACAACACTCGTATAGTCTCCAAAGGGGAATTTGTTTCTCACGATAGTTTTTGGTACATTTTCTTTCATTGACATTTCGTAAAACTGATTTATTCCAACGACAGTGTGTTTCGGTTTACTTTTATAACCTTTAACTGATTCGTGTAAAATATCCATAATATTCGACCCGACGATTGGTTCTCCCCTGTATATAAGTTCCCCGTTGGGGGACCAATTAATCTTGGAGTTGATATCAATCCACTTGTATAATGCAATGGCTGGTTTGAGGTGTGAATCTGGTATTGTCATGGCTATTTCAGAATACCAATCTTTCTTTTTCAGTTGTTTAACAGGTTTCTTCTTTTTTCTTTTGTTAATAGCACTCGTTAGTAAATGATTGTACATGTTAACTTTTTGCGTCTGGTTCAATTTGTTGTCTACCAAAACAGTCTTCGTATCCAAATTTTCACCAAGTTCAACTTTTGGTTGTGAGTTTAATCGGCGGTATACCTCTTCAGGTACCAATATCATCTTTCTAGCCATTTTTAATTGCTCTGCTTATAGCTGCACCAGCAGCAGTGCTAACAAGTGATAAGAGGGGGGCTAACAAAAGAAGTAAAAATCCACCTTTTTGAATTAGGATCTTTTTTCGTTTTGCTACAGTGCTTTGTTTAGATAACTTCCGTAACATTAGACAGTGCTTCTTCAATCGTTTCTTCTGGTCATCTGATAACTTCACGTTACCGCGTAGGACATTTATACAACATTCCACTATAGCCTTGATAGAGTCATTACTAGCGTGTTTGATAGCGTATTTTCTCTGACACGCATTACAAGTAGTCAGATACTTTAAGAAATGTTGATGCGTATGCACTCTTTTCATTTTGGAATATAGACTGCGGCTTCTTCGCCCGGTATGAGTCCCGTCCGTAGTCTATGATCATCTGACGTCGTTGGCTTTAAATTTTTTTTTTGTTTACTAGTACACTGTAATACAATTTCGTTACTTGCTTATGTAACGTACTCAAACCACCAATTTAAGTGAGACTTGTATATTGGTGGTGGGTTTTAGTCATAGTGACGTTAGGTGCGACAGCACTGACAGACAAATTTTCGAGGGGATTTGTAATTATTTGTTTTTCTTTTAAATAATTTGGAAAGTTTATTTATATATATTTTCTGTAAATTGTAATTTTAACTTTGGACTTATAAGTCCAGATTTCGAACTTTTTGTTATTTAATTTAATTTTAGGTAGAGGGTTAATTTATTTTTAAAATCATTAAATGATCTGGTAATTTTTATATTTTTGGGCAAATTATTATAAAGTGCGATTGCTAACGTGTTTGCATTTTTTTGAGCAATAGTTTTTTTTACCATTGGGATGGCCTTATTCAAATTAGATAAAAACCGGGTTTCAGCTCTATCTTCCATTGTTTCGGTTTGTTTTTCCTTTTGCACATAGTTTTTGAAGTAGATTATTAAAACTGCTTTATGAAAAAGTTGTTTTAGGGGTAGGACATTTAGTTCCGTGTATATCAACTGAGTTGGGTAAATAATTGGTCTTTTAAGGCATTTCTTAATTGCTCTATTTTGAATTATTCTTATATCATTTAGGGTTGTATCATATGTACTACCCAATCAACTTATTCCATAGGTAATGAGTGACTGGAAAAGACTAAAATAAACTGATCTCAATGTTTTTTGGTCCAAAATATTGGTAAACTGGCTCAGGCTAAAGATACTCGAACGAAGTTTTTTTTAAGGAGAGTTATGTGGGCCTTCCATTTTAAATGTTTGTCTACCGTAACTCCCAGATAGTCTACAGTGTCAGATTGAATAATTTTTGGACAATCACAGGTATAATTTGTATTTAAACAGGTTTGATGTTCATGTAAATATAATTGATCCAATTCGGTTTCACCAGCTTTTGTAATAGAAAATGTTAAATGTTTGGATTTTTTTGGGTTTAAACTAAGAAGGTTTACGCTTAGCCAATTGTTGGTCAGCCATAAACCGTTATTGGCTTTTTTATAAACTTCAATCCATGTGTTGGCAGTATATATTAACATAGTGTCATCTGCATAAGCTATTGTATGATCAGAGTAGTTCTGTTCTATTAGTTCATTTATATAAATTGAGAATAGGGTTGGTCCTAAAATGGACCCTTGTGGAATCCCATAAGTGTATTTTTCAGGGTCACTTATTACTTGATTAATTTTTACTTTTGCTATTCTTTGTGAAAGATAACTTTTAAACCAATCTAAAGGTAGACCATGTATACCAATATTTTGTAGTTTTCCTATTAGTTTGTCATGACTGACCGTGTCAAAGGCTTTTGCCAAATCCAAGAACACAGCAATTACTTTTTTTCCTCTATCAAGGTTTTCTACTACTGTACTATTGAACGAATGTAGAGCATCTTCTGTCGATAGTCCCTTTCTGAAACCATATTGGTTTGTCGAGAGGGGGCTAAATTTTTCCAGAAACTTGTCGAATTGGTCTTTTAGGCTTTTCTCAATAATTTTAGAAATTGTGGTATGTACCGATATCGGCCTATAGTTAGAAATCTTAGTTCGGTCCCCATTTTGGAATATTGGGGTTATTAAAGAAATTTTACACGTTTCCGGAAATACGCCAGTCGAAAAGTTTAGGTTAACTTATATATGTAGCAATTTTCTTAAATAGCGAGGAGCTCTGACCGTCAATCCCGCAGGATTTAGTTGATTTTAAGGTGTGAATATATTTCAGTATATCTGTGGGGTTTACCGGGTTTAAATAAAAAGAGTTACCTTTTTCGGTGCCACTCTTTTGTTTAGTAATAGTTTCTCCTAGTGAATTCAAATCCCTTGTTCGAGTAATGTTTTCTGCCAAGGTTGGACCAACTTTAGAGAAATATTTATTAAATTCATTTGCAATAGTCTTGGCGTCTTTGTCTGTACTGTAGTTCGTTTGTCCAATTGTTATGGTTTCCACCCCTTGTTTATATTTTTTATTAGGATTTCTTAGATCATTTATAATCCTCCATAGTTTTTTATTGTCTGTTCCAGCATTCCTGACTTTTTTTCATAGTAGAGATTCTTCGTATGTTTTATAAGGGTATTTAGTTTGTTTCGGTAATTATTATATCGTATTTTTAAATCCGTGTTTAAAGGCTCTTTTAGTAGTTTTTTTCTACGTTTATCTCTCGTATCAATACTTTTTATTAAACCGATTGTTACCCATGGATTTCGAGGTTTTTTCCTTGTAACCTCACTATGATTATTTATGCTTTCAATATTTTGTTTATATGGCTTTCTTGCTAGGTTTATGTAAAAATTTAAGTGTTCTGTAAATCTTGTACAAGCGTTACTCGCATCCTCTTGATTAAGAATGTTCAGCCAATTCTCAAGGGATAATAAAAAATTGAGTTTTTTAAAATTAATGGGTGGATCTATTGAGGTTGGAGTTTTAACGGCTTGGGGTATTTGTAGTTTAGAAAAGCCGACAATAATTGGCTTATGATCAGTAATTGAAGTGTTTACTATATATGAGCATGTTGATAGTCGTGCGTGGGAATTAACTTTAAGAAAAATATGATCAATACACGACGTAGTAGACTCTGTGGTTCTTGTTGAATCATTTATTAAACTTGTAAATTGGCTGGACGCAAGAATATTTAGGTATTCATCTGAGAGGCTATTCGTATTATTTTCTAGTATGTCAATATTCATATCTCCTACGATTATTACATTGGGGAGGGTTGAGTAGGAGCGCACTTCATTTTCAAAGGCTTTTAAAAAACTGGTTAAGTCCGAACTTGGTGATCGGTATATACATAAAAGGGTAAATTGGTACTCATTAATATAAAAGTTAAAGGTTAAACAATTAGAATCATGTATAACTATTTCCCAACCATAAATACCCAAAATCTCTAGTAATTGCCTGATGGAACGCGTCGATGACGTATTTACTATTAGTGGGACAAATCTGTTTGGCTAAATGAAATATAGCCGATTTATCTCGAGGAGATTTGAATATTATCAAGTAGTGGGCGTTTAAATTTAATGTTCTAATTTCCTTCCCGGGGTAATATAAATTTTGCATCAAAATAAAAACAGAGGTGTTTTTATGGTGCGATCCCCGTATGAAAAAATTAGTTACATCCTTGTTATTAGATATTTCACAAAGTAAATCATCAAGTATAACAAAATTCTTGATATTGGAGTCTAATATATTCACATTTAATATACCTTCGTGAAATTCTACAGGTGTGTGATCTAATACCGAATTAAATAATTTCGGTTGATATTCAGTGTAACACCATATTATCCTATCTGTAGGGGGTGATATACATATATCTTTATACTTTATAAGGTTAGCTACAAAGTATGATTTTCCCGATTGTGTCGCCCCGGCTATGAGACCATTAAATGGGTGTTGTAAGCTGAAGTCCATTTTAAGGAATGAATCACTTTTTCAGAATCAAGTTGTTTTTTATTAATAAATATTCTTTGGCATTACATACTATTTGACCAATCATAGACTTACAAAATTCGTCACTTAAAAAAGTGCTTAGGGTAAATATCTTATAAATTTCAACATAATCAAGATTACTTATCGCGGTGTCAAAGTTCATTGAAACACGCATTTCCCATCCATTTAAACAATCGTGTTGGGTTTGGGAGGGGTGATCAATACTACATCCGTAACAGCATTTACGAATGTTTGATTTCAATTGTTCTACAATACATTTTCTTAATAATGTGCGCACCCGATTCGCCTCGTTAAGAAATGTGACTACGTCTTTATACGTATCCATTAACGTCTTGGTAAGGTAGTGTCCAACGGCGAATCCCTTCTTTGTTGGGAAGAACTTGCCGTACATAGCACCTGTTCCAGGGTATAGTTCCCTGATGTCTATAATCTTACGGTCTCGATATGTTCGCAACTCCACACGCTTCGTTTCAGAACCGGTAAAGAACCATGATGTCTCCGGGGCGTCGTCGGTTTCGAAGAACTTGAATATTTCATCCTTCCTAGCGTATAGCTCGTGGAAATCGGACTGGTGAAGTATGAGTCCCGTAGAACTGTCTTTGAACCCTAGTCGTACGTCTAACTTCGGGGTAACCTCAATTACTTTCTCATCTGATAGGGGAAATAGCACTACGGCAGACATTCTGTCAAATAGAAAAAAATCTAAGTTTTATATCCAAACTATAGCTTTGAAAATAACAAGTCCACAAAAACTATACTTACATTGTACTTGTTGGATGGTCCTTCCTTCCTCGTCGAGCTTGACTGAGATTGTTATGGTGGTTTAACTCAGGGTCCTGGCTATTTATACTATTTAATATGATCATCATCCTAGCTTTGACTGTACATTATTGGTGTTTGCGCCGTGGGTTTTTCGGGAAGATTATTCTCGAACAATCTACAACTTTGACTGTACATTTTACGTCATGGCCTTAAACAACGTTAACTTGGGTTTTACGGGGCAAATTTTAATTTTTCTAGAATGATCTAGAATAATCGGTAGAGCTGGGTTTTTACGGGGATTCTTTATTTTCCCCCAACGTCATCTGGAGGTTCATACCCCCTTAACCATTTGATTAATACCGGAGAAATTAATGGTTCAAATTTTAATCTAATTAACATATTAAAATACTGTTTATTTCTTAAATCATAATTCACCCTTTCTTCATACTCCAATGTATGTACTTCCACATCCGAGAATCGAACACGCTTCATTGACCTGTCAATCAAAAACACCCCTTGCAGGTGCGGGGATGAGAGGGGCGAGTCAATCATAAACGCCCTCTTACCGGTCTGAGAGAGGGGTGAGTCAATCAAAAGGTTTACGTTTTCTCTCCCGCCATCGCACCTTCCTCCCATCCTCCCATCCTCCAATCCTCCCATCCTCCAATCCTCCTATCCTCCAATCCTCCCCTGCCTTCCACTGTACTGTTTTGGGACCGGCAAATATGTACTACTCCGGAGTATTATTTTATATCGGATATTTTATTTTATTCATTTTGATACCATTATTTTTCGTCAATTTGAATACTTATTTTGTCGGAGAAAACTCGGAGACATTTTCTTAACCCCTAAGTTGAAGAAGAGGAGGAGCGTCAGTGCGCGAAATAAATCGAGAAAAAAATAATAATTAACCCTTAAATCGCGAGAAAAGAAAAAATCATAATTATCTCTTAACTCGAGAAAGAAGAAAAAAGAACCCTTAACCCTCAAGAAGAATATGGAACTTGTAAGAAATTAAAAAACTTGAAACTATTTTGATAAACTGACTGGAAACTATGGTTAAAGAACTTAGATTATGGTTGACGGATTGATTCATTTTAAAGAATCTTAACTTTTTATTTTTGAACATTATTATTTTAGTGCATAACTGCACAATTTTAACCTAAAAAACCCCTAAAATTAAAAATTGAAACTTAAAGGAGACATTCCATAGAGATTATAAATTGAACCCCCCCCCTTTTGATTTTTTTTTTAATTTTTTATTTTGACCCTTAAAAGTGTGTGAAAATTATGAACAAGATTGAATATTATGTTGAATATTAAAATTTGGATTAGAATATATTTTGACTCTCACTTGATATATCCCAACAAACGCGGTCACTTTTGATTCAGAAATTTTCTAAGCCCCTCGTTCCCGTTATAAGGCCTTAACTCTCCACAAATGACTGCATTCTAAAATCTTGTCTAGCGTTAGCGAGGTTCAATCATAAGTGAAAGAGGTAGGTGTTTGTCTTGCATCTTCCTAACCCCTCTAGTAAGACGACGAACACCCAACCCCACAGCCATAAACAACAAATGATGAAAGGCGATGAAAAAAGGCTTATAAATTGGCGCAGTCGGCAGGATCCGATCCTTCGGAATCTTATCAATATGATGGATTTTGACATGTCTTGAAGAGAGTCAAAGTTGGTTCAATTATTAAAAACCCCTGTATTATTTTGAGAAAATACTGAGAAAAATCGAGCAATCACAATGACGGACTTTAACCTTAACTCATCCGATCTATTTTTAGCTATCTTCGGTATCGCTATCATATTTTTATTGTTGATAGGAATTTCGTATGACAGAATCTTAAACTTCTTGAGCAATGTTATTATGAAGATAGGTGTTTTATTTCGACGTACAAATGTTGATAAATCTAACAATATGTATGACATAAATCGATTAATTCAAGAAAATTTTGCTTCCCAACAACAACAATCTATCCAAAAAATGTTTACTGAGACTATTGTTGCTTTACGAGATAGTATGAGATAATCTTTAGAAGCCCATAGAGATGAAAACCCTGAAAAAATAGAAGAAACCAAGGGGAAGAGAGATTAAACCCCATATTTGCATCAACCCCTTATGATTAAAAAAGAACAATCAAGAAAGTATCCCTCCCCTCCACTATTTACAAAGAAAAACGTTAGGAAGACCCCTATGCGACACGAGTAAAAGAATTTTTCAACCCCCCCGACTAACGATACCTTGAGACCAAATAGAGAGGAACTTTTTCCAAGAAACGAACCTATAGAGGAACCCGTACTAAATCAGACTACTTTTTTTCAAGAAAAGTTGAAAAGTCCTATATTTCCTGTATACGAGAAATAACAAGAGACGTCAAACACTCCTGATATTACTCAAATCCTTCGCGGAGAAAACTTACAACAATCAACCCCAAAAATCGAACTTTACCTATTCCTCAATTTACCACAAGATTTAATGGAGAATCAAACCCTATAGAATTCCTATATAGCGCGTACGAGTATGCGATGATAACAGGCGTGACACGTCAAGAATTATTGACCCACATACCCCTAGCATTCGAAGGGCAAGCTAAGAAATGGTACTGGAACAATATAAATCATTTTCATACTTGGAATGACTTTGAAAATAAGTTTAAAGAAAAATATTTGGGAGATGGTTATTCAAAAATAGTTAAGAGAAAAATTCAAACAAGAAGGCAAAGACCCAATGAGAGCCCTGCAGATTATGTGCAGGATATGATTAACATATATGATGAATAACCCTCTATCTCCTCTGAGCAAGATCGATTAGATCATATAATTTTTGGACTAATGCTCGAACATGAAGCCCTATTGAACCTGTAAACATGTACCACAGTTGATGAACTTTAAGAGGTAGTAAAGCAACTTCAACCAGTGATGGGAGTTTTACACCATCGAAATCAAGGAACAAACGAACCCCGAAACCCCTTAAAGGAATAGCGACGTGATTTAAAAATTATCTCAAATCTAAATAAAACATTACTTTTTTGAGAGTTTAAACTCTTCTGATTCCAAAAATATGCTTGATTAATATTTAAATATGAAGGAAAACACAGAAAAAACACTTTGAAAACTTGAAATTTGGGGGGCAAAAGCAAATTTGCGGAGAAGATTTTTGGCGGGTTTTCTCCTTGCTACGTCACTCGCGGCATCTCGCGGAAAAGCCAAGCGCGCGCGCCCGAGACTCCCGAGTCTACTAATGCCGCGCGAATCTGAATAAAATAGGCTTAACGCGGCGCTGAGACACTTATAGGCGTCACGTGAGCGACATCTAGAGTGAAAGTTTCTCCTTACTACGTCATCAAGCGAAACAAAATTTAACTAGGCCTTTTCCAAACACTAAACTTTGATTGCAATTTTACAAATTTCTACGAAACCAAATACAAAAGTAAACATATCATAATAAACTAGATTTTTCAAGGATTTTTTTAGCATTTTAAGTTTGTGGGTGACGAAAATTATGTCACTAACACTTTAATAAACAAATTTTGCAACTATTGCAAGGAATACGGACATTTTGTTTATAACTGCCCAAATAAAAGAAGTAGACCACAAGAAGTAACCTTACCCCTTGAATCGTATCTTCCCCCTCATTAAGGTTTAGTCCAGGTACGAGAGAAAATCAAAAGACCTTTAATGCCTAGTTTTCACTAGACAACAACGCGGCGTAATTGTCTTTTCGACGAGTTTTCTTACAATTGTTTCACGTAAAGTGAGATATATTCCGTAGAAATGCATTGAAATGAAGTTCTAAATTTCCACTGTTATTGAAATAAAATTATTACAACGGAAACCGGTAACCAATCACCAATGCTCTTGAGTTGGCTTATTTTAATTAGTTTCTCGATTATCAGTCTACAAATATTTTTGTAAGTTTTTGAATCAATAAAAGAAAGCCTCATGAACAATTCAATCGCTTTAAAATCATTGTACAGTATATTTTTAAATTAAGGCGATCTCAAAGGTGCATTATTTGACTTCGTTTAAACTTCTGCGTCAAGAGCCAAAACATTTAACTCACTTGTGGAACGAAGGAATATTAATATAAGCAAAACTTATTTTTCCACTTAAAAGAGTATTTACTTCTTATATTCAGTTTCCCTAAAACTAAAAATGTAACATGGTTTGTATTTTACACGTTACGTGTTTCAAAAAATGTGTTGTCAATCGACAATCTTAATTATAAATAGTATCGAATGTAAATTTGCATGTTTCATACTAATTACGCTGATGTCATAGGACGTCTTCGAAAATTCCATACTCCATTTTTCAGTCAGATATTTCGAGCACCGTTGATTATTGAGGAGGAAATTCGATCGGATTTGATGTCCAGTTTCCCAATAATTCATAATTCTGCAATCAGAATCGAAGACTTAGAGTACCAATGAGGCAGAAAAGTCTCAGGAACCTGGCGTCTCATTTAAGTCGTTTTCAAGAGTAAGCTATAGCTCGCTTTCCTATCACAACATTTTACGTGGAATATTGTCGAGAAAAAAAAACCGAACAACAACTTTGTTTCAAATACGTGTAGTAGGCTGTAGGCAATTTCACACGTATTTGAAACTAAGGCCTAGAGGTCCGTGCACTCGAGCTAAAAATATTCGCGGATATTTTAAATCCCGAAGATCCTGAAGTTTTTCGTCTCTTGACAGCACGTACAAAGCTACGTTACATAGAGACCTAGCTTTACCCGTGCTGACAACCGATGTTGTTACAGAGTATATACAGAATAAGCTGTCGTTCGAGATACGGAGCGTGAAAACAAATTTCCTCGCGCGCATTCTTTATCCATGTTACATTGGTGCCTTTTGAAGTTTCATTATAAATGAAGTTTAAGAACTGTTTTTCATGGTTTTAATAACATACTCTGAATTGCGTGGTTTACCCTGAAACTGTGGAACATACGACTTTTTAGTTGTATGGGTTTGGTAAGATTTTTTAAAATAATTGACATTTTATAATCATGTCTTCAAAAGTGAAAATTTGAATATCAGTCACTTCAGGCAGTTAAATCTACTTATATTTTACACTTTCCGGTCTTTGTCTACAATTACAGTTTTTATTCATACTCATATGCCTTGTAGCGCGGTGATCTTTAGAAAGTACGTTAGGTTGGAGAAGTCAGATCGGAAAAAATGTTAAAGCATTCTCTGGCTAAAAAAAGGCTCTCTGCCAAACGTTCTCGAGCTGTAAATGTGTTTTCTGTAAAAGCATTTGATAAAACTAAAATGAAAGTTGAGGTCTTTTACACCCAAGAACGTTAGGCCACGATATTTTCTGCGCCGGCAATATAACCTTTGCCGGGGAGCCGCAGTATCGTTCGCATTATATAGGGTTAATACGGAACATCATGTCTCTGGATCCTAAGGCCTTACCTTGGGTTTCAAAGTTACTAGTCCACCTAAGTCGCTTAAAATTTTGATTCAAGTCACATCTAACTCCTTTAGATCCACATACCGGAAACATTAGAAAACAAGAGGGTCAAACAATCGCCTCTGCTAGCCCCTGACTTTTGGAGTACATCTATATTTTTCTAACTATAACGCTTTCGAAAAATAGTGTATGCTGTTATTCGTTTACTTTAAAAAAAAACTGATATTTTAAATTTACGTTTAGGCTTCCCACGTGTTAGCTTTTTAGGATAAAAGAGCCTAAAGCGCGCAACTTCCGATGTGCACTCTACTCAGAAGGATTTGATCTGGGAACAAATCCTTCTGCGTAGAGTTTGAAAGTTCTCTCCCCGCTTGTTAAAAGGAGTTTTCCTCCGCGGTCTAACCCGGTTTCTCCTTTCTATCATAACTTGCAGAGGTTAACGGTAATAGATAGTATAGGGCGCTGTCGGTTAGCTGTGGCATAGGTGCTAGCCTCCACCCCTCTATGCATTGTAAAGGGACCCACCTGTAAACAAGCCACAGGCTTAGTGTGGACATCCCTTCTTAGACAAAGCCTAGATTATTATTATTATTATTATTATTATTATGTTCCCTTATGACCCATAGTTTACCTCTTGTTTATGACCTCTTTGATGAAAGTTGATGCGCTAGTTGACATTGAAACAGTTTTAAACAGCAACAAGAAAGGATTTTTCCCGTAATGTAGTGCCTTTTTCAAGGTGTATCCGTAGCGACAAAAATATTCCAAATGAGTTACACTGGCGACATAAATTGCGTCTCCATTGTTGAAGACAGCATCTAAGTCATTTTGCTTCTCCTTCAGGAGTTCCTTCCATCTTCTTTCGAATTCTCTAAAGATATCCTGCCGGGTGTCCTGTTAATGGAGATTTTTGTTTATACACATGTTAAATCACAAAACCCTTAACTTAATTTCAAATAATTTCTCGCTAAATCCACTTCACTTCAGTTTATAACCTTCTGTTATTTTCTTTGTAATTTTACACGCTTACTTCAATTCTTGTATTTTTTGTATTCCTTTTCCTTTGTAAGTTCTCTTTGTGCCAAAAAATACCCAGTACGTCATCAGAAAGATTGACCTAACCCTTAAATTCAGCCAATCATCCACTCGACTTTCTAGGGTAAAAAATCATCCCAAAAACTATAAATAGCCCGAGCTCTACACTACAGGTAGGCTCACTCTCACATTCGCTCCCACGAGAACGACGCAAAACGGACCCCCTATAGTCAGTCGCTATAACCAACCTTGTGTTGGATGTCACTCGAACCTTTCCAACAAAAGTACGGGTTGTTAACCTGGGACCCTATTCTCTAAATATCTAAATCATTTGGACGATGATCCAAATCTAAACGTTTGGATCGGCTCCATTTGGATAGGGCGCTTAAAACCATATTCTCTAACCCAAATCCAAATCGACATTTGGATCTCCCGCCAAACCTTTATCAAAACCAAATGTACGTCACTTCCTCTTTCATTACGTAATTTTACTTAGTGTTTATTGATCAATTCTTTTGCAGCGTTTAATATAAAAGTAAAATGATTTTAAGCCTTGGATTTTTGCATGTTAGATTGTAATAATTTTGTACAATTAAGAAATCTCTTAATTTGATAGTTTAAGCTTATTAGGCCTAATTAATATTAAGTGGGAAATTAATTTGAATGAAAAATAGGTGGATATCTTTTATTAATTGGGAAATAATGCACACATTTTATTTTGAATTTTAGAAGTTAATTTAATATTTATTTTCTGTATATAAAATTCGAGGGGGAAACCACTTTGTGTATTAGGTGTACGCTTTAGATTGTAGTACGAAATAATATTTGTAATATTTAAGTAATATGAAGTAGTATAATGTATTCCCTGTCATATTATGTATTACTAGGTAATATGCTGGGATTCGTGTAATACAAGGTAATATTTTGTAATACGAAGTAATTTTTGAAAAGATTCATGTATTACGGTGTATTTTTTTGTATTACGGTGTATTATTTTGTAATACTATGTATTTTCTGTAATACGATGTTTTTTTATAATACAATGTAGTATCGGAAATTTCTCAAGTCTCACGTATTATGGTATATTATTACAAAAAACGGGTGTAATAGGGCAATATTCCAAAATTTTCTTGTATTAGTAAAAAAGATAGTCCTTAAATGAAATAAAATTCTCTTTCACACTGGTTTTCGCGGTATTTTCGGTTGCGCTGCCAGCATGATTGAGTGGGCTAAAGCGCCGCGTAATAGAGTATGCTTTTCGCGCAGTATGCTATTTTTTGGAGAGAGGTTCTAGTTATAGAAAGCTTACAGGTCAGTTTCTCTTAACTATTTCTAGATTAAACTGGTAATTTAAATCAGAAATATTGTAAATGACCTTAAATTTGATTGAGTCGGTTAGACAAACTGTAAATTTCTTTACATTATTAACTCGTTTGGTTGTGGAATTTTTAATTGTCAGTTAGGCGGTTTTTTATGCTAAGCCTTGTCAATATTTTCTTTCAAGTTTCCTAGTTAAAGATTTAATATTAAGTTGATTTTTAGTTATAATTTAGTTACTATTTAGTCACTTTTTCAAAGTAGTTGGTCACTATTTCAACTAAAAAACTTTGCACTTGATATTTGGAGACATTGAAAATTTATATGAAACTAACAAAAACTATTTGGTAAGATTTTTCATTGGTTTTGATACCTATCTAAATCGATTATAAAACTGTTTTTCCATTTCATTCTAAATTTAAGTAAAGACCCTCGGTTTCTCCATTCAAACTCGCGTATTATCTGACATTGCGCAGCATTGTTCTAATCTTTATATCGTTCCTGTTGGTGATTTTAGGGTCAGATCGGGTCAGATATGGCATCACCTAAACCAGGAGATTGATTTTGGTCCATAGTTTGTTCAGATCTCTCTATAGAACTACCAGTTTATTTAAAAAATCTTTTAAGAATAATGGGGTTTGACAACCAATTGTCCATGAGAACACTGACAAGCGAAGATATCACAAGAATGGAACAGTTTGTCAAAACGAAAATTGTAAAGTTTATAAAGGACGGCGAAAACCCAGAGGACTATTACGGAAATTGTGTAGACTGTCCTAATGATTTTGAAATTCAACTTGGACACCAACGACTGTTACTTGGAATCACAGACTATGTTTCAAAGAAACCTAGCGATTATTTTTCAAAGTATATGCAGCTAAGCGATAAGTCCAGCAATAAAAAGGGTAACCTCGAAAGAATCTCTGCCAAATCGCAAAATAACCAGGATATTATTCAAGAATGTGACCAAGTTCAAACGGACCTAAATACCACCATTCATCGTGAAGAGAAAAAAGTACAAGTTTTGATTGACAACTGGATTAAAAACAGTATCAAATGTACTGAAAATGAAGTTTTTGAGAAAATGAAATCCTTTACAGTTACCATTTCGGAAGATGGTGGAGACTTGATGGGAAAAGTGAATTGCCCATTTTGCGATATTACCGTTCGAATAAGTACTAGTACATCGAAAACCGGGAACAAGCGGTGGATAATATCCAACTATGGAAAGCATTTGAAAACCATTTGAAAACCATTTGAAAGTGTCTTGTGGAATTGGCCATTCATTTAATGGTGCTACTGTTCAAAAAACTCTACCGTCTCTTTTCAACTCTGTCGGGCCAGCTAAAAGAATGCAAGATGTTGACATCAATGTCGAGGATGATGACAATCAAGTTGATGAGCCTGTAAGTTCGGAAAAAAAAATGAAAAATCATCGTGTTCGGGGGAAGAAATGAATGTCGTGATGTAGGAACTCTTCACGCCATTCACAGTCATAAAGTTCCAACAACTGAAACTACAAAGTGGAGAACGGAGAAATATAGTAGGCAAGAAAGATGAAAGCGTCAGTTTGAAATCATTGCTACAGATCAACCATTAATATCATCTCATTTCCCTATAGTAAATCAGATCAAACATGTGATAAACCGCAACCAAGAGTTAGAAAAGTTTTTCAGCAAATTCATTGGAAATTTGAGTTCTTATCCTAATATTTGTTCTAAGATATCAGAGACAACGAGAAAAACTTGACAGACTTTTGTCTGCGCTTATGACTTCGGCCGCAAAAAATACAGAAAAGGGAAATTCTGCCAAAAGATACGATGAACAACTTAAACAGTTTTCTAGTTACATTTATTTAATTGGAGGGCGTTTGACCTATGAGACTTTGAAAGCCAATTTGCCATTACCTTCTGTAACCACAATTCTTAGATGCTTAAAAAACAATGGACCTCGCATCGTGGAAGGCAATCTTCAAATGGCCGAGCTGAAATCGTTTCTTGGAGAAAGGAAATTAGCTATGAAAGTTTGGATCAGTGAAGATGCAACAAGGATAACTGGGCGTTTACAATATGACAGCTGTACCAACCAAATCGTCGGCCTGGTTTTACCTATGAACTGTGCAAATGGAATGCCCGTAAAGTTATCTTACCCTGCCAATTCCGCCAAAATGATCGAGACTTACATTTTGGAAAACCAGTCAGCGTCTCTGGCTTACGCTATAATGGCTCAACCAATTCAAAAATGGGGCACAATCATTTTGCTTGTCTTTATATGGAACGGATAACAAGTTCACAGCAACTGATGTTGTTGCCAGATGGAATTACATAAGAAAAAGCGCTACAGAGTACATTATTGAAATATTAGGATTTTCATCAGACGGTGATGGAAGATGTCTTAAGGCTATGCGACACGAGTCTAAAATTGCTGACTTTCCAATTTCCAAAGACCGCCCATGGTTCCAAGCAAACCCTAAACCTAAAGCTATCTGCGTTCAAGACACAGTTCACCTTGGCGCTAAAATGAAAACCAGGTTATACGTATCTTCTATTATTCATCTTGGTAATAAAATAGCATCAATGGGTCATCTTAACGTTCTCATTGAGAGCTTTCCCAAAAATTTACACGGTTTGTCCATAACGGATCTCGAGGCTAAGGATAAAATGAATTTTAAGGCTGTAGAGAAGATCTGCGAAGAAAAGATAATCACTCTATTGAAAGAAGTTCCTGGAAGCGAAGGAACTGCTCAATATTTAAAAATCATGAAAAAAAACATTGGGGACATTCTTGAATGGAGATTTATCGACGCCTCAAAGGATATATGATATTTGGTACTTTTTTCTTTTTTATGCGTAGCTGGCGTTCTTGGATAAACGATCATTCAGAGTACACTCTTATAGACAATTTTATCACCTATAACACTTACGTTTGCTTGGAAATTAACGCCCATTCTTTAATAACAATTATCGAGAAATTGAGGGAAGAACAATGCGATAATTTTTTCTTACCAAACCTGTACAGCAGTCAGACTTGTGAGAGCTTTTTCAGAGCCCTGCGCTCTATGACAAGCACTTTCTCTACGATAGTTAATTTTGGCATGCTTGACATTTAACATCGTTTGAAAAGAATTCAGTACCAAAAGGATATAGTCAGCCAATGTAGTGACAGATATGCCTTTCCCCGCCACAAGTCAAATTCTTCAAACAACAACAATACGTTACCTTCTACCGAGGAGATAAATGACATAGTTAGCGAAGCTATGAAACACGCGTTAGCAGACTTGAGTAGCTTTGGCATAAATCTGAATTCGCAAGACCTCAATTGCAACTTAGTTCCAGTTAAAATGAAATGTACTGAAGTTGACGAAGATCTTGACGAAGGAGATGAGAGTTCTGTAGAAAATGAGGATTATATCGAGGATGTGTTGGAAAACTACGAATCTGATGAAGATATTTCCTCTGACTTGCATGAAGACCTGACTATTCTCAGGTCAAACGGTGGATGCAATCTCAAAGACTATACAATGGATCTTGGTTTAGAAGAATCCCTATTACCAATCGATAGCAGATTTGTCTATCTAACTACCAAAACAGGAAGGAAGATAATAGTTAGAAAAACCTCACTCTTATGGTTACTGACCACATCTAACCACCGTCAAAGCAGTGATCGTCTATTAAGAGTCCAGGAAAAAATTTATTCTTGTTCCGAAGCTAACGTTAAGAAGCCAAGGAATCTAAGTAAAGAAGAAAACATCAGTGTAGGAGACTGGACCATTTTTAAGAAATGTAACCAAAAAGGATTCCTGGTGGGTTTAGTCTTGGGGTTCTCTTATTTGACAGTTCGGGCAAGGAAAGAGAATACTCAAAGAATAGCGCTCCGACTAAGCCACCAAAGAAGTCCGCAAGGGGCCTGGGAGTTTTGTGCAATTGGTATACGTGGGACTTGCAAGGAACATTGCGTGTCGTGGACATGCATGCCCACGGCTACTTTGACATAAAATATTACCGTTTTGCTATTCCAAGACCTGAAGTTAAATCAAACGCTTTGACATGGACCACCAATATTACTGAAAAATTAAAACTTTTTTAGTCTTGAATAATATTATAGAATATTATGAGTTTTAAATAAAAAATTCTTTTGATAATTTCCTTCTTCCATTAAGTACATACAAAGGCCTATGCGTAAACAACTTCAATTCACATTAAGGCCTATTATTGAATTTTTTGGGGCAAAACTAACAGATTTAACATTGCACTGAGTAGTATCTGTAAGTTTTGGTGGTATATTTATTAATAACATGTAAAATCTGGTAATGTGTTGTAATATCTTTTAATATCATCAAAATTATGTAGTCTAGCGTAATAAGTGAAGTGAAATATCAGTATCGTAACAAGATTAAAAATAGTGTAATATCTTGTAATACGGAGTAATGCCTTTTAATACGGAGTAATGCCTTTTAATACGGAGTAATGCCTTTTAATACGGAGTAATGCCTTTAAATACGGAGTAATGCCTTTTAATACGGAGTAATGCCTTTTAATACGGAGTAATGCCTTTTAATACGGAGTAATGCCTTTTAATACGGAGTAATGCCTTTTAATACGGAGTAATGCCTTTTAATACGGAGTAATGCCTTTTAATACGGAGTAATGCCTTTTAATACGGAGTAATGCCTTTTAATACGGAGTAATGCCTTTTAATACGGAGTAATGCCTTTTAATACGGAGTAATGCCTTTTAATACGGAGTAATGCCTTTTAATACGGAGTAATGCCTTTTAATACGGAGTAATGCCTTTTAATACGGAGTAATGCCTTTTAATACGGAGTAATGCCTTTTAATACGGAGTAATGCCTTTTAATACGGAGTAATGCCTTGTAATACGGAGTAATACCTTGTAATACGGAGTTATACCTTGTAATACGGAGTAATACCTTGTAATACGGAGTAATACCTTGTAATACGGAGTAATACCTTGTAATACGGAGTAATACCTTGTAATACCGAGTAATACCAGATATTAATTTTTATAGTACGACTTAATACTAGATAACACTTTGTAGTACGGTGTGATATTTTTGTAGTACCAACAAATATTCTGTAATCCAACGTGATAAGTGTAGTACAAATAATATCGTAATATATTTTGTAATAGCGTGTAATCTGTAGTACGGTGTACATTAAAATCAATAGTGGTTTCCTCCTCGATAAAATTCAGCGTTAATTTCACTAAGGCAATAAATTAATTACCTACGAGGAATTAACTAGTACATATGTTTAATATTAGATTTAATCGTTTCAAAACTAATAAGGTTTTGAACCGGTTTTTGTAATTTAGTTATTAAAATTTGTGATTGTCGATTGGTCAATATTGTAAATTAACCAATGGTGGAATGATTTTTTTTTAAACTCAATGAAACTGAAATATCAATCAATCATCTACTGAAAGAGGTATCAACCTATTTTTTTTTCAAAAGAAGGTAAATAAGGATTAGATGGCTTGCTTCTTCAAACAAGATTTTTAATCATGAAGAGAATATTTGGTTAATTTTGGTCAAATTTAGATATTCGGTAATCGAGTTGATATGAATAAAGCCCTTTTTGCTCGTGTTTATTTTAAACTTTAATCACAGATTTCACTTACCATTTTACAAGCATAATAAACATTACTGAAGGACGCAAATCTATCTGTTATCGGTAACAGTGACCAATATAGCAATTTGCCCAATTAATCGGCTTGAACTTCATTTGCACATTTCTATTCGTTAATTAATTAATGTTGCGAGAAATTTGAATGGAATATAAGTAGATATCTCTTTCAGTAGATAATTTTTGATGTTGATATTTAAGATTCATGGAGTTAAAAAAATTGCTATTGGTATTTCAATTAAGCTTTGACATCAACATCGGTTAATTTACGATATGGGCTTATGATGGTAGTCTGTTTATAAGATTAAATCGTCACTAGACAGTATCTACCTCCAAATCGAGAGTTAGTATCTTTATAACCATCTCATCACAGGATATCCGAGGGTCAATTTCTTATATCATTGACAATTTGGCAAGGCCTAATACCGTTTAGCTTGACTTTCGCCGTCAAATTCCTATTAAAGCATAGATCATATAGTATCCACCCTTGATTTTCATTTCGCAACACACGTTGGATTCATAAACCGCGACGCACACCACGATTAGAAGCATTAAAATGCAAAAACAACACACTGACCGCATACATTTTTAGAAAGTAACATTAATCACTACAGCTGTTTTCGGGGGCTGAGAGACGGCGTCACGGACTCACGGCGATAAAGAAAAAGCCTACGGAGTCCGGCCCATTAAAGGGGGTAGTTTCGAGGGAACGAAATTCAAATGCAAGGCACGTCCCTTTAATTCGTAAATACCGACGTTCAACGCAATTATAATATTGAAATCTTATACAATTAAGTTAATTTTAAGAAAACAAAGCACTACTTTCAAAGTCTAAACTTTAAAAATACGACGATAAGAGAAGGCGAAGTAACGGGCAACGAGAGGCAAACATTTAAATGGCAAAAATTAACGGTAAGCCAAGGCTTAGCGCAATTTCACCGCCTTAAAAAAGTGCCAAGTTTAGAAATAGATTGTGGGACAATAAAAAGGTGGGAAATTATGATACTAGGCTTATATTAAAGCTAGAAACCTACTTTATATTATATTTAAAATCCATCCATGAGCAAATCCTCAAAAATATGAAAATGACCACGAAAAAGAACCGACTCTCAAATTTTTTCCCCTTAAAAAAATGGCGGCCACAAACGGGGTGAAAAAGGCAAAAAGAGCTATCCAAATGACGATTTGGCCGGCCATTTGGCTTGCCAAATGTTTGGATAGGGTTTGAGCCAAATGAAAAGGGATTTGGAGTTACAGAATACGGATTAGTGTCATTTGGGGATGAGCCGACCCCAAATCCAAATCATTTGGATTAGGAACGATCCAAATGTAGTTAGAGAATAGGGTCCCAGGAGTTGGAGAGGCAAAAGCATATTAAATAAATTTTTACCGACCGGTCAGAAGTTTTTCCAATTGTTCTTGTTGTTCTAATTTTTTCTTCAAAATTTTACTGTTTGATGTTGTACTTTATTTATAAAAGAAGTTTAAAAACGACGGTATTTCAAATATGGAAGAAAAATGTTTGTTTCGTACACTGTATACATATACAGTGTTGTCGAGATCAGACCAACAGCTTCCTTTATGTAAAACCCCCAATACTGCCAACGGGAGATGTCATACTAAGTTATACAGGGTGTAAATAAATGTTTAGAATTTATTTTTTATTGTATGCCTGAATGCAACAAAATATATTAAAGCACAGTCCTAGAATTAGTCTTAGAACCTGGGTCTCAAATTGCAACCTCTAAACTGTTTGGTAAACAACTCAACGTAAATATTCAAAGTGTCTACCATTGTGGTTGAGGCACTCTTCCAGAGGATTTTCCGTGCCGTAAATTACATTTGCAACCACTAAACTCATGACGCATGGTAAGACTAATGGTATTGCCGTTAAGGCTTGATGTAGGGGGATATGATTATGCTGGTAGCAATGCCCTTGTAAACTGGCACGAACAGTAGAATGGCTTAGTGCAACTTCATGTTCCACCGCTCTACTACTAGCATGAGATTGGCTACAAAACTATCTACGATGTCAAAGTCTCTATCGTCATTACAGACATAGGCGTAGAGTTTCGAAAATATTTGGTGGGGCCCGGCCCAACCGGCCTGGACCAATACATAGATAGCATCATGCATGATGCATGCATATGATGAATATAAATTCCCTACTAATATTAAGTTCTAAATTTATATATACTACATTATATAGTATATTTATTAAGTATATCCATGTACTATGTTTTCCTCTAAAGATAATCTAGGCCGTTTTAAAACAAATGTATCCGTATTTGCCCATTACAATGCGAATGTAAAAATCCTTAGAAAAATTGCGAGACAACTTTCAAAACTCGGGAAAATCACCAACTTAGGAAACCATCAGAGCAACTTAACCCATAAGACTTATTTATACTTGTGCCTCGAAAAACATTTTGAAAATTGTTAATCTACTCTATGGAAATTCACCAGCGCCGCGCCTTACCAGGGATACTAGATGTTTAAAGAAAGATTATCAGCCCAAGCCTTTCACGTACGAGACTGCAGCAGAGGGTTTTTTAACGGCGATCTATAATGCGCGCTGTCTTGTTTTTCACTATCATGGACAAATTGAATTCCTATTCCGAGTATTCCCCCATTTATTGCGTTCCACCGGACCTAAGCCGTTCCACAGCGCGCCTATTTCTCTCATATTTCGCATCCTCCCGCCATCATCCTTGATTCGGCTTTGAATTGCACTAAAATCTAGAAGTCCGGTAGACTGTACTGCGCATGACACGCCGGTAACTCTGTCACAATTTCCGTCTCCCTTCGAATCCATCTTAAAGCATCTAGTATCCCTGGCCTTACATTCGTCGCACTATTCCAAAAGCGGATTATGCTTCACACATAAAGTACGTAAGTCCCAATTTTCTATAGCTTTGGCCATATATTTCATGACATTCCCGAAGTAAAAACTAAACAGACGAACAAAAAAGCTCTTAACCAATCATAAGTCCCCTAACCGTAGATAGGCTCTTTAATGCCAGACCAATCGGCGACGGCTATTACTATTTTCTTGCATGCGACCTCGACTCGACCTCGCCGGCGGCATAACCGGGAAGCTTGAAAGGCAATTTGCGGTATCGTTCGTTTGTCGTAATATTATATTCAACGTTTTAAAGCTCAAGTTTCGAAAATTTTCGAGTCATTTAATAAGTCTTCAACGAAATATTAGAAGAATTTTATTAATTTCAACAGAAAAATAGCTCTGCGAATAATAGTAGACTCGAAAACTACACTAAGCCTCGGCTAGGTATTGGCGGTATCCCGATTCCCGACCCTCCAGCGGCTGGGCTCGCCGTAGCCGTGAGAACAGAAAAAATCCTCGTAAAAAACAGATACACGGCGTCTTAAATAGTTTAAGCAAAAGCTACCCAGATTGATAAGATCTTCGTGCCTTACTCTCAAAAAATCTATGGTATTGTGTATAGTTTTAACTAAAGAATATTGTCTTTATATTAGTTCCCTAATTTATGTACCTGGTAAATCGGTTCTTAAAGCGGAAGGATCGCAAGGATCCGAAGGAGCCGCCCTACCGAATTATATTCCTCCGCATAAGGGGGGTTCTTTCCTCGGAGCTTGGAGAATATCGTGTAGCTTCTCCTGGCACAATGGCACATGTTACGTACTTCATGTCTAAAGCCTAATCGGCTTCAGACTTTACTAGACTAGAGCATGCTAAAAACGGGTTATTTTCAGAAGACCAGTTGCACTTTTCAATCCCATCCCTCATTCCTTCCATTATTTGTGTCAACGGTCAACGAAATTGTTGTAGTATCTAAATTTATTTCACGTGAAAACCATGAAAACCAGCCAGGATGGGCTGCCAGCCGCTGCTGCCTTGACCGGTCAATTCACTTTTTCAACGAAATGGAAAAAAAAATCTCTTAGAAACTACAATTTTTAGCCACATCGTATGATATACATCTACGATGTGGACATTTGTATGACCTGCCCTGTTGGCGGTGGCATTGTAGGAGTATCTCTGTACTGCCTTTGGCAGTATAAAATTTTTCTTTCCTCACTGAAGGGAGAGTCAATGGGAGCTGATGGGAGAGGATTGTGGTGAGGTGATATTTTTCGTTCGTCATTGAAGTAAGAGTTAATATGAGATGATTAAGCATTGCATTAAATTTAACTAGTAAGGTTAAGCATTGTTTGGTTCACATTTGCTCTATGTTTCAAGCGAGAGAGAGAGGATTATGATATAGCCTTAAAATGGAAGGTTTAATACTCCCTTTAAAATTCCTATCACCCGTCGACAAGTATTTCACGCTTTCAATCCCACTCCCCTATTTCAACATTCAAAGAAATCGTGGGGAATTTTTAAAGCAAAAGCTTCTCGGAACCGGGTTATTACAATTATAACATAATTAAATTTCAAGTTTTCTGCTTATGTCGCACTATTACAAATATAACAGAAGTAAATTTCAAATTCTCTGTTTATGTCGCACTATTTCAATTATAACATAAGTGAATTTATTGAAGTGAGAATAATTAAGTAGATAATGATGTGGCTACTATTATGGCCCAGCCCTTGGGTCGTCTGACTCGTCTTGTTTTCATTTTACAGAACAAAATAAAACTATTCTGTTCGGAAAACACTGCTCTGTAGTGGTTTTAATGGTTTTTTTTGCAGTCAGTTAAACGCAAAAATTATTTTTATGAGGTCACTATTTTCATCCATTTCGGTATTATGGTTGACAATTTTTTGGAGGGGCCCGTGGCCACTTCTAAAATTTTTGGGGGGCTCGGGCCCCACGGGCCTATAGAACTCTACGCCTATGATTACAGACTATACAGTCTCTTCTACGTTCACGATCTTGCACTACCGAAATCAAGAAAGTGCTCGCACCAGAATGTTGTCGGTGTGGAGACCGTTCGGCATAAAGCACTGACTTTAGTTGAACGTTACCGCGACCTTCACCCAAAATAAACGTGCTGTCCAATTTGTCCTGGTTAGAATAGGTTGGCATTTTTCTAGGAAACGAGACAAACTACTGTAATTCTACTACTTAGCTGCGACACTGAAAGACCCTGTATATCTAAAGAGACCGGAAGTTCCTCAAAGTTGAGTTTTCAAAGATTGCCAGCTTGAGCAGGTCATGGTGTGTATAATGGTGAAGGTCGCTTTAACGTTTGACACGTGACATCACGGTATGTTTGGTCCTCCAATGTCCTGACCCGATAAGTCCAAACAATTACCATCTTGGTTTTTCGGATGAGTGTTGCGGTATTGCTGGTCCCATTAGAAATACAAGGTCTGTAGTGTTACAATTGTAGCAATAAGTCTGTTAAAAAGGCACAAATACTGTAAAAAAAACCATTGTAATAATGGTTGGCCAATTTTTAAACACCCCTAACCTTAAACTTTGGACAAAATAAGGAAAACATAAAGGTTTATTTGGGAATAACATTGAAGAAGGTCCGAGTTGTCTGTGGAACCGAGAAAAAGGCCGTAGTGAAAAGTAATCGTCGTTACGTAGCAGTTAGGATCGAATTTAATTAGTTAGTCTCGTCTCTTAGCAAAATGCCAGTGTATTCAAACCAGGGCAAATTGAGCATGATGTTTACGAGGATTACCTAAGACGGCAAAACCTTTGCGTGAACTAATTGAAGCCGATCCATTATTTTTTAGAAAGGTACTGTTCTCTAACGAGGCTATTTTGGGATGGTACCTTAAACCTTCATAACGTGCATTTTTGGGAAGGCATTCTTGGAAACCAAATTATCGGACCCTTTTTCTTGATAAGAAAATCTCTGAAGGCATTTAATTGGACTTCCTGCGTCATGAGTTCGTTGCTTGAAAAGTTATTGCAAGACATGGGCAGATGAAGAGTGCCTGCACCACAATGGTAATCACATTGAACATTTACGTTGACGTTGATGTGTACCAAACAGATTAGAGGTTGTAATTTGAGGCCCAATTTCCAAGACTAATCGCAAGACTGTGCTTTAAAATTTTCTGTTGCTCCCCCCACTTGACTGGTATGCTAGGTGATATTTCAGAAGAAGAAAATTTATTGAATTAGGGATAGCGAGAGATGGCTAGCGATGTGGCTTAGTTATGGGCTAGACGCCCTTGTTTTATTGGCAACATTATTACATTGAATGTTGCCAGATTAAATTGTTGCTGGTGATTTTGCGAACTATGTTAATGATATATTAAAATTTAAATGTAAAAGTTTCATTTTGACACATTCCTTACCCTAAAATTTTGTATTTGGAGCCTATTAATGTATTATAGTCATAATGTAATTAATTTTAGTGATAAATAGGAAAACATTTAGGCTGAAAGAACAACTCGCGTAGTTTGATCTTATTTTAAAATTTCAGTTCAGGGTTATCTATAGTTACCCAAAAAACCTATTGTTTTCGATTAATTTCACGTTAAATATGGTTATTAAGTTTAAATTAACGGCTTATCTTCTTTCACTAGTGTTATTTCAGTTTATTAAACGAGTTTGAACAAGAAATTCTCCCTAACTGCAAACTGTAGAGGCGTGACTGTTTGACTCTTGCGGAACGATCACAATTTTGCCCCAAAACTTTTAAATATCGCTCCTTTTCAATGGCTCTCTTTTCAAAATGGGGAAAAATGCTTTTAAATGACAATTTAATTAATCGTAAGTATTAAACAGGAAAGTGGAGGCTGGGTGAAAGATAAGTGTAGTTTTAATTTTAATTTGTTAGTTTAATTATAAGGTATCCATGAATTTACCCAAAACACGAATCTTTCACATTAATTATACTTGATCGAGTTTAATTTAACGGCTTATCTTGTTTATCTAGTGTGGATTTAATTTATAATACAAGTTTCAATAAAATATTAACTTTAATTGCAATTACCCTAAAATTTAAATGTATGCGCTTTTGATATATTTTAATGATCATTTAAATTAATTTGAAAGTGAAATAGGAAATATCTGTGGCTGTGCGAAAAACTTGTGAGGTTTTAATCTTAATTTGAGCGTGGTTCGTGAGAGTGGATTAAGCTTAAAATTTATTTGAATTTTTTACCCTAATTGCAATGTTTAGTGCAGTTTAATATTTTTGCCATATATTCCAGAGCTGTGCTAATTAGCTGACAACTAATTGAATTAAAATTAGCAATTAGGGAAATATTGATGAGCTAATTAATTAGCAAATTAGCAATTAGGGAAGTATTTATGAACTAATTAATTAGCCAATTAGCAATTAGACGTAGAAACTAATTCAATTCAATTAGAAATTAGACATTTATTTATCAAACTAATTAATTAGAATTACTATTTTCTAATTAAGGTAAAAAAGAAACCATAAGTAAACATAAAAGTTTAAAAGTGCCCATGGATTTAGTACTTTGGCAATGCAAAGTTTAATGTTTTAATGCCATTGAAAAACGGGTACGGAAGCCGTGAATTATTCTCGAAAAATGAGACAGGCCTCGAGTGTTCCGTCATGTTAAAATTTGTCTCATTTCTTCATTTTATTGCACAAGTTCCTATAATGGACTCCTGAGTAGTAAATACATGCGCACTGCTATTAATTCGAGTAGGTAAAACAATCGAAATTTCGAAATGGGGCAGTTGCGAACTACGAAATTTTCTACTAGTACTAGTACTATTCTCTCATATTTGAGGAGCTTAAAAATTTAGAGTAGCACTAAGGTTTCCTCATTGATATAATAAGGCTTTTTCATATTCAAATAGATGAATCAAGAGCTAATTCCTCGATTTTTTTTACAACAAATTGGCGTAAAAGATTAAATGAAAATCCAATTGGCTAATTAGTTAATCCTAAATCTAATTAAATTTTAATTAGATAATTGCCTTTCCGATTCATACTAATTAATTAGAATTACTTCTCAATTAGCACTAAGGTAATTAAAATTCAATTACCATTTTCAATTAGTAAATGTTGCTAATTATTTAGAAATTAAATTAGCTAACTAATTAATTAGCACAGCTCTGATATATTCATCATTATGGTACCCTAAACTTTTGAATTTCGCGGCAATTAATGTACTTTAAGGATAGTTTAAATTAACTTAAGTGTGAAATATAAAATATTGGGCTTTACCAATGGCTTGGGTAGTTTTAATCATAATTAAACAGTTTATTTAAAAGTTATTTGAGCTTTTAATCCAAAAAATGAATGTTTTTGGTTTAATTTCACGTTAATTATATTAAATTGAGTTAAAATTAACGTAGGATTGTGTTTTGGCAGTGTACATTTAGGTTATAAAATGAGTTTAAATGTATGCATCACCTTAATTACAATTTTTAGTGGAGTTTTCGATTCTCATTTTACGCTAAACTTTTGAATTTCGTGCCTATTAAGGTACTTTGGAGATAATTTAAATTAGCTTAAGTGTGAAAGAGAAAACATGGGGCTTTACTAACGGCTAGGGTAGATACAATCTTAATCAAGAACATCATTTAAGAGTTATCTGAGTTTTCATCCAAAAAATGTATATTTGGGGTTTAATTTCACGTTAATTATACTTAATTACGTTGAAATTAACTTGTCGTCAGTGCTCATTAAGATTATAAAATGACTTTCAACAATTAATTCACCTTAATTCTATTGTTTAGAGGAGTTTTTGATTATTTCCAACACATTGCGTTCAATTTTTATCATATCCTGTTCTAGGTTTGTGGTAAGGTAAAGATTATCTTTACAATATGTTAATGAATGATGTTATTCTATAGTTTAGCTTAAATACCAGTAATTAAATCAAATACCTATACAATTCATAGCAATTTAAACCAATAAACAAACGGCAATGGGGAATATGGAAATAGCAAACAACGTAACCCTCCGTTTCTAACGTGGTTACGTTGAGAGAATCTGTGATGTAAAACTGAAAATTATTTCACCAATTAAATTATATAACGACACTGTCCTCCTGGATTAACCAGTACCACTGTTACTTATGAATTAAACAATCCACTGTTGGTAACAAATAGTTTATAAAATGATAACGTAACATCACAGTATGACTGATTCAATAGGATCAAAATTGTTTTAACGAATGCTCTGGTCCTCTACGTTCGTTGAGTTTCAGGAATTATATCACACACCTTCACAATTAGTAGCATTTTAGTGAGATTAACAAATAATGAAACCGTTTATACCTGTCCTCAAATGAGAATGTTGAATTAACTGCGCTAAGGTAAACACAACTCTTTTAACCGCCGTAGGGAAAACACATTGAACATTTTGTCATCTTTCCTGTAATATTTTGAAGTTGAATTCTTCACAGGGTGAAAACACTACCGTTGATTTCTAAACCATAATAACTTGGATATATATGCCATTTTTTACCAACAAACGGTCATGATGAATACAGTATTAAGTAACGCGTAAAACCTAGGCCCTAGGGTTAGGATTTGCAGCATGAATCGAAGCAGACTGCGTATTTTTGAGATTCCAATCCAAAACAGTGCTGGAAATAAGCTTTCTCATAATCTTTAAAAGGAAAGACAGTAAAAAGACTAAAACTTAAGCCTTGGCCGTAAAGAACGTCGAAAAGCTTACTTTAAATGATATAAAAACCTCTATTAACTGTAATTATTTACCTGAATTACTTTTCTAGACGAAAATTCGACCTGATAACGTCGTATTTCTTATTAAGGGTGCTACAGTTAATTAGAAAATACATATAAAGGTGCTCAAGCTCGGATGAAATACCAAAGCAATTTGTTAGCGTCTACTGCTAAGAAATTATTAAAATCAGCAAGAAACCCAACATTTGAAATTTGTCAACGTAACTTGTTAGCACCCACAAACTTAGGACCTTCTAGTTGTCAACGAGAACGAAATGAAGAAAATAGGTTTAAGCGCGCTATAAGGTTAGGCTGACCTCTGACCCAAAAGTAATTTTTTGACGTACTGTCTGAATTAGTTAAATTACAAAAATTAGAATTCATTAATTAAAAATCGAAACAGGTGAGTTTCCCATTTAATAAATGCTTGTTAATTTAGAAGTATTCCGAAAACTAACTTCGCTATACTTTTTCCGTATGGCCTATGACCATTTCGTTAAAAAAACGAAAATTTTTTAATGCTTTTTCTATGGGACGCTAACCCTAAAAGGTGTGACTTTTCTTTAACATTACGGAAGGGTGTCATGTCATATCTACACGGGCCTACCGGCCCTGTAGAATTTTGTTTTTTGCCAAATTAACGATAGTAAAATTGAGATATTAAATTGTAAATGTCACAAACCAAGGCGCTTACCGACTATATTATAGCACGAAAAGTATGGGCTATTGAGTCTGATTGTTTTCCGATGATCATTGAAACTGCTCTACTCTAAGCTAAAAAATATATAGAGCAACCTTCATACGCTGAAACACGACACAATTGCAAACGCTGTGCTTTTTATCGTTTGTAGGGCCTCTCTCTCTTTTTTGCTCTATGTTCCAAAAACAGCCATAATTTTCAAAAAACCAAATTCTTAAGTAAAGTTTAAAGGGATAGTTATCACGTTTAAAATGTGCTGGGAATAAGAAAACTTGCAGAGTAAAGCCGAGAAAGCGGGAAATACGTTAAAATTATCCACGTCGTAAAATATTTTCATGTCATAAGAACTTGCGAATAATTTAACCTGTATATATATATATTATTATAATTCAAACCATTCTCATCCACTTTGAATTGAACAATGTCTTCTCAACCATCCTCATGAATTTGCCGTCGAAATATTATTCCCACAATATTATTTTCAGAGCATTTCTCAACATCCAATTCTCGAGCGTCCAAACATTAATTACCGAACGTCAAATAAGTTCTGTTACACCTGTAGTTTAGTCATGCCACCTATTTTGCTCCATAAACTATCTCTGTTACACCTATATTTTAGTCATGCCACCTATTTTGCTCCATAAACTATCTCTGTTACACCTGTATTTTAGTCATGCCACCTATTTTGCTCCTTAAACTTTCTCAAAGTATATTCTTGAAACACTGTCCATCATCCAATACCGCGGCTCGTCCAACCTATAATAGCGATTCAACAAATAACGCCGTCTGCCGTAAAATATCCGTCAAAAGAATTATCCCCAATTATCCACCCACTGTATTAGCAACTAGGAAATTATAAAAAAAATCATTAAACATATACAAATCTCTAAATATTTAGACGTTTACAAACCGCCACCAACAACCCTCCATTTCTGAAGACTGAGTCTAATTCATAAGTTCTCATTTCTCATATGTCAGTGTGGAACTAAAAATTCTCGGTTTGGAACATCTTGTTTTTCTGATCGTAATGTTTTACTACTGAGCTAAGTTGATATAGAAGATATAAATAATCGTGAGGGTTATTTGCCAATGTTTTAATCGTCATGTTTTTTGTCAAAACTTTTGATTGTCTGAACCGATTTACAATTTGAAAACAGTTTCGGATTCTACGTGACAAGACGCGTGCAACGATAGCATGGATGATCCATTTGAAGCATTATTTCGTAACATCATTACCGGGGGGCTTTACTATTTCCGCTATGGCTAACGCCCTATTAGCGCCACAGTGCCATTTGTAATTTTAAAAATATTTTGAGAAGTAAACTTATTTAGAAAGTCCTATTTTGTTACTCCAGCTCAAATAGGAACAAAATGGCAGCCAAATGAAAATGTCCAGAAACTTTTGTCCGGGACTGTACTTAACACTGTTTTTACCTCTCCGAGTGACGATGACGTCACGGAGAGGTTTTACACTGGACGTGTCTGTGTGTGTGTCTGTCTGTCTGTCTGTGTGTGTGTGTGTCTGTGTGTGTGTGTCTGTCACCGCGTTCGCAGTTGGCAAGTCGGAGCAAACGTGTTCGCAAATTCCGGACCACGTTCGCAGTACACAGAAATTCCGAAAAACTTTATCTATCTTATTTAAAGCCAATCATTGACTAGTCGTTGCGCCTTCATCTGCTGACTAACCGCCGATTCTTTCACTCAACACCCTCTGTATTTATTGGCTTCTAACAACAACACCATGCGCTAGTCTTTCGTGTATCCCACATACACACCAATCTATCCTTATTGGCTTCTAACAACCACCATCTCCTGGTCTTCCGTCTATACCACATAGACACCAATCTACAACATTGGCTTCTAACACCACCATCTACTGGTCTTTCGTCTATACCACATAGACACCAATCTGTAACATTGGCTTCTACTCCATCATCGTCGTTAGGCTTAAGATGTACGCGGCGAGCAGCTAGGGTTACGAGAAACGTCTAGCCTCCCTAAGGTGGGATCGCCACCAAAGGTTCACGCAATTGCGCATTTTCTTACCACTTAATGTGAATCATCGCCTTATATACATTAAATTCACAAAAGTTCTGATATAGGTGTTCCCTAGAGGTATAACGTTAAAGATAGCTATGTTTAAAATTATTTTAGGAATTAAGTTTCTTAAACCGACTTAACTATAATTAACGTAAAATACTGACGATTAAAATAATTAAAATCAGTTATATTTAATTAAATATTTAAGATAAACTTTTTTCTATGTAATGACACAAGTGAGAGTTTATATAGAACGAGTAATGAAGATTGCATCCGAATCGAAACACTACACGCTTATCAAAGTTAATAATAAGCGAGTAGGATGATAGGATCTCTTACAAAACGATAACATTTCCTTTTTGCAGAATATTAAATGGAAATATTTTAAATAATTTTCGGCATTACTATTCTTTTAGTAGTTGCGTAGCTATAAAGCTCTGTTTCATCTCAATATTCCAAGAACATCTTTTATATTAACATTTCACATTTCGTGTTTACTTTTTAATTCAGCTTTACTACATTTATATATAGTGTAAACACAACTTTTAACTTCACTACTTAATATGGGTTTTAATACTTCGGCTCTCTATAAGTGTTGAAGCTATTGGGGCTATGAAATAAGATACCCTAGATTTAAACCAGAATTGACCTTTTTTCGTGTCCTCTTACAAGAGGTTTTAACGGTTCAGAATGAGCCGAAAGTTAAATACACACATAAGTGATAGATATTAGGTCCTCATTAGAATTATGGGGATACACAGGGAAATGTTAAACGATTAAACGTTTACAAATGACCTTCGCAATAGACAGCCAATTTGAACTACGTATTTCCGGTTTTTCTCACTGGCTGGTGAACGTGTGTTTAGATAAGAAAAAAATACGTCTCGGCTCGGAGAGGTAATATTTTGGTTTTCCCAACTTGTTCTTTCCAGGAGTAGACAGTTTCCAAGACGTCAATGGACTTCGGAGAGGTTGGCGCGGCGATAAAAAAACTTCACGGGTCCCGTAAAACGGGCCTCCGTCACGGAAAAAATTACTGAGTAAGTATTGACGCGGTTTTCACTTACAGACTTCTGTGGATACTCTAGCGCAACTGATAACTAGACTTAGGACAAAGACACGTGATCCGAAGATTAACGCGATAGATAAGGTAATTTTTTATGTTCTAGTGTTTTAATATTTTTTTCTTCCCTTAATTAATCGATTTGTTTACCCGTTAATTTAACGTATTATTTTATATTAGCTTAATTAAAATATACTTAACACCGTTTTTCTTTCCAGGAGTAGACAGTTTCCAAGACGTCAATGGACTTAGGAGAGGTTGGCGTGGCGATAAAAAACTTCACGGGTCCCGAAAAACGGGCCTCAATCACGGAAAAAATTACTGAGTAAGTATTGACGCGGTTTTCACTTACAGACTTCTGTGGATACTCTAGCGCAACTGATAACTCGACTTAGGACAAAGACACGTGATCCGAAGATTAACGCGTTAGATAAGGTAATTTTTTATGTTCTAGTGTTTTAATATTTTTTTCTTCCCTTAATTAATCGATTTTTTTACCCGTATTATTTTACATTAGCTTAATTAAAATGTACTTAACACTGTTTTCCTTTCCAGGAGTAGACAGTTTCCAAGACGTCAATGGACTTCGGAGAGGTTGGCGCGGCGATAAAAAACTTCACGGGTCCCGTAAAACGGGCCTCGGTCACGGAAAAAATTACTGAGTAAGTATTGACGCGGTTTTTACTTACAGACTTCTGTGGATACTCTAGCGTAACTGATAACTCGACTTAGGACAAAGACACGTGATCCGAAGATTAACGCGATAGATAAGGTAATTTTTCATGTTCTAGTGTTTTAATATTTTTTTCTTCCCTTAATTAATCGATTTTTTTACCCGTATTATTTTATATTAGCTTAATTAAAATGTACTTAACACTGTTTTTCTTTCCAGGAGTAGATAGTTTCCAAGACGTCAATGGACTTCGGAGAGGTTGGCGCGGCGATAAAAAACTTCACGGGTCCTGTAAAACGGGCCTCGGTCACGGAAAAAATTACTAAGTATTGACGCGGTTTTCACTTACAGACTTCTGTGGATACTCTAGCGCAACTGATAACTCGACTTAGGACAAAGACACGTGATCCGAAGATTAACGCGATAGATAAGGTAATTTTTTATGTTCTAGTGTTTAATATTTTTTTCTTCCCTTAATTAATCGATTTTTTTACCCGTTAATTTAACGTATTATTTTATATTAGCTTAATTAAAATGTACTTAACACTGTTTTTCTTCCCAGGAGAAGACAGTTTCCAAGACGTCAATGGACTTCGGAGAGGTTGGCGCGGCGATAAAAAAAACTTCACGGGTCCCGTAAAGTGGGCCTCGGTCACGGAAAAAATTACTGAGTAAGTATTGACGCGGTTTTCACTTACAGACTTCTGTGGATACTCTAGCGCAACTGATAACTCGACTTAGGACAAAGACACGTGATCCGAAGATTAACGCGATAGATAAGGTAATTTTTTATGTTCTAGTGTTTTATTATTTTTTTCTTCCCTTAATTAATCGATTTTTTTACCCGTTAATTTAACGTATTATTTTATATTAGCTTAATTAAAATGTACTTAACACTGTTTTTCTTTCCAGGAGAAGACAGTTTCCAAGACGTCAATGGACTTCAGAGAGGTTGGCGCGGCGATAAAAAAAACTTCACGGGTCCCGTAAAACGGGCCTCGGTCACGGAAAAAATTACTGAGTAAGTATTGACGCGGTTTTCACTTACAGACTTCTGTGGATACTCTAGCGCAACTGATAACTCGACTTAGGACAAAGACACGTGATTCGAAGATTAACGCGATAGATAAGGTAATTTTTCATGTTCTAGTGTTTTAATATTTTTTTCTTCCCTTAATTAATCGATTTTTTTACCCGTATTATTTTATATTAGCTTAATTAAAATGTACTTAACACTGTTTTTCTTTCCAGGAGTAGACAGTTTCCAAGACGTCAATGGACTTCGGAGAGGTTGGCGCGGCGATAAAAAACTTCACGGGTCCCGTAAAACGGGCCTCGGTCACGGAAAAAATTACTAAGTATTGACGCGGTTTTCACTTACAGACTTCTGTGGATACTCTAGCGCAACTGATAACTCGACTTAGGACAAAGACACGTGATCCGAAGATTAACGCGATAGATAAGGTAATTTTTTATGTTCTAGTGTTTTAATATTTTTTTCTTCCCTTAATTAATCGATTTTTTACCCGTATTATTTTATATTAGCTTAATTAAAATGTACTTAACACTGTTTTTCTTTCCAGGAGTAGACAGTTTCCAAGACGTCAATGGACTTCGGAGAGGTTGGCGCGGCGATAAAAAAACTTCACGGGTCCCGTAAAACGGGCCTCGGTCACGGAAAAAATTACTGAGTAAGTATTGACGCGGTTTTCACTTACAGACTTCTGTGGATACTCTAGCGCAACTGATAACTCGACTTAGGACAAAGACACGTGATCCGAAGATTAACGCGATAGATAAGGTAATTTTTTATGTTGTAGTGTTTTAATATTTTTTTCTTCCCTTAATTAATCGATTTTTTTACCCGTTAATTTAACGTATGATTTTATATTAGCTTAATTAAAATGTACTTAACACTGTTTTTCTTTCCAGGAGTAGACAGTTTCCAAGACGTCAATGGACTTCGGAGAGGTTGGCGCGGCGATAAAAAAACTTCACGGGTCCCGTAAAACGGGCCTCGGTCACGGAAAAAATTACTGAGTAAGTATTGACGCGGTTTTCACTTACAGACTTCTGTGGATACTCTAGCGCAACTGATAACTCGACTTAGGACAAAGACACGTGATCCGAAGATTAACGCGATAGATAAGGTAATTTTTTATGTTCTAGTGTTTTAATATTTTTTTCTTCCCTTAATTAATCGATTTTTTTACCCGTTAATTTAACGTATTATTTTATATTAGCTTAATTAAAATGTACTTAACACTGTTTTTCTTTCCAGGAGTAGACAGTTTCCAAGACGTCAATGGACTTCGGAGAGGTTGGCGCGGCGATAAAAAAACTTCACGGGTCCCGTAAAACGGGCCTCGGTCACGGAAAAAATTACTGAGTAAGTATTGACGCGGTTTTCACTTAGAGACTTCTGTGGATACTCTAGCGCAACTGATAACTCGACTTAGGACAAAGACACGTGATCCGAAGATTAACGCGATAGATAAGGTAATTTTTTATGTTCTAGTGTTTTAATATTTTTTTCTTCCCTTAATTAATCGATTTTTTTACCCGTATTATTTTATATTAGCTTAATTAAAATGTACTTAACACTGTTTTTCTTTCCAGGAGTAGACAGTTTCCAAGACGTCAATGGACTTCGGAGAGGTTGGCGCGGCGATAAAAAACTTCACGGGTCCCGTAAAACGGGCCTCGGTCACGGAAAAAATTACTGAGTAAGTATTGACGCGGTTTTCACTTACAGACTTCTGTGGATACTCTAGCGCAACTGATAACTCGACTTAGGACAAAGACACGTGATCCGAAGATTAACGCGATAGATAAGGTAATTTTTTATGTTCTAGTGTTTTAATATTTTTTTTCCCTTAATTAATCGATTTTTTTACCCGTATTATTTTATATTAGCTTAGTTAAAATGTACTTAACACTGTTTTTCTTTCCAGGAGTAGACAGTTTCCAAGATGTCAATGGACTTCGGAGAGGTTGGCGCGGCGATAAAAAACTTCACGGGTCCCGTAAAACGGGCCTCGGTCACGGAAAAAATTACTGAGTAAGTATTGACGCGGTTTTCACTTACAGACTTCTGTGGATACTCTAGCGCAACTGATAACTCGACTTAGGACAAAGACACGTGATCCGAAGATTAACGCGATAGATAAGGTAATTTTTTATGTTCTAGTGTTTTAATATTTTTTTTTCCCTTAATTAATCGATTTTTTTACCCGTATTATTTTATATTAGCTTAGTTAAAATGTACTTAACACTGTTTTTCTTTCCAGGAGTAGATAGTTTCCAAGACGTCAATGGACTTCGGAGAGGTTGGCGCGGCGATAAAAAACTTCACGGGTCCTGTAAAACGGGCCTCGGTCACGGAAAAAATTACTAAGTATTGACGCGGTTTTCACTTACAGACTTCTTTGGATACTCTAGCGCAACTGATAACTCGACTTAGGACAAAGACACGTGATCCGAAGATTAACGCGATAGATAAGGTAATTTTTTATGTTCTAGTGTTTTAATATTTTTTTCTTCCCTTAATTAATCGATTTTTCTACCCGTATTATTTTATATTAGCTTAATTAAAATGTACTTAACACTGTTTTTCTTTCCAGGAGTAGACAGTTTCCAAGACGTCAATGGACTTCGGAGAGGTTGGCGCGGCGATAAATAAGTTCACGGGTCCCGTAAAACGGGCCTCGGTCACGGAAAAAATTACTGAGTAAGTATTGACGCGGTTTTCACTTACAGTATTCTGTGGATACTCTAGCGCAACTGATAACTCGACTTAGGACAAAGACACGTGATCCGAAGATTAACGCGATAGATAAGGTAATTTTTTATGTTGTAGTGTTTTAATATTTTTTTTTTCCCTTAATTAATCGATTTTTTTACCCGTATTATTTTATATAAGCTTAATTAAAATGTACTTAACACTGTTTTTCTTTCCAGGAGTAGACAGTTTCCAAGACGTCAATGGACTTCGGAGAGGTTGGCGCGGCGATAAAAAACTTCACGGGTCCCGTAAAACGGGCCTCGGTCACGGAAAAAATTACTGAGTAAGTATTGACGCGGTTTTCACTTACAGACTTCTGTGGATACTCTAGCGCAACTGATAACTCGACTTAGGACAAAGACACGTGATCCGAAGATTAACGCGATAGATAAGGTAATTTTTTATGTTCTAGTGTTTTAATATTTTTTTTCCCTTAATTAATCGATTTTTTACCCGTATTATTTTATATTAGCTTAATTAAAATGTACTTAACACTGTTTTTCTTTCCAGGAGTAGACAGTTTCCAAGACGTCAATGGACTTCGGAGAGGTTGGCGCGGCGATAAAAAACTTCACGGGTCCCGTAAAACGGGCCTCGATCACGGAAAAAATTACTGAGTAAGTATTGACGCGGTTTTCACTTACAGACTTCTGTGGATACTCTAGCGCAACTGATAACTCGACTTAGGACAAAGACACGTGATCCGAAGATTAACGCGATAGATAAGGTAATTTTTTATGTTCTAGTGTTTTAATATTTTTTTTTCTTCCCTTAATTAATCGATTTTTTTTACCCGTTAATTTAACGTATTATTTTATATTAGCTTAATTAAAATGTACTTAACACTGTTTTTCTTTCCAGGAGTAGACAGTTTCCAAGACGTCAATGGACTTCGGAGAGGTTGGCGCGGCGATAAAAAACTTCACGGGTCCCGTAAAACGGGCCTCGGTCACGGAAAAAATTACTGAGTAAGTATTGACGCGGTTTTCACTTAGAGACTTCTGTGGATACTCTAGCGCAACTGATAACTCGACTTAGGACAAAGACACGTGATCCGAAGATTAACGCGATAGATAAGGTAATTTTTTATGTTCTAGTGTTTTAATTTTTTTCTTCCCTTAATTAATCGATTTTTTTTACCCGTTAATTTAACGTATTATTTTATATTAGCTTAATTAAAATGTACTTAACACTGTTTTTCTTTCCAGGAGTAGACAGTTTCCAAGACGTCAATGGACTTCGGAGAGGTTGGCGCGGCGATAAAAAACTTCACGGGTCCCGTAAAACGGGCCTCGGTCACGGAAAAAATTACTGAGTAAGTATTGACGCGGTTTTCACTTACAGACTTCTGTGGATACTCTAGCGCAACTGATAACTCGACTTAGGACAAAGACACGTGATCCGAAGTTTAACGCGATAGATAAGGTAATTTTTTATGTTCTAGTGTTTTAATATTTTTTTTCCCTTAATTAATCGATTTTTTTACCCGTATTATTTTATATTAGCTTAATTAAAATGTACTTAACACTGTTTTTTTTTCCAGGAGTAGACAGTTTCCAAGACGTCAATGGACTTCGGAGAGGTTGGCGCGGCGATAAAAAACTTCACGGGTCCCGTAAAACGGGCCTCGGTCACGGAAAAAATTACTGAGTAAGTATTGACGCGGTTTTCACTTACAGACTTCTGTGGATACTCTAGCGCAACTGATAACTCGACTTAGGACAAAGACACGTGATCCGAAGATTAACGCGATAGATAAGGTAATTTTTTATGTTCTAGTGTTTTAATATTTTTTTCTTCCCTTAATTAATCGATTTTTTACCCGTATTATTTTATATTAGCTTAATTAAAATGTACTTAACACTGTTTTTCTTTCCAGGAGTAGACAGTTTCCAAGACGTCAATGGACTTCGGAGAGGTTGGCGCGGCGATAAAAAACTTCACGGGTCCCGTAAAACGGGCCTCGGTCACGGAAAAAATTACTGAGTAAGTATTGACGCGGTTTTCACTTAGAGACTTCTGTGGATACTCTAGCGCAACTGATAACTCGACTTAGGACAAAGACACGTGATCCGAAGATTAACGCGATAGATAAGGTAATTTTTTATGTTCTAGTGTTTTAATATTTTTTTCTTCCCTTAATTAATCGATTTTTTTACCCGTTAATTTAACGTATTATTTTATATTAGCTTAATTAAAATGTACTTAACACTGTTTTTCTTTCCAGGAGTAGACAGTTTCCAAGACGTCAATGGACTTCGGAGAGGTTGGCGCGGCGATAAAAAACTTCACGGGTCCCGTAAAACGGGCCTCGGTCACGGAAAAAATTACTGAGTAAGTATTGACGCGGTTTTCACTTACAGACTTCTGTGGATACTCTAGCGCAACTGATAACTCGACTTAGGACAAAGACACGTGATCCGAAGATTAACGCGATAGATAAGGTAATTTTTTATGTTCTAGTGTTTTAATATTTTTTTCTTCCCTTAATTAATCGATTTTTTTACCCGTATTATTTTATATTAGCTTAATTAAAATGTACTTAACACTGTTTTTCTTTCCAGGAGTAGACAGTTTCCAAGACGTCAATGGACTTCGGAGAGGTTGGCGCGGCGATAAATAACTTCACGGGTCCCGTAAAACGGGCCTCGGTCACGGAAAAAATTACTGAGTAAGTATTGACGCGGTTTTCACTTACAGACTTCTGTGGATACTCTAGCGCAACTGATAACTCGACTTAGGACAAAGACACGTGATCCGAAGATTAACGCGATAGATAAGGTAATTTTTTATGTTCTAGTGTTTTAATATTTTTTTCTTCCCTTAATTAATCGATTTTTTTACCCGTTAATTTAACGTATTATTTTATATTAGCTTAATTAAAATGTACTTAACACTGTTTTTCTTTCCAGGAGTAGACAGTTTCCAAGACGTCAATGGACTTCGGAGAGGTTGGCGCGGCGATAAAAACTTCACGGGTCCCGTAAAACGGGCCTCGGTCACGGAAAAAATTACTGAGTAAGTATTGACGCGGTTTTCACTTAGAGACTTCTGTGGATACTCTAGCGCAACTGATAACTCGACTTAGGACAAAGACACGTGATCCGAAGATTAACGCGATAGATAAGGTAATTTTTTATGTTCTAGTGTTTTAATATTTTTTCTTCCCTTAATTAATCGATTTTTTTACCCGTATTATTTTATATTAGCTTAATTAAAATGTACTTAACACTGTTTTTCTTTCCAGGAGTAGACAGTTTCCAAGACGTCAATGGACTTCGGAGAGGTTGGCGCGGCGATAAAAAACTTCACGGGTCCCGTAAAACGGGCCTCGGTCACGGAAAAAATTACTGAGTAAGTATTGACGCGGTTTTCACTTACAGACTTCTGTGGATACTCTAGCGCAACTGATAACTCGACTTAGGACAAAGACACGTGATCCGAAGATTAACGCGATAGATAAGGTAATTTTTTATGTTCTAGTGTTTTAATATTTTTTTCTTCCCTTAATTAATCGATTTTTTTTTAACGTATTATTTTATATTAGCTTAATTAAAATGTACTTAACACTGTTTTTCTTTCCAGGAGTAGACAGTTTCCAAGACGTCAATGGACTTCGGAGAGGTTGGCGCGGCGATAAAAAACTTCACGGGTCCCGTAAAACGGGCCTCGGTCACGGAAAAAATTACTGAGTAAGTATTGACGCGGTTTTCACTTAGAGACTTCTGTGGATACTCTAGCGCAACTGATAACTCGACTTAGGACAAAGACACGTGATCCGAAGATTAACGCGATAGATAAGGTAATTTTTATGTTCTAGTGTTTTAATATTTTTTTCTTCCCTTAATTAATCGATTTTTTTTACCCGTTAATTTAACGTATTATTTTATATTAGCTTAATTAAAATGTACTTAACACTGTTTTTCTTTCCAGGAGTAGACAGTTTCCAAGACGTCAATGGACTTCGGAGAGGTTGGCGCGGCGATAAAAAACTTCACGGGTCCCGTAAAACGGGCCTCGGTCACGGAAAAAATTACTGAGTAAGTATTGACGCGGTTTTCACTTAGAGACTTCTGTGGATACTCTAGCGCAACTGATAACTCGACTTAGGACAAAGACACGTGATCCGAAGATTAACGCGATAGATAAGGTAATTTTTTATGTTCTAGTGTTTTAATATTTTTTCTTCCCTTAATTAATCGATTTTTTTACCCGTTAATTTAACGTATTATTTTATATTAGCTTAATTAAAATGTACTTAACACTGTTTTTCTTTCCAGGAGTAGACAGTTTCCAAGACGTCAATGGACTTCGGAGAGGTTGGCGCGGCGATAAAAAACTTCACGGGTCCCGTAAAACGGGCCTCGGTCACGGAAAAAATTACTGAGTAAGTATTGACGCGGTTTTCACTTACAGACTTGTGTGGATACTCTAGCGCAACTGATAACTCGACTTAGGACAAAGACACGTGATCCGAAGATTAACGCGATAGATAAGGTAATTTTTTATGTTCTAGTGTTTTAATGTTTTTTTTCTTCCCTTAATTAATCGATTTTTTACCCGTTAATTTAACGTATTATTTTATATTAGCTTAATTAAAATGTACTTAACACTGTTTTTCTT